>SKCR01046107.1:0-129690 GCA_019454045.1 Zanthoxylum bungeanum | reverse complement strand
AGACCTTAAACTTTGATAAAAACTTATTATAAAATAATTAACAAACTATTATTTTCAACAGAGTAAGTGATACAAAATGAATCCACTATCCACAATACTTGACAATGACAAACTCACTGGCCCAAATTTTCTGGAGTGGGCATCGTAAGGTCAAGATTGTCTTGGATTACAAACGTCTCTACTATGGCCTCGATATGATATATCTTGATCCTATTGATGATAATATCCATGCTGAAAAGGTTAATATCTATTAAAAGTGGCAGAACTATGAGCTTGCGATAAAAAGCTACATCAAAACCTCTCTCAACTCAGTTTTACAAGAGAAATATGAATGTTTGACTCATCGAAGGACATCATGGAACACCTATGATAAGTGCATGAAAATGTACTTTGAAACAGTACTTATTCGGGTTTATTGTTAATATTTAGTTATATATTTTATATTTTATTATATAATTTCATTATCATATCAAATTAGAAAGTATTTATTAATTAAATTAATTTAGTAATTTTTCCTCATTATTTTTAGGAATTAAGAAGAAAGTTGGTGGGGCCGAGAGAGAAACTTGCAAAGTTTAAAACCAATTTAAGGAAAGAAACACGTGGAGCCAATTGTTGACAAAAAGAAAAGAAAGATGCAATTGTTGACAAATTAAAGAAGACAGTGGCGTTGACCTTAAAGAGGAAAGAGAGACAAACTTTGACCACAAAAAGAACTCCAAGGTGTGAAGAATTGAAAGACACATGTGGGCCCCAAAGTTCTTGGATTAGGTTTAACCGGTGCTTGCTATAAAAAGCATGCAAAATGCTACGTGAAGGAAAGCTGCGTGAAGCAGCCTAGGGCTGCTACCGAGAGAACAAAAAAAAGTAGAGGCTACGTGAATATTAAAAATGCAAGCAGATGGCTGCTGCCGAGAGTTGGAGAGAAGAAATCAGAGCATAAGGCCGTGACACGGAGCAACGATAATTCAGAACGATATGTTTCTCCAATCCTAGACTATTTTTATTTCTTTTATGGGGAACTAATCTCGTAGGCAAAGCTAGGAATGAACTCTTGTGTTTGATTTTTATTATTTATATTTTGATTTCCTAATTACCTTTTATCGTTTAATAAAATTAATGTTTGTTATTCTTTATTATTTTCTGATTATTGAATCCAAAAATTTTGTTTTGTCAAATCCCATATAGATCCAGTCATGCTTCTTCTATGTGTGGTTTGCGAACTCAGTCGTAACGATGACTTAATATGCGTAGAATTGAATATTTTCTGATTGTTGGTTTGGGATGTGAAACCCTCAACTGAGTAATAACGGGAATTAATAACTAAATATAGGAACTTGATGCAAGAGGGATTCTCGATGCTTTGCTGTTTAATTCTGCTGATTCTTTACTTTAATTATCAATTCTATAGTTTTATTTATTTAAGTTACTGTTAACGTTTTTGTTTGAGTAAATTAGTTCCTGTAACTTTCTCTCTGATGAATCGACACCTCAGCTATACTGCGATAACCGCAAATTATTTTTGGGCGTAATCAACTTACAAGAGTTGTATAGTGAAAGTTAGTGAAACTGCTAGATACGATGTTACTAGCAAGTTATTCAAGATGAAAATGAAGGAAGAGACTATTGTCTCTGATCATGTGCTTCAAATGATTAATTTGATTGACCAAGAAGATACATTTGATCTAGGACTAACATTTATAGTTAAGGTGGATCCTGCAATCTCTTACTCCCGTCTTCAAATGCTTCATTTCCAATTTCAACATAAACAAGTTGATTAGATCAACTAGGTCACTTATAAGCTTCATGACTTGTTAAAGACCTATGAAAAGACCAAAAATATCTTAAAGGTTGAAGGAAATGAGAAAGTGGCTGTTCTTGCTGTCTCTGGTCCTAACAAGGGCAAGAAAAAAAGAAAGGGCAAGAAGCAAGCTCTCAAGAAAAATAAGCCCACTGGAGGCATATCGAAGAAAGGAAAAGAAAAGAACGCCCAAGATGAGTGCTTCTACTGCAAGAAGAAATGACATTGGAAGAGGAACTGCCATTAGTACCTTGCAAGCTTAAAGAAGCCAAAAGAAGGTACATCCTCATTCTTTATTATTGAAATGGATCTTGGTATAAGTTTCAGACCTCGATCATAGATTTTAGATTCTACTGCTACCTCACATATTAGTATGTCTCCGCAGATGCTATAAAGTAAAAAATTATTTAAGGAATGCGAAGTGGTCCTCAAAGTTGGAAATGGAGAGCTTGTCTCCGCAACCGCCTTAGGGACATGTCATCTTCCTATGCCATCAAGACATTTAATTGTATTAGATAAAATTGTACATTTTCCTAGGGCAATAATGAACATTGTTTCCATTCCAATTTTGACGAAATGTGATTATGAATTTTATTTTATCAATGAGAAATGCAATATTTATTATCTGAATAATTTTTTCGGCATTGCACTAAATATAAATGGATTATATGTCTTGCAAATAAATGGCAATCATAATAATGTATTAAATGCGGTAACAACAAAGCGACCAAGAGATAATTCTAATTCAAGATTTCTTTGGCACTTAAGATTAGGTCATATTAGAGACAAAATGATTTCACAATTGGAAATGAAGGCTTACTTCCTTCATTAGGTTTAGAACCTTATCCAACTTGCGAATCATGTCTCAAAGAAAAAATGACCAAGTCACCTCTTGTAGGACAAAATGAAAGAACCAAAGAAACCTTTGAACTTTTATATACTGATGAATGTGGCCCATTTAATATAGTGTCCAAAAGTGATTTTCAATACTTCGTTATTTTCACTAACGATTGTTCAAGATTTGAGTATTTGTACCTAATGAAATATAAGTCAGATACTTTTGAAAAGTTCAAAGAGTATAAGAATGAAGTAGAAAACCAATTGGGAAAAAGTATCAAAAATCTATAATCTGATCGTGGAAGAGAATACTTAAGTACCAAATTTCAAGATTATCTGAAGGAAATGGAATAGTATCTCAGGTAATACATCTTTACACACCTCAACAAAATAATGTATCAGAAAGGAGAAATCGTACCTTATTGGATATAGTGCGTTCCATGATGAGTTTTGTTGATATACTAAAGTCTTTTGGGGATATGCTCTCTAAACAGCCTTGTATGTTCTAAATAGAGTTTCAACCAAATCTTCTCCTAAGACCCCATATGAGATATGGTATGGGAAATATTCTAACTTAGGATCCTTGAAGATTTGGGGCAGTCTAGCTTATGTAAGAAAAGTTTTTACAAAAAAGTTAGACTCAATAGCTGAAAATGATCAATTCATAGGGTATCACAAGGACTCAATGAGATATTATTTCTACATTGTCTCTGATCATAAGATCTGCATTATTAGGAATGCTATTTTTCTTGAGGACCTTATTGTTCAAGAAAGAAATACTGGAAAAGAAGAAGACCAGGATGAAGAAATCTCTTAAGAAGAGAATTCTGAAAATCGAATTGACGTACCTTACAATTAACCAGAACAAGTAGAACAAGAAACACCTCAAGAAATACAACCACTTCGTAGGTCAGTAAGGGAATCTCACATGCCTTTAAGATACACCTTAGTCAATCAATAATATTTTGAATCTTTTATGATTGGTGAAGCAGTTCATGTAGTGATGACCTCGGAAACTACGAAGAAGCAATGTCGGACATTGACTCTTCTAAATGGCATGAAGCTATGGATTATGAAATGGATTCCATGTATTCAAATCAAGTGTGGACACTTATTGATCCTCTTGAAGGAATCGGTCATATTAGGTGTTAATGGTTCTTCAAGAGAAAGATTGGAAATGATGGTAAAGTAGAGACTTATAAGGTTAGACTAGTGGCAAATGATATACTAAAAAATAAGGGATTGATTTTTAGGAAATGTTTTCGCCAGTAATTATGCTAAAATCTATTAGAATTCTCTTAGCTATTAAAGCTTACTATGACTATGAGATTTGGAAGGTGGATATCAAAACATCATTTCTGAATAGATTTCTTGAGGAATAAATTTATATGAAATAGCCAGAAGGTTTTACATCCAAAGGTGATAGTGATAAAGTATGTAAGTTGCAAAGATCTATATATAGTCTTAAGCAAACTACTTGAAGTTGGAATCTACAGTTTGATTATGCAATTAAAACGTTTGGTTTCATCAAAATACAAAGTATGGAGCACCATCGCATTCTTGATACTATATGTAGATGACATATTACTATTGGGAAACTATGTTGCTATTATGATATTAGTCAAAGTATGGTTATCCAAAACATTCTCAATGAAAGACTTATGAGAAGCAATCTACATTCTAGGCATTAGAATCTATAAAGAATGATCTAGAAGAATGATTGATTTATCCCAAAGTCTGTACATAGAAAATATGCTCAAGAGATTCAATATATTGGACTCTATGAGAGGTTTGTTACTTTGTAGGCATGAAATTCATCTATCGAGATCGATGAGTCGAAAGACATCTTAAGAGAGAGCATGCATGAGTCAACTACCGTATGCATCTGCCATAGGTAGTCTCATATATACCATGCTTTGTACAAGACCAGATATTATATTTTTTTTATTCGTATAACAAGTAGATTTCATCCGATCTAGAAGAAAACCATTGGATAACAGTCAAGGAAATCCTCAAGTAATTAAGAAGGATTAAGGATATGATATTAACTTACGGGTCACAAGAACTAAAAATGGAAGGGTTACGGATTCGGACTTTCAGACAAACACTGATGATTATAAGTCAACCTATGGATTCATTTTCTTGTGTAATGGAGGAGCAGTCAGTTGGAAGAGCACAAAGCAATCCACTATTGTGAACTTCACTACTGAAGCAGAATACACAGCAGCTTCGAAAATTGCGAAAGAAGCGGTTTGGATAAAAAATTTCGTTACAGAGCTAGGTGTGGTTCCAACCATTGAAAGAGCATTCCTTTTAAACTGCGACAACGATGTGGTTATAGCACAGGCCAACGAATCGAGATCTCATCAGAAATCCAAACACATTCAAAGAAAGTATCACATACTAAGAGAATATGATGGTGATGGACAGATAGTCATTCGGAAAACACCTTCAGCTAAAAATGTAGCTAATCCACTCACAAAGCCAATGAGCCAAGAAAAAATAGAGTATCAATGAGCCAAGATATTTTGTAATACAGTTTATTATTTATTAATAAGAGATATTTATTTCTACACATCATTACATTCATATTTTATGTGTATGTCCCGAGACATTATGTCAGATGGATATCGTTAATCTTACCCGATTTTTGCTATCTTTTCTCTCTCTCTCTTGGTTATTCTCGAAGTTGTTCTAAGATTAATTCAAATAAAATTGTTTCTTTGAATTTCTGAATCTATGCTTTAACATCCTAGAAAGAAAATAGTTTTCTTTGTTCTCAAGTGGAAGCAATTTATTTTAGAGGAGAACTTATGTGTCATCTACAGGTGCAACGCTTGTTACACGAAAATAAGGGAAAATTGAAGAAGAAATTCAAGAAATGATCAAGAAAAGAATAAAACATTCGGATATGTTTATTATTGTTAAATATTTTTTATGTTGATAAATAAAATTTATATGACTGCATGTTATAAAATTAATTGGGATTAATTTTATTAATATATTTGTTTATATTAATAACGACATAATCACGAACTTTAAGTGGTTTTGAAAGAAAATTTAAAATTTCAATCACACGGATGCTTCCGCACTAACCTCAAAACCTTATAATATTTAGGATCTGACTTCCAGGTCCTGGATTTGAATCCAGAGAATGCGTTTCTTATAAGAATCTAGAACAGCCAAAGATTTTATCTGCTTCACTTAAATCTGGATCAGTTAATTTAACGTATCAAAAACAAATAATAATAAGTTACGTTTGCTTTTAATGTCACTATGTTGTGTCGCTACTTCTTTTTGTAAGCTACAGGATTCAACCTCCGTGAATCAACAGTCGATATACACATACAAATCTTTTTATGAAAGTAAGTAACATGGTTTCGTGCTGTTATTTACCAAAAGTGATCATTAACGACTGATTTTCCAATTGCTGCGATCTAAAAAGTTGTAATAAAACTCACTTTTCAAGCATCTCATTATGGAATTTGGATCCTCAGCTCAACTTTGTTACTTTTTAACAATAATATAAACTAAAAGATTCCCTAAATTAGTTACCAATATTTTAGATCAAGATTTCGGAGATGGGTTATCTTTTGAGAGATAGTTTAATGATGTGTTTATAATTAAGAAATTTAGTCAATTAGTTGGACACATTTGGGGCCAAGACTTCGGAGATTAACCATCTTGGCCTAAAACAAAATCACGAGAAAGACGAGCGAAATTGTCGGACTATCGAACTTCTAAAATAGATCATATTTAATTAGTTAGATCAAACCTTACAACCCAATACAACGCCTAATCCAAGTCACTCATTATGTCCCTGTGACGTTCAAAAAGATAGCTACTTGAGATATACAAGGAAAAACTTATTGATGAACCTGAAGCACCGTAGTCTCTGCTAACTAATGGAGATAACACATCATATGGAGAAAGGCTTAGGCTCTTACTGTCACTGTCAGTTTCGAAATAGTTTACAGGCACATCAGAATCGAGTAACCGGTGCCAGATAATACACCTTGCATAAATACAAACTAAAAACTATGTCCATTTCCAACATTGACATTGTTCAGTTCGGTTGAACAATAGTCGTGTAATTACAACACTAGCGAACTGCGATAAACTGGGAAATCAAGTGGAACATGCAAAAGGAAAATTCAAAGCAAATCATGCAGCATCACCTTAAATTTGTACTCCAAGTTTACCCAATTGATCCGATGCTGGAGAAGCTCTGTTCCTGAAGTCGACGTGTTGAGCATAATCTCTTTCTGAATTAATGCTCCTGTCCCAAAGTCCTTGAGTGTACCTCTGGTTGAACTATTTCTCTCAAACTCGAGTCTTTGCCTTGGGGCACTATGTGATCTGACCTTAGCTCGTGATGATTTCGTGTTAGCCATGTAATTTGGGTAACCTGAGTATCCACTAATGTAGCCCCAGGAATACTCGCTCCTTGTGGGTGTGAAAGGACCTCTTCTTGCGCTGCTTCCAGGTCTATACGATGCAGAAGATACTTGTGGACTGTTATCAGTGGTCTTCAAAGCTGCTTCACCTTTTCCAACAGGAAATTTCAGCGAGCTTAATGATAAAACTTCCCCGGAAGATGCATTTGGGATTGGATTCATATTTTTCGCTGAGAATTTTGATGGAGAGTCCAACGTCATGTAGCTGTGATTGTTATAGTCCAAAGCCGAACCATGTCGAAAAGCTCTATTATGTTGTTGGGAGTTCAAGTGAGGCTTCCATGTATCTACTTCCAAGATCTTGTCACTCTTCTCATCATCTGCAGCGTGTCCACTTTTAAGTTGACTTACTCTATGGTTGTTCGATACACTTTCTTCCATCCAACGATCTAACCAATTTGAACCCCACCGTGCTTTGTCTAGGTCAGAAATATCTCTAAAGTTTGAATTAGAACCACACCTCTGCACCAAATTGAAACAGCATACAATTAGAATTTCCTTGCAACTAATAACTTTTGGATCACATTGAGATCAATGTTCAGAAGGAAATTCTAGAAATTACTGGAATTTTAATAGTATTTCTATCAGTACTGTGACAAAACTATGCATTATATTTTTCAGCTAATAACATTTTCAAAGTTGAATATGCGACTGATTCCTAACTGAAAATATATATTGAAAAAATGGAAGTAGATATACTTCGGTCTATTAAGATCATATAAAAATAATAGCTCAGCGCATGAGGCTTCTCACACTATAGATTATCGGGAGGAATCAATATGTATGCAGTCTCACTCTTTACTTTTTTTTTTGCAAAGAAACTGTTTTCGGGACTTGAATAACCCTACCATTATACCAATGCCCATCCTCTTATGTAAGATCATATACATGTAGTGCAATAGAAATGAGTAAATAGATGATTCTACAAATCCAGTCAAATGGTACCTTTAGGATGGAGGGGCCATCAAATTTAGTACTATGAGCACGAAATTGGTGCTCTGATTTGTCAGGACTTCCAGGAACCTACAAGTAAAAGACCAAACTCAGTTGTATTATTAATACAGTACGTAAGAGAATTTTTAAAATATTTCTGGTAGACACATGATGGAATTGGCCCAGCAAGTTCATGATAAATGTAAAAAGCAGTCTGTTTGGACCCTTTAATTTCTACAAATCAAGGCATATAATATAAAATCCATAACTTTATTAGGTTAAAATAAGACCTAACACCACTCCTGATGTCAAATTGCAACTAAAATGCAGAAATATTTGTGATGCCCTAGAACTCCTGTGAACCAATCCCCGAATAAAGGTGCGCGGTAGGTACAGTATGCCCTCTCTTTAATCCAAGACTTTTGGCATTCAAATGTCAAAAAGAAATGCAAAATTGTCTACTGTGGCCCTCACAGATTGCAACTCCAGTGATTTTAAATTTGGATCTAACAAAGCTTATGACTCAGATCAGATGCACTTTTTCTGAGGCCCGTGACTATATTAAAATACAATTTGCAAAGAAATTCATCTATCTTTATCCTACCAAAAGACATTAGGAACATGAATTTAATTAGGTAAATTCAGAATGTGGTCCCCTAAAATCTCTCTTTGCATGTGCATTGAGAATCTCGTGACATGATTTTATATCATGCTTCTGGATGAAGAAAGATAATCACTAAACCTACCTGGAAAACATACTAAGGTAAGAATATAAGTCTTGCTTACTGTACTGCGAGAAAGGGAGGACTTGCTACTAGAACGCAAAGATTCAGACATGTGTGTGCGACTAGCACGAGCTCGTGCCTGCACTTTGACCAATGTTTGCATGCGCTTTAGCATATCTGCTGTTTGCTTCCTCACAATGTGACCTCTAACTAGTGCCTGAAGCTTCACCAATGCTTTCAGTGCCTTCAGTGCCCTCCTTGCCTTCAAAATAACCATAAAAACAATGAATCAGAAGATTATTTTCATCCCAGAACAATCTAAACAATCCAATATAATTAGAAGTAAAACGATAATCAACTCACCCCAAAACATGGAATTATTTTTCCAATATGAAAAAGTTCTTACAATGACATTATCTATGACTGAAAAGTTAAAAGTTCTGCCAGTGCAGGGATCCAGGAATTTATAAAGAAATGTAACAGATTAGCATGCAAAGCAAAAGGGGTAGAAACATGGGGGAAATCATTATCTCTCACACTATCACACATACGAAACAGAAAAATAGGCAGGTAAAGAAACAAATGATTCAAATATCTAAAAGCTAATCATGTGAGAATGGCTAATTATTTTCATCGTTGGTAAAATAGATTTGGGTTCCGTACACTGTTCAAATGGGCGGTGAGGAGATTTAATTTCCAGTTGTTCTATGCTTTGAATGTATACGGAGACATAGTGTGTGATGATCTTGTGAGCGATGTTGCTCACTTTGTGGTGAGCAGTACAGTCATCATGCCATTGTCTTACAACTTTGACACTATTCAAAGAAAGTTACAAAATTTGGCCAAGGGGTCCAATTGCACATGACACAGTGGGTGAATTTGTTTACTAGATCATTTCATTTCAGCATAAGTGAAAGTTCTTTTTTTTTTTTTTTTTTTTGTGGAGTCATAGAAACCATACTTGAGATTGATGACAAAGGTAAATCCAAATAGTAAACCAAAAAAAGAAAAACAAAAGGTAAATCCAGATGATTCTGTATTTGGTCAGTTCAAGTTTCACATGTTAATAGCAGACACCATCACTATCAAATCCAATCATATCCACACACATCATCATGCTTAGTCACTAATAATAAGATAAAAATCAGTAATCACACAACTCAAAATTAAATACTCTCACTTTGGCACGTGCGACCGAGAATTTTCAAAATAAATAAATGCAAGTACAGAACACAGAGCAAAGCTCCGTGGATAACATAACAGCCACAGGGAATCAGTTAAAAATACACACACCACCCACTTGTGTTGTGTCGGCGCACAGCTTGAGCATTGTGGGCACTGGCTATCAAACTGTTGTTTGTCTTGTCTTGTTTCTTCTTCTGTTTTTATTTTTTTATTTTTTTTTGTTTTTTTTTAATTTATATCTTGGGACCATATCTGATTTGCCCTTCAACAAAAAATCAACACCAATAAACACACCCATTGCTCTGATTTTTAACTGATAAAAAACAAATCTGGAAGAATCTTTCGTTTTTTGGTTATAAATTTGATTCTTCGAAACGCTCAAAAACAAACACTTCCATTCCTCCAGATCCCAAATAATGCTTAGCCCTTCAGTAAAATCTACGCAAATTTTATTTTTGAAAAACTATTTTACAAAATGGATTAAAAAAAAAATTAAGAATCTATCATTTAATATTAAAATATATTTCGAAGCAAAAAAAAATTGATTTTACTTTAGAGTTTAACCTCAAATTATAGAAAATGGGTTTGAGAAACAAAGAAGTAACAGTACCCAAAATTCAAATTTTGAATTTTTTAAGATTGATAAATAGTAAATGCTAGTAATTAAGTAACTGACCAGATAGCCTCGAAATGCGGACTGTATTTTGACCGCCGCAAGTTCCTGTTGCCACCGGTGCTGGCTAACGTGAGCGGCGGCGGAGGCGGGAGCAGCAACACCGCCGGCGGGGCCACTGCGGCCACCGGTGCTCGTCAATCTAACAACCTCAGCGGCCGCATGAGCTGCTGCAAGCGCGGCCTCGGCTACCACGGCAGTGGCGGCGGCGACGGCTATGGCGTGCTTATTGGCATCCAAATTTGATTCGTAAAAGGCGTCGCGCTTGTTGAGCTGAGACTGAGACTGAGACGGCGTCGTTTGTTTGGAGGATCTAGTAGAGGAGAAGCTCCACCTTCTCTTCTCCTTCAATGATGACGAGGACGAGTGAGGCCCGGCCTTTTTGGCGCCAAAAAGTCGACGAAAAAAGCCCATGTTTCATTGCCGGGAAGTTTTTTTTAGAGAGAAATTGAAAGGTAACAACGAAACGGATCGTTTTGAGGTTTTGGGGACGAAAACATAGTGTAAAGGGGAGAAGAAGTGAAAGACTTTAAACTACTTGAGTTGTGTCTGTCTTCTATGCGAAGTGAAAAGGTTTTTAAGTAGTTGTTTGTTTTCCTGCTGGGAATGGATGAAGACGCGTTTTGGAGGAGTTTGTGGAACACGCGCGGCATAAGATTCTTTTTGTGGAGGTGTGGGTGACTAACTGATATCCTTACGTGGCGCACTGGAGTTGGCTATGCTTGTTACAAGTCTTTCAGTTCTCCTTGACTTAATTTTTCAATTGAAAAATAATCGAGATAAGGATATATGTACTTTTAATTTTTAAAATAAACATTTGAAGTCCTAAAATAATTTTTCCAAATTACGTATATATATATAGTCAAATAATATATAATTATAAATTTACTAATTCAAAAAAATTGAAAACACTCCTATATACGTATTAAATATATTTTAAGAAAAAATTAAATATTATTAATTTACAAATCATAAATTAATTTATTTTCTTATAGAATATTAAAAATAGATGTATCACCAATTCACCAAACCATGTCAATATATTAGTATCAAGTCTTAATTCCTTTTAGGTTTAGAGAGGTAATAGTGTATTACAAAAACACTAATAAATCAGAAAAAAATAAAAAATAAAAATCTACGTGTCAAAATTCTGTGGTTGGAGATGGAGATCATCAGCCTGGTAAGTGTAGTTGCAGGGAGGGACCTACGGATTTAAATTGAAAAAAAATGATGTTTTGAAAGTCAGATAAATACATTTGTAGTGCTGGCATATAACATTGAGAGCCTCCTCCCCATAATATTCTAGAAATGTTAAGAAAATTGAATTTCCCTGACCCCCCCTCTTCTTATTTATCAATAAATTATTTTTTAATTTAATTATGAAAAGTCACTTATTTTATTTTTTTATTTTTAATCTCATTTATTTTTTCGTATTTTTTTATATATTTAATTTTATTTTGATTCTTTATTAATTTATTTAACACTATTTATATATAATAAAAAATGTTACAAAATGAAAATATTACTTATCTTCTTTTAAATAAATTACTTTTTTTATTTACTTATGAAAAGTCACTTATTTTATTTTATAATTTTACTTTTTATTTTTATCTCATTTATTTTTTCGTTTTTCTTTATATATTTAATTTTCTTTTGATTGTTTATTAATTTATTTAACACTACATATGTATAATACAAAATATTCTTTTTTATTTTAGTAATAATTTTTAATTTGTGACTAAAACGATTAAATGTATAGTTTGCGAATAAACACTTTTTTTTCAAATGAAAAGTCTCTTAACCAATATTATTTTAGTCATGTTCAGATAAGAATACATATAATAATACAGAAAAAGAAATATACGAAAATACATAAAATATAAATTTTTTATTTTGACGCACTTAGTGATATACTCGTTACCTATTTCAGCAGATTCCAAAGAGACATCATGATTCATCAAGTTTCATATATTTGGTTATTATATATTTTCATGGTCTTGAAAAAGCACCCTGTATTACAAATTATGATCTGATTACCACAAATCTACGTGTATTAATATTCTTAAGTCCCTGTCAATCCAATTAAATTTTTGTGATTGCCGTTACAACAACTCGTTTACTGACAATGATATGAGATTAGATTAGGCCTAATTAAATACGACACCATTTAATTTTTTATCCTATAATATGACTTCCGAAAAAGAAGAGCTAATCCGGTGATGGAGAATATTTTTAAACAATTGAGGAGGTATTTTTATTTATTTAGTCTTACGGCCCTCTCCATTTTTATGAATGTATGGGTATGAGTTTTAAATTTTTTATTTTCAACATAACATATTTTACTTATTTTGTAGTTTAAATAGTTATTTGTCATAATAAATTTCCTGTAAATTATTCAATATTATTCTTCTCTAATATTAAAATTATTATTCTCTGCATTTTTTGTTATAATTAATTCACCTTGATCACACCTAAATCTCAAATTAAAACCTATCATTGAGATGAATGATGAATCTATGAGCTATTGCTCCCACTATAAGAGTTAAGCTAGGGATAAATTATTAGTCTATGTTATTTATAGGTTAATGAAACTTCTTTATTTCGAAAAAAAGAAATTAGGCCACAAATCTAGAAGTATTTTCTGTCAATTGTTATATAAACTCAGTTGGATTTCGTCTTCGAATATATGGTCCGAATCAATCCCGAAAACCTTGAAGCTTTGTTGAATGATTTTTGTCATATAAAACACAGTAATATAATTATACGGTTATAATAACTCGAATATAAACTTAGGAAAAACCTCATATTTAAGTTAAGTTATGATAAACCTAACAACATAAAATAATGTATGTACTATGTGTTTTCCGTAACCACTAAAGATACATATTCACACTTAAACGGGACCGGTCTGATCTCTCTACCTTAGCCTTAATGTAAAATTGGTGACTATAAATTCCTAGATAAAAATGAAACAAAATAATACACATATTTTACACGACTTACATTTTACTATGAAATGCAAGTTTGTCTGTTCGGCAGACTAGCACAACTCTCTATTTTGTGATTAGAGGGTAGATGTGATGAGAATGTTTAGAAAGATCAAGAAAGTACGTTAAAAATAAAAAATAAAAATATTGGAAGAAAATGGATATAGTATCAATTAATAAGAAGATAAGAGAAATATTACTAATGTTGGACATATACAATATAAATCTCCAAGTACGAGTGAAAAAAAAAAGAGCGAATGATATTGTCGTAAGTTTCGTGAGATCGGAGAAGACTTAAATGTTTTGATATAAACGCAAATATCAGAAACTGCTCAAAGTTATGGTTCCCTAATTCAAAAGGAAGAAACATTATTGTTATTATTATTCATCTTTCTGATTTAGTTGATTGCTCGATGAAACATCAGATACACATATCTAAAAGACAACATTTAAAAGGAAAAAAAAAAAACCCTCCCATTATTTGCTGACAACTCTCGCTTGTGCTCCACGCATCACTGCATATATTAAAACAAGAAAAGGGAATGTTATTATTTCTTCTAAAAATGAAAATCAAGAAGTGACAAATTAAAACTTTACACTAATTAGAGTAACAAAGCATATAGAAGTATATATATATATATATGTATGTACTTGTGATCAGGGAGTGCAAGTGAGAGCGGGGAGATTGCATTGAGTAGGAAGGCGAGCCGCGATCCTAACGGAGTTGCACAAGCAGTCACGATCAACTGATTGTAGTGCAGTGCAGCAGTCACCGGAAGGAGTGGTGGCAGCGGCGCCAGGCACCACAAACGGGGCACAGGCATTGAGATTTACCATTTCAGATGTGCAGGTCTGCTGTGCATTACCCATTTGGGTTTCCACTGCTAATGCAATCAGCAAGAGAAGCAATGCTGCTTTGGTACTGCTATGAGAAACCAGACACTTGGTTGCTGCTGCCATTATGACTAGTTGATGATTAATTTTTGCTTTCTTTTAATTATGATGTGTTTAGTTTCTTTGGATTAATGTTAATTTATAGATGTTAAGTAGTGAGCTTTTGCATGATTCATCAACTAACTCTAATTTTGATTCTCATAGTTAGTGTGCTGCATTTGAAGATTAGGTGGTACATAAATTTGTTGTGGCCATATTGTAGAATTTATGAATATATATATATTTTGATTATTTTAATAATGGACCAAATATTTTTAGTGATTTGTTACCAAAAGTGAGAGAAAAAAGTTACTTAAAAAATATGGAGTCTGTCATTTAATTTGATTGCAATGAACTAATTATCTGAAAGAATGAATTGAAAACAGAAGGAAAAAAGAAAGAAAGCTTTTTATTATAAAGATTTAGAGGCAGTTTCTTCAGGGGGAGCAGTTCCATATAATTTAACAGCAAATAGAAGCTTTTCCCTCTCCAGAGGTCCATCTTCATGATCAACAATTTGACTTTGCCATTTCAATGCATCAATGATCCTCTTCACTTTCACCAATTCATCTACATCTTCTCTGAAGATCACACTTCCTTCAGGTCTCAAAATCCGATCCATTTCTAGCAAAATATCTTCCATTTCACATCTGTAACACAAATATTGCTCATATTAATTAAATACTTATTAAGTAGAAAAAAAACGATCATAGTATGATGATCAAGTTTTAATTTGCTATTCGCTTTGTCAGAAGTTCAAATCCTGAAAACAGCCTTTATGTGAAAAAACAGCGGTAAGGTTGCACGTATAGTTACCGATCTTTGTAGAGACTAAACACGGAATCAGCAAGAATAAGGTCATAAGTTCTAGGATAAGTTGACATTGCCTCACACCTGCACCATAACATGTACATAATATCAGACAATTGATCTGAAAATTTAACTGTGAATCACACACAGGTATTAAGTTTACCAATTGTGATATGTTCCGATTAGTCCTCTTTCGTATATGACTCCAAGAGTGTTGATTTTAGCCTCAACAGGAACCACGTTCATGACCCAAACTGGGTAATCAATAAGAGCAGCAGCAAAGCCTCCCAGGTGAGCATTCATGTCTAGGATGTTACGATACCGACCATTTTGGCCTAACTGATGGTTCACTGTTTGGTAATAAGCCAGTCTCTTCTTACAGAGCTCAGAATTTTGTTTGAAAATCTCAGGAGTGATCTCTTTCACAGTTTCTTTACTAATCCTTGGTGGGATTGCATTTAGTCTCTTAGGCCATTTCTCCAATTCCCCACCAGCAGTCTCTTGATTATTTGACACTTCAGGCAAACGTGTCAAACAAGTCTCCAATTCTGTGTACCTGAAATTTGAATTCAAAATCATTTAACAGTACAACCAATTTGCTCAAAATATTTTGGTAGTTCAAAAAGTCAAACTTTTCTTAAGCATCGTCTTTGATCAATTAAAGAGTTGGTTTATTAATCAAACATGAATAATTTTATCTAATGTATAAAAAGAATTATAACTTAACAACCTATGCATGTTAAAATTTGGTTTAAAAAGGCACGAACCAGGCTTTGTCAGGATCCTGAACTGGGCAGAAAGGTGGATTCTGAGTGAGTTTCCGTTTTGATTTACAGTTCAGATGATTAATAGGCTTTTTCCAGATAGCAATATCATCTTTTTCCTTTACTTTTTCCCAGCAAAGGCTCTTAGCTACATTTTCAATAGCAGTTTGTTCATTATTCAAATCCTCCCTTGTTCTTTGCCAGCCTCTCGCATGCTTTTTCCAATTGATTGGAGGGCCAGATAAAATCCAGTACCCTCCAGGTCGTAGCACTCGATCAACTTCAATCAAATAAATCCCACCTATAATATATAACAAGTGAGAACGATAGACACAATATATTAAGGAGAATTATCTAGTTTCTATCTTAAAGATCGAGATAATCCGAAATTATTACATCACTTTTTTTACTTTAGGTGGAAAATTGATAATTTTTGCAAGGTTTCAGATTAAAAAAATGAAGTATTTTGTAACTTTGAATGGAAAATTATACCGTTTTACAACATCGAATAAAAAAACTAATAAATTAAAAAGATATTACAATAATTTTGAATTTTCACCTAAATTAGGATAGATATAACAGAATGAATCATATTAATTAAATATCGTAAAAATTACAAAAGATTGATAATAATATATACCAAATTGGTTCCAAGGAATGAGGCAGCGAGAGCAATGAGCCATATCAAAAGCTCTAGAGGGATAAGGGAGCCTCTTAGAGGCAAGGACTCCAATCAAAGCAGGCACCCCACGCTCTAAAGCAAATTGAACTTGAGCTTCATGAGTGTCCCTTGGTGCAAAGGACATTGTTATGATATTGCGTGACAGAAGATACGATCCCCAACTTGCCACCTACATAATTTATTATTATTACTCAAATAATTTTGACACTTTAACACATTAATTCAAGTTAATTTAAAATTACTAGGAGACGTAATTTTTTCTTCGTTACATTTACAATGTGCATTGATATTTGATAACCCGAACGTGTAATGCACGTCAAACGAGATCCCATTAACTTTTAAATTCTTGGAATTGATTGCAAAAATCTAATTAGCATCTTTTTCTAGACGTGCTTTTTTTATTAAACGTTGTATGAGACTATATACTAATTTTGGTTACTTAGAGAACACGGCTGTCTGGAATTACGGATTTGGATTAAGTGCTCTGTCAGTATTTACTTAAGGAATTGTAATCGCCAATCGGGACGTCTATAACTATCAAGTCTCATTTTATCTGGTTCGGATACGAGAAAATCGCCTTAACCGAAGGGTTTTGAATGTTGATTTAATTTGAAACTTTTTAAATTAAAATTTAGGACTAAAAATATCCTGAAATCAATTAGAATTTTATGGACGATGATTTTTCATCTCAAAATATCGATTCCAATTCTGAATTAAGATTAGATATTTTTTTTTTCAATCCTAATGTGAACCTCATCTCACCTATCAAACGTCGATCACGAACTCAGATACTAATTCTGATTATGGGTTTACATGCATATCCCAAATATAACGCAACCCTTTAATTCACGTCCAAATTTATCCAAAAATTGCCAAATTAGTCATCATTTGTTTATTTTAAATCTTTAAAAATCAAATAAATAAGTTAGAACAGAGAAGAAATGAACCTACCCCACAACCAGTATCAATGGCGGTACGTATAGAGCCGTCATTGAGATCAATCAGCCTCCCAATATCATCAATATACGCATCAGCACCATTAGGGAACATGGTACCTCCACCAGGGAATCTAAACCGATCACCTTCAAATCTGATCCAATTCTGCACCGCCTTCTCCACTGTCAACTCCTTGTGCGGCACATTGGCATACCACACCAGATCCCTACTCCCCGGCCAAGCAAACGGGTTCTTGTACCCGTACGGCGCCGGCACACGGCACTTCAGCAACTCACCCTTCGCAGGGCAATGCCTCTCTCTGTATATCAACCTTCGCCTCTTAAATTTCAATGACCTTTCCGCGTCCTCACATGGAGTGTACTCGCTGTAACTGATATTACAAAAAGGGTAGTAGTAGGGTTTTATTATTTCATCATCTGACGTGGCAAATTGGGTTTCTGCCACGTGGTGGGTTGTGAAATCTAGGGTTTTTGGGATTGTTGTCGTTGAGCAAGCGGTGCCGGTTATGGCGGTGGTTGTGGTGATGGTGGTGTGGGGCCCGTATTGCCAGAGACCGAACAGATAAGAGAGTGTACACAGAAAAAGAATTAGGGTTAGTGAGTATAGGTTTGTTTTCTTTACAGAAAAATTTGAAGACTTAGGACCAGCCATGGCTAGGGTTTTGTTTCTTGTAATGGAAGTATGTGTCAATTTATGAATGAAATTTGAAGAAAAGGGTTGATTAAGAATAGGTTTAAGAGCAAGTTAATCATGTGGGTGATACTCAGATTTGAGTTTTTAAAAAATGGAAGGGGTAGTGGTGATGTAGCTGGATGATGGGAGAGAAATTGGAAATGACAGAGAATTTATATTAATTTAATTAATTAATCAAAATTTATTAAGGATATTAATTTTGGGTCTAAGTAATTGCTCCCCAGGTACGTACGGATCCTTTTTTTTTTTTTTTTAAGTTGAATTTTCGAAAGCCAATTTTAATTTTTAATATTTCTGAGTTGGTTGTCCACTTATCTCGTGAAGTTGCTTGCTAGGTTTGTATACAACTGGTACCTCGTAAATAATTTTACATTAATTGTGTGTATTTAAGTATTATTCATGGGATTTAATCTATAGAAAATATGTATTTAAGTTTTCTTCTAATCCTATAAAATTCGATGTTCAGATCTGAAAAAAAATATTATTATTTTTCCAAAGTTCATTTATCACGGAAATTTTAAATTTATTTTCCTTTTCATTTGTAGTTTAAAAATTATTCACTGGAAAATAGAATGATTTTAAAATTTTAGTAATAAATAATATTTACTTAATTTATCCTTGGAAAATGATAATTTCCATGTAAAAAGTTAATAGGTAAAAAATGGTATTTAGTTCAAAAGACTCCTGCTGCAAGCTCTCTTTATTTATTTTTTTGCAAAAAGGTTAGGTTGTTTCTAGGGTTTGTGTTTTTTCCTTGAGATAGGTTTTTTCCTTGATTCCAACATGTGGCTACATAGAGTTGGCATTTGTCCTAAAAGGGATGTGACAAAAAAAATTTCCAAAATTTTAAGTAGGATAAGATTTTAAGATGAGGACTAAGGGTTGTAAGATGATTTAGTGATAAGAGTTGACGTTATGATCAGTTGTAATATGGGGTTTGAAAGTTTATATAAAACCATAGAAGTCATATTTTACATTTCACAAACATTTGTAATTTGAGAGCAAAAATTAGTAAGAATAAACTAGTGATAAAGAGAAAAAGTAAGTCGTGTACACAATTATATTGTGAACCCGATGGATTAATTGTTGTAAATCTTGTGTAAATCTTTTGTTAGGTGTTCGGGTTGGTATTTACCTCATATCTGATAAAAACATTCTCTTTTTTTCCATGAACGACGTAGATTGGAGTCACTCTATACCGATCCACGTAAATCTTTACTTATGTGGTTGTTTGTCTTTTATTACGTTTGTGAGGTTTCCACAATCAAATAAATTCACAATTAAAATTTAAAACTTATACTCTTAAAACAAAAAAACAATCGTCAACGTATCTCATGCTCAAACTAGACATTGATTAAGCGTATGCAAAACAAATGATTCTTTGAATTTGAAACCACCGGTGAATTCGTTGACTCTGCTTCGTGAAATGCAACATTACTTGTCACATTAATTGCTATGCTTATTCAATCAATTAAATGCAGATTTCTTACGAAATTTAAAAAACGAGAGGTTGCATCTGGTACGAGAATTAAAATAGATAATATTTTTTTATGAACTGTTATATCTCTTCCGAGATCATGACCTTTTTTATATATATAATTGTTGCATATTTTAATCCACTACTGCTGGTCAAATAATATTTATTATTATTATTATTATATCCTTGAATCCACGAGCACCCGACGAGGACCAATAAATTTTTATACTCTATTGGATGCATTCTACTAATTTTTAATTTTAAGGTTGGTGTAGACGCTCATTTTCACCGAGTCCTACAATTGAGATTTCGTTAGGAGGGGGCACTGGCGATCCTGCAAAAAAAGAAGGTAGGGTGAGCGTGGAGATACTACCCACCGGTGTGGTGGATGCCGTAGGCACTCTGACGCCCAAGTCAGTAAACAAATGATGGGTGAAATAGAGAGGAGGTCAAGGTTAGATGGTACCTTGAACTCCGATAGCTGCCGTGAGGGCGGCGGAGGAGGATTTTTGAGAGAGCGCTTGTAGAGAGAGTAGTCTTGAACTAAGGGGGAAGAATCAGAGAGATTTCCCCTCCTCTCTTCTTTGTTTATATACTTGTTTTCAAGGGATCCTGGGCATTTATTGCTCCTTGATTTCCTATCCGTTGGGAGACGGTTACGATTGTGCTTTCTGAGGGGTATTTAGTGCAATCGTCCGTTGGTAGGCTGGAACGGCTGGCCCTCATTTATGAGGCCGGTCATTAAGTGATCTGGTCGTTCCTTTTGGCCATCGATGTCGCCATTCATTGGGCTTGGGCCTGCATAGTGACTCTGGGTTCGGTTATGGGACCTCAGGGGTGCATTTGGCAATGGGCCTTAAGTGAAAGGGCGAAATTACCCTTAGACCAAATTTGGCCCATATAGTTTGTCCCCTACTTTCTAAGTCAAGGGGTCCTTGGCTTGGAGAGTACTCGATGAAAGCGTCGTCTAGGAAGTGCCCAGTCATCCAAGCCAGATGAAGGTCAGATTATAGGCCATGCAACGCGTGTGTCCCGTATTCCCAACTTGACCTTATATGAGTCCGTGAGGGATGTGTCCAATCAACTGATCTTGACGAAACCTAGATGTTATAAGTCACACGATATGCGTAACCCATGTCATCGATTTGAATCAATGTGAGCTCGTGGGGAATGTTCTCAATCGACTGGACTTGATGAGACCAGAGAGTTTTAAGGCATACGACATGCGCAATCCATGTCGTTGACTTGACTCGATGTGAGTCTGTGGGAGGTGTCCCCAGTCGACTGGTCTTGATGAGACCAGAGAGTTCTAAGTTATACGACATGCGTAATCCATATTTTTGACTCGACTCGATGTGAGTCCGTGGGAGGTGTTCCCTGTCGACTGGTCTTGATGAGACTATGGAGTTCTAAGTCATACGACATGCGCAATCCATGTTGTTGAGTCGACTCGATGTGAGTCCGTGGGGGGTGTCCCCAGTCGACTGGTCTTGATGAGACCAGAGAGTTCTAAGTCATACGACATGCGTAGTCCATGTCGTTGACTTGACTCGATGCGAGTCCGTGGGGGTTATCCCTAGTCGATTGGTCTTGATGAGACCAGGGAGTTTTAAGTCATACGACATGCGCAATCCATGTTGTTGACTTGACTCGATGAGAGTCCGTGAGGGGTGTCCTCAGTCAACTGGTCTTGATGAGACCAGGGAGTTCTAAGTCATACGACATGCGTAGTCTATGTTGTTGACTTGACTCGATGCGAGTCCGTGGGGGGTATCCCCAGTCGACTGGTCTTGATGAGACCAGAGAGTTTTTTCACCCGTTTGGTATTAAAGAGGGACCAAAACGAGGCTATGTGTCGTCCGGACCAGTGGAAGGTCAATGAAGTAGATTCGGTTTCTTTTCGAGTTGATTGGGATGCGGTCTCGTTATCCAGCCTTGGTGGGGCCTGTAAGTCATCAATTTTCTAGGTGTAGGATGGGAACCGATTCGAGACTATATATCGACTGGACTAGAGGAAGTTCAATGATACGTACTCGGTTGGAATTAAATGGACAACTCGTTTATCTCCAGTCTGGTTTTAACTGTAAAGTGTTTTAAATGGGCCCACTAAGCCCAGTCGACTATGCTTTTATTGAGGTTAATTCTCTGTTCTCCTCGATTTCTCCACCTGTCATTAATGCGGCGATATCTTCGAGGATCTTTTGGGGAAATCGAGGGTTCACTGTGCGCTAGAGTATAAAATGGCGTGAGCAGCCTTATTAGCTTCATTCAAATCATTTCTCTCACGGGTCGTAAGTTTGTAAGGCTCTCCTCGTGATTTAAGGTATTCTTCTCTCTCTTCTTCTAGTTCTTTGAATCTTCAAACTGTTCTTGAGGGATATTCAAGTTATTCTTCGTTGGATCTAAGATTTCAATCCGCATTAGCCTTAGCAGGAATTTAGATTTGTGTTTGTGCGTAGCCTAGGTTTGATCTTCTGCCATGCTGGTTTTAGGTTTATTCGTTGTTTGTAGACTGAAACACGAAAAATGTCGTCTGAAGCTTTCTCAAGTACAGAGGATTCATCCATGGAAATATATGAAGGCTCGCCTTTGCAAATGGTTCCCCCTTCTGATAGATCTGGAGAAGGAACTTCAAGAGAGTGGGGAGAAGAACCGACTGTCGCGTCGGTTGACATTCCACGTGGTATTCCCAAAGATATGCCGCCTCTACGTATTATTCCCTCCGAGTCGGGTGCACCTAGTACAAGCGAACCAACAAATCTTCTAAAAAAAATCCCCAGAGTCGAGTGACCGAGCAATTTATGAGGGAAATCAAAATAAAGTACAGGTTTCCTGAGTCGGTTCGAGTTAGGTTGTCTTTGTCGCATGAATGAATTGACTTCAGAATTCCCGGTTGGATCGGATTCTATGAGCATCCTTTCTCTGATGGGTTTAGATTCCTGATTCCCAAACTTGTGTGGGAAGTGCTAGATCATTATAGAATAGCCCCTTCACAACTTACGCCAAACACATGGAGGGTCTGCATGTCGGTTGAAGTCTTAGATTACGAGTTAGGGATTAGGTTTGGAGTGAGGGGTTTTCTCTACACTTATTATATAAAGGAGCATGTGGTCGAGAAGGGTAGATACCACTTGTTCCTTCGACAGAAAAGAGAACATTTGATTTCTGGACTGACTACTAATGATAAATGGGGGTGGCAGAAAATATACTTTTTTGTTAGAAGAGAAGGAGTGTTTGGGTCGACTAGGGCTGGTAGGATTTCTGAACACTGGGACATTATGAGTGAGTGTAGATCATACTGTTTCCTTGAATTCTGACTTAACGCTTCACTAATGTTCTCGTGTTGTTTCGCAGGTGCCAATTACAACCGTAGCTTCGACGTGACACCAATGGTCGTAGCGAACACTAATTATATCCTAAGTCTTACTTCGGCAGAGAGGAATTGGAGGGTGGTGTTGACTGAGAAGAGGTTGAGGCTGACGCCATTGTGGAAGGAAGTCCATTTTGGACCCGAAGGTATCCCCTTGCCCCTGACCAAAAGTATTCTGACCGTCATACTCATTATCTGGGCGAATCGGGTCATTCACGGAGGGAGATTGTTCTTACGGATTCTAACCCCGGAAGAAATTTTGTGCACAGTTGAAAGGATGAGCCAATTCAAACTCCTATCGGTTGAGGAGATGTTGGAGCGGAGGAAGAAGAAGAAATCAAGAGAGATGGAGGCTGGCCCTATCCCCGAGTCTCAACCTTCAGGAAATGAGACTCAGACCATCGTGGCTACCGAAACAGCTTTCAAGTCGTCGACGGGTCCGGCCTATCTTCAAAGAAGAGGAAGCAACTGCCTGACGTCGATGAGGACTTGGAGACCGTCGTAATCAGAATCCCAAGAAACACGACCGTTATGTTTGATCCCTCCAGTCTATCACAGTTCACCGAATGGCTGTTTTTGGAAGAAGACGAAAGCTGGATGCTTACCTTGGGGCCGTTATATATGGACAACAGGAAACTGGGCGACGCATGCTGTTCCTGGCTCGCGGCCCGATTAGGAGTACGGAGTAGCCACGGGGGACTAAACCGGAGAATGATGGAGTCGCCACTCGGTGTGAACCGGAAATTAGATTTAAGGCCGCACTCACCCATCGCAAGGGAAGACCTCAAACCGTTGGGTTCGGAATGATCCCTTACTTATGTCACTTGTAATGAAAGGATTTGTGTAATAATTTAATCAAGCCTAAGTAACACTTATTTCCAAGAATATCATGCTTCTAAATTCACATGCGGAAAAAGATAAAACTTACACCTAGATTTGCATATATCATACTTCTAAGTTCACATGCTCGAAAGTAAGTCAAAGTAACGGTAAATATACGACTTCATAGGCATATTGTGTTCGTGAAAATGCAAGTACGTCATAATCTCATAAGCACGCATAAAAGGGAATCAAATGATGATGAGCACATAATTTCATAAACATTTCATACACGCGGAAGCATAAACAAATAACCATTACATATTCATGCATAATAAAAGGAGTCAACTAAGTCCACATGTAACACGTTTCATATAACCTATGTCTCAGTTTTAGATACAACCTATTTGCATATAATCTAGTTCAAGTTTGCATGCATAACGGTAGATTAAAGTAATGACAGATATACAATTTCCCACACGCATTATTGATGGACATGAGAGCGCAAACAAGCACTAATTACATAAGCGTACACATTAAAAGGAGGAGATTAAGTGCATAATTAAAAAAAAGGACAATTAAAGAGACAATCATACGTGAAATAAACGTGTCATGATGTGATTTGAAAGATAAATAATGGAGATGAAAGATGCGACATATGCCCACATCTATATAGGACCTTAAGTGTTCGATTGAACGTCTATCACATTCATTAGAATACACTTTGTCCGGCGCGGTGAAGTATCGTCGCAAAGGATTTTAACCCCTCGAAACGGAGGACCTTTCATCCGACTTACTAAGCCCATGCGCAATACAATATGATGCATGCTCATGCGAAAAGATGGCATACAAAGAAAAATAAATAACTGAATACAAGGCGCGGCGAAGCATCATGGTAAAGGATTTTAACCTCTTCAATTAGAAGACACTAAGCCCATGCGCAATTAACACAATGCATACATGTGAAACAAAAGTGAATACAAAGATATCCTGCGCGGCGAAGCATCGTGGTAAAGGATTTTAACCTCTTCAATTAGAGGACCTTTCATCGCACTTACTAAGCCTATGTGCTTATCTCAATGCATATATATATGAAACAAAAGTAAATACAAAGATATCGGATTTCATATACCCGATTGAACATGTCTTACATCCAATCGAATATACATCGTCCGGTGCGGCGAAGCATCGTGGTAAAGGATTTTTAACCTCTTCAATTAGATGACCTTTCATCGCACTTACTAAGCCCATGCGCTTATCTCAATGCATATATGCAAAGATATCAGATTTCGTATACCCGATTGAACATATCTCACATCCAATCGAATATACATTGACCGGCGCGGCGAAGCATCGTGATAAAGGATTTTAACCCCTTCAATTAGAGGACCTTTCATCGCACTTACTAAGCCCATGCGCTCGATCATATCATTACACGAACAAATAATATGCGAAATTAAATAACAAATAATAAACACATCAAAACAACATAAAATAAAATATGCGCCGTTTGCTCAAGTGGTGCATGGAGTTATATCCCGAGTGCAAATCATACTACCGTCCATTCGGAATCGGCTATGAAATTTACGTCCGGGTTTCCATCCTATATACCACAAGAGGCGACACATTTTTCATTTTAATCAAGGGCCATAACACACATCATATTTATAATACATGCATATTTATCTACTCAAGGGCCACAACATATATTTTATCATAATAATCATGCGAACAAAACTCAATAACTAATAAAAAATAAAACAGAAAACGAATGTGGAAAATACCCTCAGGTCTAACCTTTTTTGCCGACTTTCGGACTTGCGTTTCACGGAGATTGGAATGGGTAAAGTTCCTCAACTTCTCCGGTTCACTAGTTTAACGTCTTAACTCACTTATTTGCTGTTTTGCTTGCCGTTTTACCTCCGTTTTGCTGCTGTTTTCTCTGTATTTCTGCTCACTGTTTCAGGTCACTGCTTTGGCATTTTAATGGACTGTTTTGGGTGATTTGGAGGGCTAATTGGGTGCGAATTTTAAGGGCTTTCAGGGGGGACTTTGTGCAATTTTTTAGTTCAGTTTTAAGGTGATTTTAGGGCTGTTTTATGGGTTAAAAATGCAGAAAAAATCTGGGCAGAATGGGCAGTGATATGCGGCAGTTTTAGGGGCAGTGAATGGCGTTTTTTGTGACTGTTTTGGTGTGCAGTAGGGGGCAGTGTTTGGGGCTGTTTTGTGCGACTTTAGGACTGTATTTGAGGCTTATTTTGGTGTGGATTAGGGCTGTGAAAGGTGGCTAAAGATGCGGCAAAAGGGGTTGTCTAAGGGATGGGTATTCGGTGGTGAGAGTGGAGGAGATGGAGATAAATTTTATTGCTTCTTTCTTGGTGTGTGCGTGAATGTGTGCTAGGGTGTATGGGCATGAATTCCAATTATGTGAAGGGGGTGAATGACTTGGTTATGGGTTGTTATATAGAGAAGGGCTAGGGTTCTCCCTTGTCTCACAAGGAATGGATTTGATTTAGTGTTAAAGAAGGAAAACAAGGGATTTGGTGGAGACAAGATTGGTTTAGATTAGAAATACCATATATTTGATTGGTTAGGATTAGACATTTATTTTGTTAGATTAGGAAGTCAATATTTTTAATTGGTTATGATTGATTTAATTAGGCATAATATTTCTTTAATTTAGGTATATAATATATTTGATTTATCTAAATTAGGCATGATTTTATTTTATGTTTTATTTAATTTGGTAAATGGTTTAATCATTTTATTTAATTCAATCACATTATTTAATTAATATTAATTTAATTTGGGTGTATTTTAGAGGCCATGGGCGTGTGGGCCTAGATGGGTGTGGGCGTTGGCTTTGTCTTGGTGGGTTAGGTGTTGTGTTGGTTTGGTGAGTGGGTATGGGCCAAGATTAAAAGTTTTGCGGGTTTTTTAGGCCAAAGGTGCTATAGACGGAGGTCCAACAAGTGAGCTTGACGCTAAACAAGTGAATAAAAATCTAACAAATATTGATTCCCTTCCGACGACCGTTTCCCGCAATATCCTTAACTAAAAAAGGTAGTGCCTCCAACTGAGACTCATCATCGGGTTTCACATGCGAAAATGCAATGTCTACAGGCTTCCATCCTCTTTCTCCAATCTGTAGGCTATGTGACCCACCACTTTTTTGATAACGTATGTGCCTTCCCAAGTAGGACCCAGCTTTCCGTCATTAGCTTCTTTCATATTCTGGAAGACTCGTCGAAGGTCCCAATCACCTTGCTTGAAGGTTCTGTATCTCACGTTCTTGTTGAAGTATTTGCACATCTTCTGTCGGTTGGCTGCAAGTCTTACCGATGCATTCTCCCTTAATTCTTTAATGGTGTCGAGCGCTTCGGTCATAAGCTGCTGCTGGTTTGTTCCTTCATTGACCCATTGATATCGAGGTGACGGTACCCCTACGTCAGTTGAAATGACGGCTTCTATGCCAAAGGTCATGGAGAAGGGTGTTTCTCCAGTTGATAACCTGACTGTCGTCCGATACGCCCACAACACACCCGGGAGTTCATCTGCCCATGCTCATTTTGCCTTCTCCAACATTTTCTTCAGTGTGTTCAACAGCGTTTTATTAGAAGATTTAGCTTGTCCGTTCGCTTGTGGATAGCGTGGAGTGGAGAAGCTGAGTTTGATCCCACATGTCTTGCAAAAATCTTGGAAACGTATCTGTGACAATCTCCCTCAGAATGCCGAAACGACATATAATGTTCTTCCAGAAGAATCCTTGTACCTCTCGGTCTCTTACTCTGGCAAAGGCCTCTGCTTCTATCCATTTGGAGTAGTAATCAGTTAAGACGAGCATGTAGACTCTTTGCCCAGTGGCGACTGGTAGCTTCCCTACAATATCCATTCCCCATTTCATGAATGGCCAGGGAGCCAGGGTAGGATTGAGTCTTTCGGGAGGCAATCTGGAGGTTGGTGTGAACCTTTGGCACTTTTCACAATTTTTAGTATAGTATGCCGCGTCGGATCGCATAGTCGGCCAATAATACCCAACTGTGTGGGCTCGACATGCAAGACTTCTTACGCCTAAGTGATTACCATACTGCCCCTCATGTAGTTCGGCCAAAACATACTGGGCCTCTTTAGGTGTAAGGCACATGAGGTACGGCCCACCGACTGATCTTCTCAAAAGTTGTTTGTCGTGTAGAACGAACCTCGCAGTTTGTTGCTTTACTCTTCGGGCGATAATTTTGTCTAGTGGCAGTGTTCCTGTATTCAAATACTCAACCAAGAGAGACATCCATGACTGATTTTCCGTGAGATGGGATATGGTGCTCGCTGCAGTCCTTACTATGGCTGACTATTGGAGATACGCC
The DNA here is from genome assembly GCA_019454045.1 of Zanthoxylum bungeanum. Classification (NCBI taxonomy): domain Eukaryota; kingdom Viridiplantae; phylum Streptophyta; class Magnoliopsida; order Sapindales; family Rutaceae; genus Zanthoxylum; species Zanthoxylum bungeanum. The sequence continues at coordinate 101,226 of SKCR01046107.1, read as the reverse complement.
ACATGGATGGTTTGGATCTTCCTTTCCTGTAGAGTCGACCAGAGTGTTGCCAAAGCGTCTGCATGGGTATTCTGGATCCTTGGGATTTGTGAGATTTCGAAGGATTCGAAACCCGCTTGTACCTCTTTTACCTTGGATAAATATGCGACCATCTGGGCCCCTCTGGCCTGGTAGGTTCCTTGAAGTTGATTAACAATAAGTTGTGAATTGGACGTCGCCTCCACTCTCTTTGCCCCCAATTCTTTGAGTAATTCTAATCCGGCTATCAGTGCTTCATACTCAACTTCATTGTTCGTAGCCTGGAAGCCACACTTGAAAGCTTGTTGAATTAAGTCCCCTTCAGGTGTGGTGATTACTACCCCTAGACTAGAGCCTCGACTGCTGGACGACCCATCCACCGCTAATTTCCATACCGCAGCCGAGTCGACAGTAAGTAATTCACTCTCCCCCTCTACTTGTACACCAGGAATGAAATCCGCCATGAAGTCTACGAGCGCTTGGGACTTGATAGCCACACGTGGTTGATATGTGATGTTATATTCCTCGAGTTCAACAACCTATTTGGTCAATCTCCCAGACAGCTTAGGCTTATGAAGGATACTCCGTAAATGATAAGTGAAGTAGACAGTGATTGGGTGGCCCTGGAAGTAAGGACGGAGTTTCCGCGCTACCATGACCAAGGCTAAGACCAGTCGTTCCATTTCGGTGTACCGCGTCTCCGTTTTTAGCAGGGCTCTGCTCACATAGTAGACTGGGTGCTGTGAACCATCAACTTCCTTAACTAGTACGGCGCTAACTACTTGAAGAAAAAACCCCAAGATACACATACAACCTCTCTATGTCGAGTGGCTTTGATAAGAGTGGTGGCGTGATCAGGTACTCCTTCAGTCTGGTTAGGGCCTCTTCACAGTCCTGAGTCCATTCGAATTCCTTTGACTTTCCAAGCGTAGCGAAGAATAGAAAACTCTTGTCGGTTGACTTAGAGATGAACCTGTTGAGAGCCGCAATCTGCCCTGCGAGCCGCATGACCTCTTTCTGATTCGACGGAAACGGAATATTGAGGATTGACTTTATCTGATCCGGATTGGCTTCAATCCCTCGCCGCGTGACCAGATACCCCAAGACTTTTCCCGAAGCTACTCTGAAAGCACACTTGGTTGGGTTAAGCTTCATTCCATACTTCTTCATAACTCTAAAGGCTTCCTCAAGATGTTCCAAGTGCTGGTCGGCTTGCAGGGATTTCACCAGCATGTCATCGATATAAACTTCCATGGTCGTCCCAATCTGTCGGCTGAACATTCTGTTTACAAGTCGCTGGTAGGTAGCACCCGCATTCTTCAACCCAAACGGCATCACTTTGTAGCAGTAGATCCCCCTGTTGGTGATTAAAGCAGTTTTCTCTTGATCACTCGGATGCATTAAAATCTGATTGTAACCGGAGTACGCATCCATGAAACTCAAAAGATTGTGTCCGGCTGTCGCGTCGACCAGCGAATCTATGTGTGGCAGGGGAAATGAATCTTTCGGACACGCTTTATTTAAGTCAGTGAAGTCGATACAAACTCGCCAATTCCCATTCTTCTTTCGCACGACCACGACGTTTGCTAGCCACTCCGGGTATTGCACCTCTCTGACTGCTCCATTATCCAACAGCTTATGTACTTCTTCATCAATTACCCAGTTCCTCTCTGGGGTGAACTTCCTTCTCTTCTGCTTGACGGGTGGGTAGGACGGGTCTACGTGCAGTTCATGCGTTATCAACTCCGGGTCAATACTTGTCATATCTTCATGCGACCAAGCAAAACAGTCGTGATGCTTCTGGAGGAATTCTACCAACTTTGCTCGCAGTAACGGTTCCAGGTCGGCTCCAATACGGGTCTTGTGGTCTGGGAATTGTGGATGAATTTGGATTTCGTCGAGTTCCTCTACCCTAGGTTCATCAACATTCTCTCGACGAGACTCCTTCTGTAATTCCTATGCCAACTGAGTTTTGGGCTTCAGGGTCGTCTGGTAGCACGTCCTCGAAGCAAGTTGATCCCCTTTAATCTCTTGAACTCCCCATTCAGATGGAAATTTCAGCACTTGGTGGTACGTGGAAGAAACCGCTCGCATCTCATGAATCCACGGCCGCCCAACTATTATGTTGTAAGTTGATGGGCAATCTAGGACCAAGAACATAACCATCTTGTTCACCCCTCTTGCATACACTGGAAGGCAAATCTCGCCCATGGTGAACTTTTGCTCCCCACTGAAACCAATTAAGTAGTAGACCGTCGGCTCATTTTATCTGATCCTCCTCCCATATCATTGAGTGCCGACTAAAAGATAATATTGGCGGATGACCCGGTGTCGACCAATACCCTCTTGACCATAAAGTTGGCCACTTGAAGAGATATCACCTATGCATGGCAGAAAAGCCCGGGCCCGGCCCGGCCCGGATCGGCCCGGCCCGGCCCGGGATATGAAAATCCCGGCCGGGCCCCAAAAACCGAGCCCGACCCGGGCTCGGGCCCGGGCCGGGCTCGTCCATTTTAGCCCGGCCCGGGCTTAAATAATTAAAAAAAACACCATTGCCTAAGTCAAGCCCTAATCAGTAATCTCTTCATTCAGTCTTCTCTTTCGCCGAACTTCAGCCTCTGCCTCCCTCCTGAATTCTCACCTCAAGAAAACGTTCACAGCCTTCTGCCTTTGCCCCATGTACCTTCGGCCTTCAATCTTCAACCTTCACCAGTTCGCCCATTTCTACCAAGCCCTAATCTCTAATCTCTTTCGCCCCTAAGCCTTCAGCAAATCAGCAGTTCAGCAAATCAGAGGACAGTGAATTCATCTCCTCGTCTCATCGTTCGTCGGTTCAGCAAATCGTCTAAGCCTTCAATCATTCATCAGCTCGACAGCTCGTCTTCAATATTCATCTCCTCGTCTCATCGTTCGTCGATCACATGTGTGGATTATATATTTATATTATTTTTGTGTGTCCAATTTTCTTAGTTTTATATGAATATATTCTGATTGACTGACTGATTCTGAATCAGATTGTTAAAATTTGAAATCTAGGTTTTGATTCTGAAAATTATTTTAGTTGTAGAAAAGGGCTTTAGAGGGTTGTTTCTTGTCTTTGCTGCTTTTGTGTTGTTTGTTACTCCCTTGTCTTTCAGCTTTTTGAAGAAGCCATTTCAAATAAGATCTTTTCATTATTACTCCACATTTTCAATCATGCCTTGTTTTACATCACATTCCAAGAATGCTTGTGCTTGATTTGCAGTCTTTAAAGATCTGCCATTTTTTTTTCTTTAAGCATTTGTTCGAGGCTGCTCGAGTTAATTCTAATTAAGTTGCTTGCATTTTCTTTATTTATTTTTTAATTTATTTATGTAATTGCATTATTTATGCTGGCAATGGCATTGTGTGATGCATGATTGTATCTTGGCACCGGTTATCCACAAAAGTGATAAAAATTGAATCTTTAAGTGACAACAATGAGCTATGGTCAAACTATTAAAAATTGCAGGTAGAATATATAGCTTCGTAGATATGAACATGATGATATGCATTTGTAATATATATATGCTTTCATTACTCAATAATTTACTTTTATATGATCTAACATGAAAAATTTATCAATAGAAAATCGTAATCAAAGGTAGAAATGCAAGAAAAGGTTTAATCCAAGATGACCAAATTAAAAAGCTGAATATTTTTTTTAAAAAAAAAATAGTTGGAGTATGGTTGCTTTTGTGATAACTACGGTGTTATCTTGAACTTTGATGGGAAATTGGTCCCTCACTATAAAGATAATGATTTATGTATATTATCAATTGTGCATTATGTGCAAGAGGGATGCTAATAGGAGGGATCGTCCTTTTATATTGTTAAGGACTTAAACCTATTCTATCCAGAAAATTCATTTTTTGATTCATTTTTCAAATTTTAGTTAAGGACTTAAGGTTGGACTACTTGGGCTTCCATATTGTTGATTCATTTTTTGTCTTCAGAATTTGTTATGTCTAACTTAGAAGAATCTACGACTATTCGGGTGCCAAATTCCCATGTGTTTCTTAACGGTATCGAAGATATACGCCAGGATAGTGATGAAGAAAATGAGATCCTTGATATTGAAGATGGAAAAATAGATGAAGATGGTAATAAAAGAAAGGGGGTAGCATTAGAAAATATGAATAATAAGAGACGACTGACATCAAGATGTTGGGATCATTTTACGAAGATTACTGTTAGTGGGAAATTAAAGGCCAAATGTAATCACTGTGCTAAGTTATTGAGTGCTATGTCTGAAAGAGGTACCAGTCACTTAAATAGACACATCAAGAATTGTTATACTAAAAAACAAGCTAAGTTTGAAGATACAGTCCAAAAAACTCTTAATGTTATAAAGCAAGAAGATGGAATAGCTTCTGTTGAGCTTAGATCATTTGATGTAAATATTGTCCGTCAAAAAATTACGTCATTGGTTATAAAGCATGGGATGCCACTTAAGTTTGTTGAGTATGATGCTTTTAATGACTTGATGAGTTATTGCAACCATTTGGTGAAGAAGATGTCCAGGAACACTTTAAAGGCTGAGATTTTCAAGTTGTATAAATCAGAAAAGGGGAAAACAATGAGTTTGTTGAATATTAATGACAGCAGGGTTGCCATTACTACTGATATGTGGACTGCTAGTAACCAAAAGAGAGGGTATATGGTTGTTACAGGACATTTCATTGACAACTCATGGCATTTACAAAGTCGAGTCTTAAGGTAATTTATTTTATTTTATTTTTTTTGTAAAATATGATGTTTAACTTATTTGTTGAATATACTAACATTTAATTACAAACATTATGTATATGTAGGTTTATATATGTACCAGCTCCACATACTGCTGAGTGTCTATCTCAAGTTTTACTTAAATGTATGATGGATTGCAATGTGGATCGAAAGTTGTCAACCGTTACTTTGGATAATTGTTCAACTAATGACGCAATGGTAGAAAGATTGAAGGGAATGCTTTCATCTGAATCTATGGTATTGGGTGGTAAATTATTTCATATGAGGTGTGCAGCTCATATTTTGAACCTAATTGTAAAGGATGGTTTGACCGTGATTGAAGGAGGTATTGCAAAGATTAGGGAGAGTGTTGCTTATTGGAGTAGCACACCGAAAAGGGTTGAAACTTTTATGATGTCTGCTCGTCAATCATTCAGTAAGACTGAAAGGAAGTTGGTGCTTGATTGCCCTACTAGATGGAATTCTACATTTGTCATGCTTGATGTTGCAGTTCATTACAAAAAAGTTTTTCCTCGAGTGCAACAAATTGAGCCTCATTATAAATGTTTGCCTTCTGATGCGGAATGAGAGATGGCTGAAAAAATGTTAGAATATTTACGTCCATTTTATTTATTGACGGAGATGTTTTCAGGTACGAGCTATCCTACAACCAATATGTTTTTTCCATTGGCTTGTAAAATGAGGATGTCTTTGATGGAGTGGCAAATGTCTCCTATTCCTCAAGTTAAACAAATGGCTTCTATTATGATTGCCAAGTTTGAGAAATATTGGCAAGAGATTCATGGGGTGTTGGTTATGGCTGTCGTTCTTGACCCAAGGTTTAAGATGATGTTAATTGATTATTATTTTCCAAAGATTTATGGTGTGGGTGTTGCAGGGCAAATTTTGAGAGCACGTCAACTTTTGAAGAGATAGTTAAACACTATGAAGCTAAGTCTGTAGGTGGTGGTGAATCTTCTACTTCCAATGTTCATTCCCATAATATTGTCAACGTTGATTCGTCTTCTTTTTTAGATTTATCTGACTTTGATTCTTTTGCCACTCAAAGCAATCGTATGACAATATCAAAGTCCGATCTTGAGAGGTACTTAGAGGAGCCATTAGTTGCTAGAACTCCAGACTTCAATATTTTGAATTGGTGGAAGACAAATAAAGGAAAATATCCTATTTTGGCTGAGATAGCTAAAGATATATTAGCCATTCCTATTACGACTGTGGCATCAGAGTCTGCTTTTAGTACCGGGGGGAGACATTTGAGTCCACATCGTGCCAAATTACATCCTGACACATTGGAAGCAATAATGTGCACTCAAAATTGGTTATGGGCTTCTGAGCGAGGTATAAGACTGTACTGATGGTTTCTTAATTATTTATTTTGTTTGATTTACATGTTTTAACACTTTTTCTCATTAGGTCTTATTCCTTAAGAACTTATAATTTCTGGAGAGGAACTGATGGGTGAAGTTGAAGAAGACTTTGAGCCACAAGAGTTGGATTAGTTTGATCATTGATGTTTTAGTTTGTGGCATTTTGATAATTGAAACTTTTGATGTATTTATTTTTGGTTTTTGGATTGTTAGTTTATGGATGGAACATTGAACCTTTTGATGTATTTATTTTTGTTTTGGATTGTTAGTTTATGGATGCAACTCTGAAACTTTTGATGTATTTATTTTTGGTTTGGATTGTTAGTTTAAGCCTTTATGGATGGAACATTGAAACTTTTGAATTGTTTTTATTTTTGGTATTTGAATTGTTAGTTTATGGATGAAACATTGAAACTTTTTATATATTTATTTGTGATTGTTTGATTCAATGCATTATAATACTTCTATTGTTTTAATTTCTTGGAATATAATGATTCTATTGTTTGTGAAATATATGCAAAGTAGTTGAAAATTGAAATTTGTAAATATTTTGTAATACTTCATGATGGCCATATGCAAATTTTTTTTTTTTTTTTTTTTTTTTTTATAAATCGGGCTTAGCCCAGGCCCGAGCCCGGCCTGCACCGGGCCGGCCCGGCCCGGCAGAGGCTCGGGCCGGGCTTTTGCCGGGCCCGGCAGAGGCTCGGGCCGGGCTTTTGCCGGGCCCGGGCCAATTTTTTTTCAGCCGGGCTCGGGCCGGGCTGTTACAAGCCCGGCCCGAGCCCGGCCCGTTGCCATGCATAATATCACCAAGACGTCGTGATGAGGATTCACATGGCTAGACAATTAGTCGTCTGGAAATTCAATCACCAAGCCAATGTGATTCCCCGAAACAGCTCGCTCGTGGTCTGAGAGGACGGAGGAAACCATCCTCGTTTGTCGTTTCGCCACCGAATAAGAAACTCCACTTACTTCCGAACCTCCGAAAATGACATTGACGGTGCTGTTGATTGGAGGCGGCATTGGAGCCTCCACTCGATCTTCCCTTCGGACAAAAGTAGTTTTTCCCTTTTCAGTCAGCAAGTCTTTCAGATGTCCTTTATTTAGTAGCTCTAGGACTTCCAGCCTCAGAGCGATGCAGTCAGCCGTCGTGTGGCCGTAATTTCGGTGGAACTCACACCACCTGCTGGTATCTTTCTTCCCTGAGCTGTCCCTTGACCGTATAGGCCACTTGACTTCATTTCCCATCTTCCTAAGGACTGAAACAAGTTCCCATGGTGAGACTGTGAAGTTGTAATCTGGGAGCCGTGAGGTGACACATTTGAGGACCCTTCTCTTCTGTCGAGGGGAACAGGCCCGTGGTTGGGCGCCCTGTCGTAGGGTCGGGGATCCTTCGGACGGTAAGGCCTTCGGTCAGAGGATCGCATGCTTCCTTTGAACGTCTCCTTTGGTAGCCTGGAAGGACCCACTCCCATTTCCCGAACTTTAGGGGATCTTTCTCTACTCGTGTTTCTCCTATCCTCTTCCCATCTGATCTCTGTTCGGGCTCTCGTCAAAGCCTCGTCCATAGTGTAGCATCGGTTTTTCGTCAATTTCTTATAAAGGATACTGTCTGCTTGCAAGCCATTCCTGAACGTTTCTACTGCTTTCGGCTGGTGGAGGTTTGGGATAGCTATTCTCTCTTTGTTGAATCGCGAGACGTAGCTTCGAATGGACTCTCCCTTCCGTTGTTGGATCAAGTTGAGGTCGTCCGATGTTTTCTCGAACTTGCATGAAATAGCAAAGTGTGCAACAAATTTGTCTGCCAGTTCCTTGTAGGATCCAATCGACCCAAAAGGCAGGTTTATAAACCAGGTAAGGGCTGGACCGGCTAAAGTTTCCCCAAAACCTCGACATAAACCCGCTTCTCTCTGATGGGGAGTGAGGCTTATGGATATCATCTTGTACTTGTAGTGGATTATATGATCATGGGGGTCGGTTGATTCGTCATATAACTTCATCTCCGGGGGGCTAAACTTCCTGGGAAGTTCAACGGAATTGATCCTTTCATCGAATGAGGTATCTGCCAAAGCTCTTGACCTGCTCTTTCTCATTGGTAACCTGACCCCTGGTATACTCGCCAGGATGGCCTCCTTGAATTCTTCCATCTCTTGACGCATGGTCGTAGTCATCACTACGTCGGCTGGATTACTCTGATGAATGCTTCCGCGGCCTGTAGGTTGGTATTCTTGTTGGGAACCTCCCTCTCGTCCCAGCTCTAGACCTCCCGCTGGGTTCTGTCGACGACCCGGAGTTTCTGAGGGATTCACCGATCCCAATTGGTCGCGAGGAGTGGTGAGTCGCTCCAGCTGTCTTTGAAGGTCGTCATTAGTGGTCTTTACGGTTAAATTCTCTTCTTCAAGCATGTGTAAGTGTTCTTGAAGTAGGGCCAACTGGTTGGCCATTGAGTCTGTCGGCTCACCGCTTGATGCCATTTTTATGCTTTGTAAACTCGTTTTTATGAATGGAACTCCGGTTTGTTGTGAATCGCTAGGGCCCCACGGTGGGCGCCAAACTGTAGACGCTGATTTTCACCGAGGCCTACAATTGAGATTTCGTTAGGATGGGGCACTGGCGATCCTGCAAACAAAGAAGGTAGGGTGAGCGTGGAGATACTACCCGCCGGTGTGGTGGATACCGTATGCACTCCGACGCCCAAGTCAGTAAACAAATGATGGGTGAAATAGAGAGGAGGTCAAGGTTAGATGGTACCTTGAACTCCGATAGCTGCCGTGAGGGCGGCGGATGAGGAGTTTTGAGAAAGAGCTTGTAAAGAGAGTAGTCTTGAACTAAGAGGGAAGAATCAGAAAGCTTTCCCCTCCTCTCTTCTTTGTTTATATACTTGTTTTCCATGGATCCTGGGCATTTATTGCTCCTTGATTTCCTATCCGTTGGGAGACGGTTACGATTGTGCTTTCATGAGGGGTATTTAGTGCAATCGTCCGTTGGTAGGCTGAAACGGCTGGCCTACGTTTATGAGGCTGGTCATTAAGTGATCTGGCCGTTCCTTTTGGCCATCGATGTCGCCATTCATTGGGCTTGGGCCTGCATAGTGACACTGGGTTCGGTTATGGGACCTCAGGGGTGCATTTGGCAATGGGCCTTAAGTGAAAGGGCGAAATTACCCTTGGACCAAATTTGGCCCATACGGTTTGTCCCCTACTTTCTAAGTCAATGGGTCTTTGGCTTGGAGAGTACTCGATGAAAGCGTCGTCTAGGAAGTGCCCAGTCATCCGAGCCAGATGAAGGTCAGACTATAGGCCATACGACGCGTGTGTCCCGTATGTACGCGACTGATGTCTTGTATGCTTTGAGCATGTGTAGTCGCTATCAGGCCGATCCATGTGATGGTCATTGGGTTGCGGTTAAGAATATCCTTAATTATCTTAGCGAACTAATGATGTTTTCTTAATCTATAGAGATGGAGAACTTGAGGTGACTGGGTTTACCGATGTAAGTTTCCAAACCGATAAAGACGATTGTAAGTCACAATTCGGGTACATATTTTGTTTGAATAACGCAGTAATGAGCTGGAAATCTTCCAAACAAGAGACTGTTGCCAATTCAACAATAGAAGCGGAATATATCGCTGTAGCTGAAGCAGCAAAAGAGGCAGTTCTGATCCATAAATTCCTAATTTGATTAGGAGTAGTTCCGTTAGCAGTTGAGCTCGTTCCTTTGTATTGTGACAATAACGGGGCTATAGCGTAGGCTAAGGAACCGCAGTCTCATCAACGATCCAAACATGTACTTCGAAGTTTCCATCAGATTCGTGAGATCATAAATCGTGGCGATGTGAAAATCGAGAAGGTCTCATCAGATGACAACATTGCAGATCCGCTGACGAAAGCTATTTCTAAGTAAAAATTTGAGCGACATGTACATAGTTCAGGTGTTAGATACTTAAGTGATTGGCTATAGGCCAAGTGGGAGATTGTTGGATAATTGTGACCCATAACATCACTATTTACAAAAGACATTGTTGTTTTTGTACAAATTAACTATGTGACAAAGGAAATTGTTATTTTATCATTTTGTAATTAGATTACTTGAATATATATAAATGATAAAAGTCCTTATGATTAGTTCCGGATTAATAAGATATGAGACAATATCAATCCACGAAAGGTTTAATCATTAAATATCCTTAGTCGTAATATTATCGAGATTAGACATCGATAATGCAGAATATGCTAGTATTACACTTGTGCACGTTGTGGAAGCGTAATGACATAGTTCTCATATATTTGAGTATTGGATACTCATGTAAGTGTAATAGGAGGATCTGTTTGCCGATGTTACGGAAACAACTTTGCTCTGGATAGACCCCTCGGAATCCCATTGGTAGTGTGACTATGTGTCTATGGGAATCCGAATCAGGGTAGGTGTATTTGGTCTTAACCTGAGACTTGCATTGCTAATACTTGCGACAATCAATATGCTTTGGTTTTGGTCGTCCGAGGGCTTTAACAGGTTCTGTGTACGCCTCTTCTGGGTTTATTGAGAATCGTAGTGTATTGGGTGTGATATCAAGATGGAAGTATCACTTCAGTCATATGGAGATGATGATCACGCAGGGATACAGAACCGGTACTCTAATATGTTACAACTATCGGGATAATAGGATAAGGTCATGATTATCTGATTAAATAGACTAGTTGCTAGTGATCCGATATATGCTTCGTACGGGGCATATACTATTCAATCCCCATGCCTAGCATGTGACATCTGATACTGGATCGTAATACGCAATACTTAGTATACGAAGCCTGGCATAGATTATGTATTCCTTAAAAGAATATTTATGGAGAATTGGGTAGACACGGTGCTTTACTAGAAGCCAACCATGTCTTATAAATCGGTAAGAATGTGGTACGGGGTACGTACTGTTCGGATAGTCCGATGACCAGATTTATTGCCAACATATCCAGGGATCTCATGGGTCGCTTCCCAAAGATTCACCGATGACATTTGATTCAAACAGAATTAATCTGGGATTAATTATGAGAGAGAGAAAATTAATCTAGGATTAATTACAGCAAGAATTTATCTGTGATAAAATTCGATTAGAAGAGAGAGAACGATTAATTTGGAATTAATCCATTAAATAATATAAGATTTCGAAATTGGATTTTAATTCGGGCGAACGAATTAATTTAGAATTAATTCGAAAGCGACTTTAATAATAATTTTGGTAGGCATAATTTTTTAAATAAATTAGATTTAATTATGTCGCAAAGGAAAATTTGTTAATTCAGAATTAAACGAATCCGAACCCGACGTGTGTTAAGTGGGTCCACTTGAATTTTGAATTTTAAAGTGGGGCCCAGCAACTCACATCATTAGTGAAATTTAGTCACCTTTTTGGTGATAGAAGTTGGTGGTGATTTGTTGATGACTTGAAAATAAATAAGCTTAATTTTGAAAGATATATACCGAAACTTGGATTTGGTAAATGGCATTGATTTTAGAAAATCAAAATATACAAAATTAAAAAACTATATCTCTCTCATTTTCTCACCATTGCCGTGATTTTCTAGCTCTCCCATTGAAATTTTGTTTCAAAATTTCTTCAAGCTAACACTTCTAAGGAGTCATTCAAGGTGTTAAGGAAACTACTCCCTAGAGTTTGGAACACAAAGAAAAAGGCTTGGAGCTCTTCTTCTTCATCAAAAGTTTTGAACTTTCAACATCCAACGAAACTGATCAATGTAAGTTTTTTCCGAAACTTCTTTGAGTATTCACATGAAATCATGACTTAGAAGATCCTTGGACCCAACAACAAAAAGATAGAATATATGAATTTCAATATTATATATCAATTTTGATTTGTGTAATGGATATTATCAATTTTTTTGAACATGTATGCTTGATTTTGGACAAAGTAATAATTCAACTAAAGTATTTTTCAATGACTTCAATTTATTTTAAGAAATTTATTTATTATTCGGAGTTCGGGGCACCCCTCGATATCCCTTTTATTATTCGGAGATCCCTCCCCTTAAATAATTACAGGGGACGGTGACATTTAAAGATTATCAGGGATGAATACGAGGATGTTGATCCCCTCCACTCCCCTCCTCATTTCCATCCCTATTCACCATGGATAATTGTTTATATATTTTATGAATTTTCAACATTCACCAAAAAAAAAAAAAAAACGGGAATGAAAGTTGTATGTAGGGGTGTCAAAACGAATCAACGAATCGAATTCGTATCGAATCCTAAACGAATCGAATCAAAATGTGATGGATTCGTATTCGATTCGTTTATTAAATGAATCCTAATATCAGGATTCGTATTCGATTCGTTATAGTCAATGATATTATTTAATAAAATAATTTACCATACTTGATTTACATTAATTCTTTATAAATATATATTTAATATATTTACTAAAAATACTTCATCAAATATTGAAAATATTATTTTTTCTATGATAATTAGCTATAATTTCTCGAATCTTAATTGAAAATTAACAAGAACTAGTAAATAAAAATAATAAAACGAATCATAAACGAATAAACGAATCAATGAGCTTAAATTCGTATTCGATTCGTTTAATAAACGAATCGAATCGAATTGACCCATTTATTAAACGAATCCATTTTTTCAAACCCGTATTCGCTTTAAAGCGAATCGAATCGAATGGATAAACGAATCCTGACCCAAATTGCCACCCCTAGCTGTATGTGATTAATTATATAATTTAATGATTACAGTAGATATCACTTGGTCTCACCTCAATTTTTATGTAAACTAATTAGAACATAAAGTTCTAACGATTATTGTACAATGCATTAAGATAAACTTATAGATTTTGAGAAATGTAGATAATATTTTATTATAAGTTGATGTTTTTGAAGGATAATAAATCTGTAAACGCCTAAAGTATGATAAATCAAATGTGAAATGAAATAATTTCAGGGATGACATGAACTAAAATTGTGAAATAACTTGCTGCTCCTGAAAATACTATTTCTGCAACATGTAGCAGAACATTTAAGCAGTATAAAGTATTTGAATAGATTGCCCTTGAAGATGCATATATATATATACCAACAAGTAAAATAATTTCAATTACTCTTGAAGAGGTAAATAGTGAGGAAGATTGAGATTTACATGATAGAAATATCTGAATGCTCTAGTAGAGGCTGATATATTATAAATAATTAGAGATCTCATTGGGTACATATATTAGAATTGATCAAAAATATATGATCATTTACTAGAAAATTTTTAGAATTGACATAGATCATTGTCAATAATATATTTGTATTTATTGAAGAAAATATTTAGGATGCTGAATCACAAAAATACGATAAAATATCCAAATGTACGATTGGCCAAAATTTTATAAGATAATTGGATTTGTAAGCCATATACTTGAAGACATGGAATTTATAAGAAAATATTCAAACATTTTGCACCTGTAATCCATATTCCTAAAGTCGTAAAATTCATCAATTAATTTAAATTTGGATGTCACACACCTGAAGACGTCAAATTTAAAATTGTCCAAAATAAAATATTTGTATATATTCACCAATGATAAAATGCTTAAAGCAAGTACCTAAAGTATTAAATTAAAAACTTACACCTAAAGTATATGCCAAGATATAAATCTTGGCAAATAATATATAAATTCTTTAGTGAAAATTATTATAGATAGGAATCGGAAAATTTATTTTTTTCAAGTTGATGTATTTAATAATTCGAATATGCAAATTAGAAAGAAGACCCACCTTAGGAAATTCTAGCAAATCCTACCAATTTCTACCTTCGTTTTATCTAATTAAGAAACAAAACATACCAACAAACTTATTTTCCCCTCTTGACCGAGCACATTTGAGAATCAAAGGTTTTGGGCTTGAATGGTTTACTCTCTCTTAGGTTCAAAATTCGAGTCTCATTATATACATTTTCTTGGGGCCATGTCCCATGGTGTGAAAAGCCAGCGATTTACCCTGATCTGTGTTGGGAAACTTTTGAGGACACGGGGCACAGGTCCCGGGGATTAATCGAGGTGCGTGTAAGATGGCCCGGACATCCCGATTATCCAAAAAAAAAAAACAAAAAACAAAAAACAAAAAAAAAAGAAGAAGAAGAAGAAGGAAGAAATAGTAGCAAGAAGAGTAGATTAGAGGAGTTTGTGGATCAAGAATTTAGGTAAGTCATCTTAACCTATTTTAATTTCAGAATTTTTAATGTTAAGGTTGTGTATTTACCTGTAGGATTGATGGTGGAATGATGATGAATGATTTAAGAGTGTTGAATTTGATTAATTAAACTTTAGAAATAAAATATTATTTTATATTCGAAATGAGGATTACACCGAGCAGTGTGTAATATTTTATCTATAAAATGAGTTCTAAACTTTCGATTAGAAAATCGTAAAATTCTATGGAAATTAGATAGAATAAGAAATAACATAGTAAACAATCAGAATTTTCCAAGTAAACATTAACTCCCAATAAATTTTGAAAGTTGTTGCCCTATTTGTGGAGCTCCATTCAGACAGTTCGAGTTATATATATATATATATATAAATATAAATAAATAAATATATATATATATATATATATATATATAATAGCAATTGGGAACTCAATGACAACTATAACCCGAAATTGGTCATTGTCAGTGGGTAGAGATTCATTTATAACTTTGAGTTATAGACTTCCGTTTAACAAATCGTAAAATTCTACGTAAATTATAAAACTGGACATACTATAATACATTCTCTCTTATATTTATGAATCATTACTTTAAGAATTATGACTTTAAGTTTATAAAAGAGGCTTTATCTATGTCATTTGTGTTGATGGGGATTTTGGCGACTAAGGTTTCTGAACAGTTCGGCAAGGGCAGAGAAGGAAATTCTCCTCATCCGGAGGACCAGGGTTCAGAGAATAGATGTTGTTTTTCAACCCGGCTTGGAGCTCGGGCAAGATTTTCTCGGTGTGACCGACCAGAGGAAGCAGCATGGCACAAACTTTAGAGATCGACAGTATTAGGGCCGAGGCTGACCACCTTAGACCGGAAAGCTCGGTTTAGATCTGTCTTGCTTTCTAGAACGGGTAGAAGAGTTCGGATATTTCGGGTAAACTGGACTCAGGGAGGTTTCTTCCCCTGCGAGTCGGCTGGTGAGTCCCATTGAGAACAATCCAGATAGGGCACACATGAGATGTCTTCCTCCCCTGTGGGATTTGCTTGGCAGCCCCAGATCATCGTATCCGTAGCCTGGTTAGCCGGGACACTGAATTGTAAGGTTCAAAATTATGTTTTGGGAGGCATCGGGCATGACGCTGCCTTGGAGCACCTGCGTTGTCATTTTTACTTCTGAAATTTCTGAGGAGTATGTGCTAAGTCACCTCCATTTTGTTAACTTTACTTTGTTCCAATTTTTATTTTTCGCTGATGTCTGGCAAGGGGATGCCCGTGCCAGGATCCGCAGAGCCTTAGAGGTTGGAAATCTTCCCTCGTGTAAGTCTCAAATGCTCCTCCAGCTCGGGGCTGGATTCGTTCCGCCGAGTCTGTAATGTTCCACCAGCTCGGGGATGGATTCGTTCCACGAGTCTGTATCGTTCCTCCAGCTCGGGGCTGGATTCTTTCCGCCGAGTCTGTGTTGTTCCACCAGCTCGGGGCTGGATTCATTCCGCCGAGTCTGTATTGTTCCCCCATCTAGGGGCTTGATTCGTTCCGCCGAGTCTGTAATGCTCCTCCAGCTCGGGGCTGGATTCGTTCCGCTAAGTCTGTATCATTCCTCCAACTCGGGGCTGGATTCGTTCCGCCGAGTCTGTGTTGTTGCACCAGCTCGAGGCTGGATTCCTTTCGTCGAGTCAGTATCATTCCACCCGCTCGGGGCTGGATTCGTTCCGCCGAGTCTATATTGTTCCACTAGCTCGAGGCTGGATTCGTTCCGCCGAGTCTGAAATATACCACCCGCTCGGGGTTGGATTCGTTCCGTCGATGCTTTATTCTTCAGTTCGGGGTCGGATTACATACCACCGAGTCCATCTCTTTGGTCTGGAGATGTAATATTCCCCCAGATCTAAATATTCTTCTTAGCTCGGGCTCAATTTACATCCTACCGAGTCCACTATTTGGTCTGTGGACGTAATATTCCCCCAGATCCAAATATTCTTCTCAGCTCGGGGTCGTGTTACATCCCACCGAGTCCATCTCTTTGGTCTGGGGACGTAACATTCCCCCAGAGCCAGGTGTTCTTCTAAGCTCGGGATCAGGTTACATCCCACCGAGTCCACCTCTTTGGTTTGGGGACGTAACATTCCCCCAGAGCCAGATGTTATTCTCAGCTCGAGGTTCCATCTCATTGGTCTAGGGACGTAACATTCCCCCAGAGCCAAGTATTTTTCTCAGCTCGGGGTCGGATTACATCCCACTGAATGCATTTGATTTTGGCTCGGGGACAAACTATCAATTCGAGGCCGGACTCAAATTGGTCGGGTGTGAGATTACATTGAGATTTTGAAGAGCAAGTTAGAAAATTTGAAGCCAAAATAAGCCAAGTATGGAAAGCAGAACAGAAAGCTTTCGAGATATATGTTAAAAGGAAAAGTTACGATTGTCATTACAAAAAAAAAAGTATATTGTTTGAACTTACATGAGGCTCCTTTTAGGTTACCTCTACTAATCGGCTCGTGCAGGGACAATTGTTTCTTCTTGTACAGGTCTGGATGGCTGAATGACTGGTAAAGGTTCAATAGGAGGTACCTCAATTTTAGTTTGGGAGGCAAGAGGGGCTGCAATTTCGGCCTCAGACACTTCAGGGGTAGGAGCCTCAGGTTGGACCTTCTCGGGGGCCGAAGACATGGGCACGGATGAAATAGGCTCCGGGTCTTGGACTTCCTCTAAGGGGCGGGCAAGTAATTCACGGGCCTCCTCATCCGATATCTCACATTTATAGCAGTGGATGGCTGCGTGGATCGGTCCCATGTCGACCTCGGGCATCAGCATCGGGACAAGTTGGGCACAGTCACTAACCTCCTCGAGCTTGGTTCTCTCTAGCTCATCCTCCAGTTCGGCCTCCCTCTTTCTAAACGCTTCTAGAGCTCGATCTCTCTCATCAGTCATCATTCTCAGCTTAGATTCGGCGCTCGACACCTCACACCTCAAGTGCTTGCTTTCCTCTTGAGCAACCTCCAAATCCTTTTTGGCAGTTTCAACATTCTTCCTGATCTGGGTAGAGGCATTCCAGATGGATTCATTCAGTTTAAGGGCCTCTCCCGCAACGCCCTCCAAGGACCCTCATATAAAAGACTCATCATCAGGTTCTTATTCCGGGCTATCAAGAAGGAAAGAAATCAGAAAGTAAGTAAAAAAACAGTACGAGAGCAAAAAAGAAAATCTACCTCGGCAATACAGAGGGGGAAGCGGGAAATCATTTCCTCTGGGGACATTTCCTCGTATTACGGGATCTTCTCCAGGGGCACTGCCTCGTCCAACTGATTGATTGCCGGCACCAAGTGAGAAGTGGCTTCTCAAACCTTTTCACTGAGGTCATCCACCCCCAATGCAACTGTTCCCTTTTCCGGAACTTGGAAATGCCTCAACAGTTCGCCTCTTCCCCCGAGCAATGGACTTTCTCCTCAGGGGCTGCTCTTCATCTTCCTCCTCCTCATGTTCAGCCGTTACGTCTCTAGTCAGACGACGACGTTTACTCAAAGGCCTGGAGGACCCAGATGAACGTAGGATAGTTGAACTTGGTATCGCCCTTATTGGAAAAGGTACGGGTTGCACCGTTGGCCGAGCGACCGATTTTGTTTTTCCCTTGGCCTTCGCGTGAATCGGAGTGGTCAACCGTCTCTGAGAGCTTCCGACTTCACTGGGATCGGGTTTCTTAGCCAGCCCATGGATCCGGTCAAAGTATTTGGGTTAGTTTGATATTCCTACAGAACACAAGGCAAAAAGCATGGTCAGTTCGAAATTCGGATGTTTTCAAGTCGTTTATGAGTCAAGCAAACAAGGGGATCAATTAGAAAGTTAGTGAGAATCTACCTAGCCACCTTGGGGCCTGTGGGGGTGCACTTCGAATGAGGCCCGACTCCAAGAAGGCCGAGTCATTGACTACCCTCTTCCAGTGGCTGGAGTAGGTCCAGGCCACCTTGATCCTAGAGCGGACCTCATGGGTAACCTTGGAAGGATCCCTCCAACAGGCTGAGAAGGGTTAAAGAGACAACATTTTATCATGAAAGATGAGAAAAATAATCCAAGAGCTCAGGTCCTAACCTCTGGCTCTGAAGATATTGGGGACCTCTATCATCTCCGAGCATGTTGGCCAGGTTCGTCCCAAGTCCCCTGTAGCCCAGAACTAGGGGTCTTTGAAGTTTTTATTGGTTTGGGGAAGGTCCTTGATAATGGCAGGGACATCGGAATAAAAGGATAGGTAATACCAACCGTGGTGAGATCTTGGGTTGGCCTTCAGTTTATAGAGCCTTTTCAATTCCTCAATAGTCGGCTCTCCGAGGCCTGCCCGATGCCAGATCATATGCAAGCCGGCCAGAATTATCCAGCTATTCAAGTTTAGTTGGCAGTGGGCAATCTTCATCCTACCAACATCCCCATGAAGTATGGTTAAATGGGTAGCCGAATACCACATTCAAAGAATGAAGGAAGAAGGGCGACCGAGCCTCGTCAGGCTGGCTCGCGCAATCGCATGAGCCAGGGACCTTAAGAGCTATGTCTATTGGGATTTCGTACTGCTGACAGAGTACACATAAGGCATCTCCCGTGATAGTGGAAGGTTGATTCATTTCCAAGGCCGAACAGTCCAGATCTCCCAGCTCAGGGTCTTTCCGAGGGATTCTGTAGTGGTAGGAATCGTTTTTCTCTTGAGAAGAGGTTGGAGTGGTGTCTAGCTCCTCAAGGCTGGGTGAGTCCAAGCTTAAGGAGGCTTCTTCAGCATGAAGAGGTCGAGGTTCTATAGGCTTGGCCGAAGAGGATTCAACGTCAGACATTCCTGACAGTCGCCATAAATGAGAAGGCCAGTCAGTGGTCAGTTTAAGGCACAACGGATTCGAGGGCTATTCTAACTTCTGGGAACCTAGGTGTAGGCATTGCATTTTTGCTTATCAGCCCGATGATGAGTCTTGTATAGAGGCACTATTTCTTTAGTTGTGAAAGTCGCGGGAAACAGACGTTGGAAGGGAAAAGTTGGAATAAGGAATTTTTGTTGGATTTAATCTAGTTGTTTGACCTCGGTTGCTTGTTGGACTTCTGTTTCAAAGCTCATCCTCGGCCCATAAACCACTTACTTACCCATAAACCGAACCAAAATACCCAAGCCTACCCAAAATACCAAAGCCCACGCCCGAGGAGCCTTATTCACGCCCATATCACCCTTAATTAGGTAGATGCACATTTAACACATGCTTAAATCTAGTAAAATCCCTCTCTAATTAAGAAAAATCAAATCAAATCCCTTACCAAATCAAATCCAATCACCATCCTAAATTCGGAGATCCATTCCTTGTGAGATGCAAATTAGGAGATGTCACCATCAATGAGAAATCCTATTCCTTGTCGTATAAGGAAAGCCTTCACCATTTGCCTATAAAAAGAGCCCCTCACCACCATTCACAACCCTAGCTCACATATCTCTCTCACACGCCTAAGACACTCATTCAAGCCCTCTTGTGCACGCCCAAGCACCTCTTGGAAGTTCCGATTGCCGCATCCTCAAACAAAAATACTTAGCATTGCCGTATCCATCTCCCCTTCATCCCTACCATTCACGCCCAACACCCTTTTCACAGCCCCTTTTGCCGCAATTCGAGCCACTCTTCACAGCCCCAAAACACACCAAAACAAGCTTCAATACAGCCCCAAAGTGCAGCAAATCACCCTCCAAACACAGTCCCCATTCAACGCCCAAAACAGTCCCAAAAAACGCCCATCACTGCACACTGAAGTGCCGCAAATCAGCCCACTGACCTGATCTATTTTGCGGTGACTTTAGCCCATAAAACAGCCCCAAAATCACCTAAAAACTGCACCAAAAATCTGCACAAAGTTTCCCTTAAAAGCCCTCAAAATCGCAAGCCAATTAACCTCCAAAATCACCAAAAACAGTCCACTAATCGACCAAAACAGCGACCTGAAACGCAACAGCGAAACGACAGTGAAATAGATTTAAAACAGCGGCCCGAGCATCAAAACAACGAGGAAAAACATTGAGTAAAAAATCAGAAAAGTATCGGATCATTCGCCCTTCCAACGGACTTGGAACGCGCTTCCAAAAATCGGCAAAAAAGGTTAGACCTGAGGGCACCTTTTTACTTATCTCCTTTACTTTTAGTTTATTTATTTTTGATATATAATTGCATGAGATTCGTTTGAGGCATGATTTGATTGTTGGATGGACGGGACATGTGTTCCCTTTTGTGGTATATAGGATGGGAACCCGGACGTAAATTCCGTAGCCGAATCTGAATGGACGGTAGTGCGGTTTGTACTCGGGATACAACACCACGTACCACTTAAGAGACATATGTATCGTTCCATCCAAATTTGTATTTTAGCATGACATAGTTCATAGGTTGTTTATTTATTGTTTTAAGCATGATTTAATTTAGTTTCGTTATTTAATTTTAAAGCATGATTATGTTATTTAGGCATGTTGTTTCTTACTTGTTATGCATGATGTTTAGTTTAGTTTATATTCATGTTAAGTAATTATTCGTTTATGTTGGTTTGATGGCTCAATATGTTCGATGTGTGATATTGCGTGTTTGTTGTTTAAAGACTTACTTTCAAGCATGAAAACTTAGATTAGGATTTATTTAGCTGAAGCATATTAGATCTAAGTGACCTTTGAACATGATTATGGAGTAGATGCGATTGATTTATTGCACAAATTATATCATCACAATGACATAAGTAAGAGACCATTTCGAACCCAACGGTTTGAGGTCTTCCCTTGCGAGGGGTGAGTGCGGCCTTAAATCTTTGTCCCAGTTCACACCGGGTAGCGACTCCATTATTCTCCGGTTTAGTTCCCCGCGGACTACTCCGTACTCTCAACTAGGCCCTGAGTCTAGAACAGCATGCTTCACCCAAGTTCTGTGTCCTACACTAGGCCTATAGTCTCTAAATGCCCTAGCAGTAGCCACAAACAGCAAAATCTCTCTCTAAACACATACAACCAAACACGAAACTCAAAGAACCTGAAATGCATGTATCCTACCTCACTACCCATATTTCAACCAGATGACATTTGTACCATACACACAGCGTCAAACTAGAAACATGCTTCGCAACACATAACGAGAAGATAAGTATGCAAGAAGAAAAAGAAGAACAAGCAGCAACAAATAAAAAACCCACAAGCACCAAGCAACGATGATAGAATATAGCAAAATGAAAAGAGAGGGGTCGAACAGAGACTTACTTGATTTGAGAAGAAGAGTCGGCGGTTGGTCTGGTCGGTTGGAGGTTTGCTGGTCTAAAGAACAATGTAACTTTTGCAGTTTGAGGGTTGTGATTTTCGTTAAAGAGAGAAAAAAGCATTGTTTTGCATCCTTATAGCCAGCACGATGCATTTTTGACTGTCGGATCGGAATGGTCTTCGGATGTGCGCTGTGTGTCACATTCGGGCTTCGCATGATCAGATTGGGATGAATGGTTGATATTGAAAAGCCTTTGACTGCCTCGAGAACGGTCGGTTGATTTGAGTTTTTGGCGGGAAGACTACGAGCTCTTGACAAGTGGCACGCTCGGGTTAAAACCCTAAAGGTGATTTGATGGGCATTTAAGAAGATGTGATAGCTTGCGGTTCTCGAGGGATGGCAAACAGAAGGGTAAAAAAAGGGATTTGCCTCAGATTGGGAAGTCATTTGGTAAGACATCAGCATTTTCTCTTACCGAGCACATGAAGGTGACTGAGGATGGTTCGGTTGAGGTCCAAAGGGGTTTCTTATTTTACTTCTGCATCTGACCGCCAGCTGATGGATGTCACACTTCATATTTTTATAGTTCCCGACACCAATTCCTACACTAGTTGGAACCGAAAACTAGGTGACAAATGTTGATGGGGATTTTGACGACTAAGGTTTCTGAACAGTTCGGCAAGGGCAGAGAAGAAAATTCTCCTCATCCGGAGGACCAGGGGTCAGAGAGTAGATGGGTAAGATTTTATCGGTGTGACCGACCAGAGGAAACAACATGGCACAGACTTTAGAGACCGACAACATCAGGATCGAGGGCTACCACCTTAAACCGGATGCTCAGTTTGAATATGTCTTGCTTTCTGGAACGAGTAGAAGAGTTCGGATATTTCGGGTTAGGACAATATCAATTAGGGAAGTTCAGTAAATCACTTGAGAGTTCTCTTGAAGACCGACACACGATATCAGAGTGATTTGATTATTCCTTCGACATGTGTCATTTTTCAGAGACTCTTTACAGGCTGGCATCATTATTGTTGCGTGTGGCAGTGGAGAAAACAGAATGATGTGACAGACCGTCAGGCAGCAGGCTTGCTTTCGACGATGACAGTCTTGGGATAGAGAGCCTGTCAATCAGTCGGAGACCACGCGGGAAACGTCATAAAGTTAGAGGTATTGTTATAATTCTTGATTATATAAAATTAAGTTAGATTCATTTGTAGGGGAGATAGCATAGCAAACTTGTAACCAAAAGAAATGAGCACTACTTATAAAACTCTGTAAGAAAACAACTCGGTTTCGTTAGATCCTTCCTGGAAACAGGTCGGCCGAGCTCGTTTTGGCAATAAAAACAACCCCCTCGGTTTTGTGCCCGTGGACGTAAGCATGACTCGCTCCGCCGAACCACGTTAAACTCTCATGTCCACCTTTGTGTTTTTCTCGCATTGTACTGTATTTGCCTTTAGTCTCCCATAACCAAACAAATTCAAGGTTGAAGGAGGATTGTCTCGAGAGGGTTATCTCGAAACTGCCTCTGGGACGAAAATCACCCATCAACAATTTGTATACTTGAAAGAAGAAAAATATTGAAAAGTTGAATGAGAATGGTTGAAGAAGATGAATTATTTGTGTATTGAGTTTCTAATTCTCTCTAATGGTATATTTATTCTTTACATTTTATTAACGACTTAATTGGTTGAACAATATTTAAAAAAGGCAAAAGTGTCTTTCTATTTATTTAAATTTGTAATGTAAATAATAGTGATATTTGATCCTATTAATTTATAATCTTATGGTAAAGAGTATTGGTATTTAATCCCACTAATTTATCACCACAGACTCTATTTTTCTATCAATCCAATTTAATTTAATCAAATGTCAACTCCTAAAACAATTTTCAAAATTAATATTGTCAAAAACTTATATTATTTGATCCTATTAATTTATCACCTTATTGTAAACAGTAGTGATATCTAAACCTACTAATTTATCACCTCAGGCTCTATTTTTATAGTAATCCAATTTAATTTAATCAAATGTCAACTCCTAAAACAATTTTCAAAATTTAAATTGTCAAAAACTTAGATTATTACACAAAAATCAAAATTATTATATCATCAATAACAAAACCCACACAAATAATAAAAACTAGAGCCCTGCTACTTTGCCCGACGGACATGCCTTAGCCTTATATATTAATTTTTAAGGACAATTATAAAAAAAAATATGTTAAATTATAAATGTCTTTGCTAGATATAATCGCTAGATAAAGTGACAAATATATTAATCCCATCTAAATGACCCAAAACGGACCTGTGAATCCACAAGCCCAGGCCCATTACCGGGCTCAGGCCCTGGCCCAGGACCGGCCCACTAGGGCTTCCAGTTAATTGATTTTGCTCAGGGTTTTGTGCAGGCGTTTTGCCACCGAAGCGGAAGCAGAACACAGATTCCAGAACTCGACCGACGGTCAACGAAACTCGACAATCCACAATGGCCGACGAGGACTATAATGATATAGATATGGGGTTAGCTTTCTCTTTCTGAATCTACTTTCTTTGTAAAAACTCACACGAGTTAGGGTTTCAAGTTCTTCAACTGTTTTTGTTTTTTTATAATTTATCTGTTCTGTGATGAAATAACTGAATTTACATATTTAAAGTTTTAGGCTTCGTTTTGGGGTTGGAAAGTTGAAAATTTTCTTTGATTAAATATAGCTCTATGCTATGATTTTAGAATCTGAAATTTCTTTGCCAGTTAAGTTGATTAGTAGCTAATTTATGATTTTGTAAGTCTTTGTAAGGATACCCTGCCATCATATGATTTATGCTTGTGTGTTAATGGATTTCATTATCGTTCGTAAAATTTTGTTGCAGATATGAGGATGAGCCGCTGGAGCCTGAAATCGAAGTATGTAGTTGTTACTTTGATTTGCTTTCTGAAAACATATGATTAAGCTTCCTTTTTTTTTTTCCCGTTTTCTATAAATTAACTTGAACAATGTTTAAAAATACGTGGCGGTGCCTTGAGGCGGCCGGCCATTGAGGTGCGAGACGTACCTCCTCGTGGCTGTGAGGCGGGCGCCTCGATCCGAAAACAATTGTTGAACTAGAGAATCATCAGAATAGTTTGAATTATTTGTGATGGTTTCAACTACTAAGAAATTGTAAGGCTTGAACTTTTATTTTCTTTCCCCCAACATATTGTTTGCAACCCATAAATTGTGATATTAATTAAATGGATAGCAATGTCCTCTATCCTAACACAATTTTGTCTAAATATTTGAAATATTCTGAACTTGACATTAATTTTATTTTCTTTAAGAACTTTTGCTTCTTAAGTGATGAACCATTTAGTTATGACATTATTTAGAACTTGTAACACCCAATAATCTCATTTGCTATTTGGGCAGGATTTATTGTCATGATAGTGTTTGAGCATTTGAGCTGAGTTGTTACCTTCTATTGCCTTTTATTTATTGGTCAGATGATGGACGATGCATCATTATTGGGTATAGCTTTGCCAGAAGATGTCCTCCATACATTTTTAGCCGCTTCAAACTCGTCTTCATCATTGAAAGAGGCTCTAGAAATTCTTATAGAATCTCAAGAACTGCTGTTGGTCGCTCTGCCCTTGCTTCCAAGAATGTTCTTTCTAACGTCCTCCAACTTATTCAATCTATATCTTACTCCACTGGTTGTCAATATCTTTTACTATCCTTGAAGCTCCTTAGAAACCTTTCTGCCGGAGAAATTACCAATCAGAATTCATTTATTGAGCAAAATGGAGTTGGGATTGTTCTGAGAGTTTTGAGGTCAGCAGGAGCTGATTCTGTTAAAGATCATGGGATCATTCGAATGGCATTGCAGGTTTTGGCAAATGTTTCGTTGGCTGGAGAGAAACATCAGCGAGCCATTTGGTGTCTATTCTTCCCAAATGAGTTTGTCAGACTTGCAGGAATACGAAGTCAGGAGACTTGTGATCCGTTGTGTATGGTTATTTATACGTGTTGTGATGGAAGCCCTGGATTGTTTGAGGAACTTTGTGGAGATAAAGGGTTTCCTATTTTGGCAGAAATTGTGCACACTGCTTCTTCAGGTAAATTTGATCTTGCTCCAGCTTTAAATTGTTACCTTCTTTATTTTTCAGTCCAATTGTTTTCGTGCTTGTGTTGAACCTAGCAAGGATAGTAAGTACTGAATTCTCACAATTTCTCGTGTTTGTTTCTCTAGTTGGTTTCAAAGAAGATTGGTTCAAGTTACTTGTCTCAAGAGTGTGCGTAGAGGAAATACACTTCCCTGAACTGTTCTCCAAATTATGCCAAGTAAGTGTATCTGGAAACTTGAGTGAAGATACATTTTCATCAGAGCAAACATTTCTTTTAAGAATTGTATCAGAGATAGTGAATGAGCGTATTGAAGAGATCATTGTTCCAAATGTCTTCGCACTGTGTGTTCTGAGAATATTTAGGAGATCTGTTGGGCTTGTTGATTTTTTCTCAAGAGGCTCGCCCAGTCTTCCCACAGTATCTACTGCGACCAATGTTCTTGGATATTCACTCTCCATTTTGCGGGACATCTGTGCACGGGAGGATCCGGCGGGTTCCAGGTCCGATGGTCGTGCTGATGTCATTGATTCACTACAATCCCAGGAATTCATTGAATTGTTTTTATATTTGCTTCGGGACCTTGAGCCTCCAGCAATAATCCGGAAAGCTACGAGACTGAGTGAGAACCAAGAGAGGACTAGCACACATTCAGCCAAGACGTGTCCATACATAGGATTTCGAAAGGACATCGTAGCAGTTATTGGCAATTGTGCATACAGAAGGAAGCGTGTACAAGATGAAATTAGAGAGAGAAATGGGATTCTACTTTTATTACAACAGTGTGTTACCGATGAAGATAACCCATTTTTAAGGGAGTGGGGCATTTGGTGTGTTAGGAACTTACTGGAAGGGAATGCAAAAACCAACAGGTTGTAGCTGATTTGGAGCTTCAAGGTTCTATTGATGTACCTGAACTCGCTGGACTTGGTCTCAAAGTGGAGTTGGATAAAAAAACACAACGTCCAAAGCTTGTAAACGTCTCATCAAAAGTTGAACAATAATTTCTCTTGCCTCGTGATGATGAAAATGGTTTGGTTTGCATACTTGGTCACTGACCGGAAGAATTTTGCTCGGCTCACTTGTTAATCCTTCCTTTATGTGATAAATGGTAATGTCATCTGTGTGACTGTGTGCACTTTGCGGTCTCATGCTGTAGTGATTGACAGAGGAGGTAGAGGCAGTCTTGAGTTGCTCTAGATTTCTTAAAATGGAGTCCTCTTATTGGTAAAGGGGTAAAAACACATTTAAAGTTTGTTTGTTTGTTTTTTTTTTTTTTAAGATTTTGGGTACATTCGACTCAGCAAATCGTTGGTGTCGACTTTCTCCAGTGCTACCTCTAAGAGGAGTCGAGCATACATGAGAAGTAGATAATTTTTATCATTCGTTTTATGTGAAATTTTATTAAAATATTTCTTATATATTAATGAAAACTCTATATTATGTTTGAGATAATCTCTATTTGACTCTACTAAAATAAGGAATATTTATTAAGGGCAGCGATTTGGGTTAATATTTATTTATTCGTTTGATTTGATTTGTATTAAGGATTATGGATTTGGGAAAATTGATTCATTTAGTAAATGAATTAATTCATTTTAATTCGTTTATCAGACGAATCAAATATAGATTCGAGTTCACCGATTTCTTTATTTGTTTAGAATTTATATATTACTTGCCTTTTGCTAGTCTTTGTTATTTTTAATTAGCACAGAAAAATAACGCTGTCTAAATTTGATGTGTCACTTTTAGAAAATAAATTAAAATATATATGTATTAATGTAAATAAATTATGATATTTTATATCATTGGATCGTGTCAATATTAAATGATATTGATTTATTAAACAAAAAAAATCAAATAAGAATCATTATTATAATTCGTTAGTAAACGTATTAAGTATGAATTTATCATATTTTGATTCAATTCATTTAAATTCGATATAAATTTAGTGCGTCAACTCGTTTTACGGTCTCTATTTTAAAATAAAAACTAACACCACTAAGCAAAGGTTGTAAATACACATATTTCGTAGGTCTCTACGGCGTCGTTTGCTGGCTGTATATACGTGTGCAGTCAGCACGGCATGGATTGGCTTGGCGAATATTTTATTACATTACCGTAAGCGAATCCAATAATTTTGGGACATAACCTTTTTCATTGATTCTTGGTTTTTTAATAATATCGTGTCGTCTTTGCACGTGGCGCATTTTACAGTGAAAGACTCATCCATGGCCGCCGCCATGGCAACTCTTCCTCTCCTCACGCGCCTCCCAACTCCACGCCGCCACGCGCTAACCAAACACAAGCTCCCCCTCTCTCCTCCACTCCGACGATCACTTGCTTTCTCGCCACTTCTACGGACGAAAACGAAATTCGATTCCAAATGGACAATCACTTGTGCTTACGCTACCGGACCCGCTTCTGACCCGATTGTCAGCGAGCCCGACCAGAAGATAGACGAATCGGATTCTCCGAGCGAGGAAATTCATTCTCCGCTGAGTTTGATTACTTGGGGGCTGCTGTGGAGTCTGTTGCTGAAGCACAAGCTGAGGCTTGGTCTCTCAGTATTGACTCTCGTTGGATGCACCACGTGTACTCTCTCCATGCCCATATTCTCTGGTACAACTTGTCTTTTTTGCTAATATTTGTTGTAATTAATTTTTAAAAATAATAGAAAATTTTGAGCTTTTGGATAAAGAACTTCATATTTTAGCTTCATAACCATTATGCTTCTTCGTAATTTTGAAAACACAGTGTCTCTTTGGTATTGTGGATGTGTTTGGGTCAACACACAATTTGTATGTGTTTGTTTAATGATGAGAAATTGCAAATTTCTATCAAAAATTGAGTTTGACAAAAGCTAAATTTTTTAATTTTTCCCCACCATTCAAATATTAAAAAAGCGCGTAGCATCTTTTATGAACCATCGTTTGTTCACCCCATTTTTCTAATCACAACACCAAACAGAGATAGTAGCTAAGTGACTGCGATTCTACTCTATAGCAACTATCCGCACTTCAATCCCAAACATACCCTATTTGAATTGATTTTTATAGTTGTATTCGTAGCCACATTTTTTTCTTTTTTAATTTCAATTGTGATTCAGGTGTTGTGGCTTTTAATTTATGGGTATTATCAAATGAAATCATTAACCAAACACTTTAGTTGTCGTTCCTTCAAAGTTATATTGAAGAACTGTACACCAGTTTTTAAAAAACACCCTAATATGTGTGTTGTCAAGATATTTTCTATAACTTATCAGAAAATGTTTGGTTGATTCTTTGCAGGGAGGTTTTTTGAAGTGCTAATAGGTGCAAGGCCAGATCCACTTTGGAGGCTATTTAGTAAGGTCGGACTACTGTATGCTTTGGAGCCAATCTTCACTGTCGTTTTTGTTATAAATATGAATACTGTATGGGAAAAAGTGATGGCGACTGTTAGAGCTCAGATTTTTAGAAGAGTATTGATACAGAAGGTATAATGTTTGTTATGTTTTTCAACTTTGAATTGTTTGAAGCTTTACTTTGAGCTTTGAATTCACTCAATTTTTTTGGGGTTGTTCTTATGCAGGCAGAGTTTTTCGATCAGTACAAGGTTTGTGACTGTATTTGATGATTTCTCTAGTAAGAGGTGGTTATGTGTATTGATATAATGTTTGATTTTCGTTAATTTTTTGGGGTGGTTCTTATGCAGGCAGAGTCTTGATGTTTGATTTCTCAGCGAGGGGAAATTCCCTCTTGACAGTTTATTCTGTTTTTTTGAGTAAAGATGTGTGTTCTTATAGGTTGGTGAACTCAGTGGTTTGTTGACGTCTGATTTGGGTTCTCTTAAAGCTCTTGTCAGTGAGAACATTTCAAGAGATCGTGGACTTAGGGCACTTTCTGAGGCAAGTCACTATATACTAAGTGAAAGTGAGCTTTTCACAGCTGACAATTAATCATGTAGTTAGTTATCTTTCATCCTGATGGATTCCACTTATCTTTCACATCTAAAGTAGCTTAATTGTCCTGAGCCTCGGTGTGAGTTTAGAACCGGTACTTCAAAATACTCTTATTATATGTGGCTGGTTGCTAATAAATGCTCTCTGCCTTATTACCTCTAAGAGAATGACATATAATCTGGCATAGGTCTTTATATCTTCAATGTTCTTTTCATCTTGTAGGTTATTGGGACTATATGCCTACCGTTCACTATAGCCCCCCAACTTGCTCCAATTATCGGCATACTGATGCTTACTGTGTCTGTTTTAGTTGGTAAATACACTTTCTTTGTAGTTTTCAGTTTTCTCATGTTCAAAGTTTGCATTATTATTCTTTATTAAGTCTATACGAATATTCCTTTCCAAAAAAAAGTCTATAGGAATATGCCGTTTATTTTAATATATCTGCATTTGTCTAAATTTTTATTGTAAATCATTGCATTGACATCTTATTTGTATTTATGTTAATGTGGCTTAACAGAGATTCACTTCTCGCTTTCAAATTCCTGATTTTATCATACCTAGAGTTACTCTTGTCAATATTCTGAACCATAAATGATTTTGTAGTTCTGACTAGGCTTAGGATAGCTTTTCTGTAATCATTTATCCACTGGGCAATGTTTCACTATTGACTATATGTATCTATTACGGTGATGGATAAATCTAGTCTTACATACAGCCCGTCTCTTCCAACAAATGCCCAAATTTTATTTAGTAGTGGCACTCAATCTTCACCATACTTTAATTTGGGCAATCCATGTTATATCTTTACTTGTTTCATTTTTTTTCTGTTTGCTGCTGACTATTATTATTATTATTATCTCAAGCTGTATACAGGCGATCAACTGTGCCTGTCTTTAAAGCTCATGGACTGGCCCAAGCATCTATTTCTGATTGTGTGACTGAAACTTTCTCTGCAATTCGAACTGTATGTACTTGTATGCTTGCTATTAGTATCTATTCGTCATTGTGAATTTTATTAAGGATTATTTTAATAGCTAAAATGTACAGGTGTTAATAATGGACCGGCAATTTAGAGGGGGTGGGAAGAATTGGATATACACTTGATATTTTATAAATTCAGTTGTTTTTTCTCTGTTATTGGTGAGATCTTTTGGTGGTGAAAAGCGGCAAATGTTAATGTTTGGTGGCTTGGCAAGTTATATATATATATATATAATTGCTAAAATTCTCATTTAATTTAACAGCTGCTGTTAAAGAGATATGAAAGCTTCTTTAATGCACTTTCCCTTTGTTTCATTGAGTTTGCAGGTTCTTGCTTACCAGAGAAGTGGCATAAATCTTGGGACTTTCAAATCTTTAAACGAATCTCTGACTAGGGTTGCTATTTATATTTCTCTGTTGGCATTGTATTGCCTTGGAGGAAGCAAAGTGAAGGCGGTAAGAACTTCAAGCTTGTAAAACCTTCTCTCTTGGTTATTTTAATTGTTAAATGCGAATCCGAAATCAATCTGATTCCCTTACATTCTCGTGCTTAGTTTCATAGTTCTGACTGTATTTGTTACTAAGGTAATATTTCAGCAAACTTCAAAGAATATCAATTGTTCATATTAGTTATGGCTATGTGTTTATTATAAGGTACAAGATGTCTATCTACCTCTGTATGTGCGCTTGGTCATTTTTTACAAGTTTTTTAAATCCGAAGAATCATGGTTTCCTTTTTAGGGAATATGCCATGATTCCCTGATTCATGCATTTCATTTATTGTTATTTCTTTTACACTACACGGTTTTCTTATACTTCATAATTACATTTTTCAATGGCAGCAATTGAAGGCACTTTGCAATGCAACCCGCATAATGCATGGAATAGATTTAGTAGTGTTGTCAAATTTTCTACTGTAGGTATACTTATTGTATTGTGCTGGTTACCTTCACATATTGATGTATGTTGACAGCTACAGCCTGACAATATTACTTTAGAGTTGTTATTTAATTCCCCTATCTCTCTCTCCCCCCCTTCCTGTCATGAGATTTCACGTTGTTGCTTGCAGGGTGAACTCTCTGTCGGTATTGTGGCTTCTTTTATTGGGTACACTTTCACCCTAACCTTTGCTGTAAGTCCTTTTCTCTTTTTGTGCTGTCTCCACATCCTTATACTTTTACGTTCAATAAATGTTACATGATGTAACATGCCTTTTAGGTGCAAGGTCTGGTTAACACATTTGGAGATCTACGTGGGACTTTTGCTGCTGTTGGGAGAATTAATTCTGTCTTATCTACAACAGAAATTGATGAAGCACTTGCTTATGGTTTAGAAAGAGAAATTCAGCAAAAACAAGTTCAAGATGAAAATATTAAATTGTTCTTATTTGATGGTTCAAATGGGAAACATCAACATCAGAATATGCGTTACATGTCAGATTTGAAATCAACCAGCAAAATCTGCGACGCCGCTTGGTCTGGTGATGTTTGTCTTGAAGGTATATTTTTATGCTGTTCTGCATTACTTCTTTGATGCATGTTGATGTTTGTGTCAAATTTTTGGTATTGATTTTAGTGATAAGAAATCACATAGATCCATGTCTTCTTGCTATCCTTCAATATGAGTTACTTGGCTCTTGTGAGATAAAATATAATTTCTGGGGCAATTTGAAGTTCTGTATCAAGAAGTAATATTTATCTAAATGAGCTCACACTTTAGCTTAAAAAGTCTGAACTTTGGAAGTGCAATTTATTACAAGCTGTTTTGGTTTGCTATTTTCAAACAGCTTTCAGATCACAAGGGGACACAGTTAAAACCACCCCCGCCCCAATCAGTCCATTGTTAAATATATTTTTGGGATGGTGATACAGTATCATTGAGTAATTTTGGGACACTGATAACAGTATGGCTGTTGTCTTTTTAATATTTCCTACAATTAATTCATATACTATATGCTCTACTTTGTTCTGCAGATGTTCACTTTTCTTATCCTTTAAGACCTGATGTGGAAATCCTAAATGGTCTTAATTTGACACTAAAATGTGGAACTGTGACTGCTCTAGTGGGTCCAAGTGGAGCAGGCAAAAGTACAATAGTACAGCTATTGGCACGTTTCTATGAGGTTTTGCAACACTCTTTTTTCTGTATCCTTTGTTCTCCTCACAATAGAATGTGGGATTATGCACGCTAGCTGATTTCTCATACTTGCAGCCAACAAGAGGTCATATAACCGTTGATGGAGAGGATCTCCGAACATTTGACAAGAGTGAATGGGCTCGTGTTGTCTCCATAGTGAATCAAGTAAATATACAATATAATCAAATGACCCAATTCAAGAGCTCTCATTTTTCTGATCTTTTTATATGCCGCCTATTATTTATCTTTAATCAGTCTTAACTTCACTAAAGCATAAATGCCAACCTTGTTTACAGAGCAAAGCATTAATCAGGCTGGCCAAGGAATTTAGTGTCTTTGGTCTTATATTCAAGTTCTAATTTTGGTTCTTCTGGCCAGCGTTATTAAAGGCGCGCCTCAGGCGGCGACAAGCAATGCGCCTCCAGGAGCATCAGACGAGGCGACACCACTCAGGCGTGCGCCTACGCGTCGAGGCGCGCGCCTGAGTGGTCAAGAAAAGGCGCGCCTTAGGCGCATAAAAGGGAAGAGGATGAGGAAGAGGAGGCGCGCGCCTGAGTGGTCAAGAAAAGGCGCCCCTTAGGCACATAAAAGGGAAGAGGATGAGGAAGAGGAGCTTGTCTTTGAAGATGACGATTTAACTTGGGGTACAGTTTTTAGAGCTTCTGGAGCGGGAGATGCTCTACATAGGACTCGAACTACTACTTTTTCTAATAGAGCCACCGTATCTTCGAAGGGAAAAGGGAAGCAACAGGAACCGGTCTCAACTTCTAGGCCAAAATCAAAATCCACCAACCGTCTTGTTCTCATTGATGAAGAAGAATTTCAAGAAGAAACTGATGAAGAAGATATTGGGAAAGAAGATAATAGTGATGGAGCGTCAAGTGAAGAGGAGTTAGAAGACAGTGTCGAATTTGATGATGAGGACATGTAGTTGGATTGAAATATTGGAACTTGAATTTTTTTTGATAAATTTTGTTTTTGGATATGAAATTCAGTTGCTTATATGTTGGCGTTGCCTCGTTTTATTTTTTGATGAACTCTTTGTTTTTAGATATGTAACTTTTGTGCTCTTGGATATGAACTTTTGTTTCAGATGTGATTATATGAAGATTGGAATCTGACTT
This sequence comes from Zanthoxylum bungeanum, assembly GCA_019454045.1. NCBI lineage: Eukaryota > Viridiplantae > Streptophyta > Magnoliopsida > Sapindales > Rutaceae > Zanthoxylum > Zanthoxylum bungeanum. The sequence goes on along the minus strand of SKCR01046107.1, from coordinate 67,336 downwards.
TTGATTTGGATATGAACTTGTAATTTATAAATGAAATTTAGGATAAGAACTATAAAAAAAAAATAATAGTTAAATATCATTTATGGCTAATTGATAGTGTGAAACAATCTTATACATTGTTTTTCTATATATTTTTACATATTTTGTTATATTTTGCGCCTCACATTCCTCAGGCGCGCGCCTAGGCTCCAGGACCTTTTGCGCCTCGGTGCGCCTTGCGCCTTAAATAACACTGCTTCTGGCATGATGCTGTTGTTTATGCCAGTTCTTGTGATTGTCTTTATTTACTTTGTTTCCTTCAAAAGGGTTATGACACTCTAGTTGGAGAGCGTGGGGGTCTTCTGAGTGGAGGACAAAGACAGGTAAAGTAAAAAGCTTTCTGGAGAGAGACAGTGTGTGAGAAATGTGATTGACTCATTTATTTGTCATCTTCAGAGAATTGCAATTGCTAGAGCTTTTCTCAAGAATGCTCCAATCCTGATTCTCGATGAGGTAAAGTCTTAGTTCTGAAGCTTCGTTCCAATCCGGCCTGATTGTAGGCTTGGTCATATGTTAAAGGCTTGGTCATATGTTTTCATCATGAATGCTTTCTTGATTGAAGCGCAAGATTTTCTTGGCATTTTGTGTTCTAAGGCTGCCTTTAATATGATGTTCTCTGCAACAGGCCACCAGCGCGCTGGATGCAGTTAGTGAGCGCCTGGTCCAGGATGCTCTGAACCATCTGATGAAGGGCAGGACAACATTAGTGATTGCTCATAGATTAAGCACAGTTCAGAATGCGCATCGGATTGCACTTTGTTCTGGTGGTAGGATTGCAGAACTGGGAACCCATTTCGAGTTGCTGGCTAGGAAGGGCCAATATGCTTCATTGGTTGGCACTCAACGGCTGGCATTCGAGTAGTTGCAAATTGTTATAGGTAACCTGAAGAAAGCAGAGAATTGCTAGAAATTGCTGATTTGTTTTGGTTCTGTGAGTTGTGTAGAATTGAATTTCTCATCATGAAATTCCTTGTTTATTCTGTTTTTGTGATTTTGTTCATAATTTGAATATTTTTCTTTGTTGCAGGTCCATTTGCTAGCTAGGGGTGTGAGATGTTAAATGATAATTTGTTATCAACAACGTGATTCATTGTGAATCAACATTATTAGAATTTCAGAATAACGATAATCATATAGTGGAATTGTCATAATTTATTACAGATCAAAGGTACTAGAAATTCTAAAATGATTTCTATGAATATAGAAATGTTATTAGCTGGTGAATTACTGTTCTAGTTTCCATCTTTTAATCAACAAAAATGATATTTACACTTTAATCGAAAATAATTATACCCCTCACACTGTAGATATAGTGAGAGAGGTGTAATTATTTTCGGTAAAAGTGTAAGTATGTGTTTTACTTCTCTTTAATCAATCACATGTTGTTCATTATATTGTTTAAGGCTTGTTTTTCAAATAATCTGTGTCAAATTAGTTTTCATTGCATACAAATTACACTTGGCTTCTTTGTTTCGTTATATAAAAATTTCCGAGACGATTGCCTCACTTTATTGTGTTTGTTTAGAACAGTTACGTATAACTCGATCATCGGATACTGTTTTCCGATAATGAAAAGTTTAGTTCTTTTCCCGAAAAATGATTTACAAAAAAAAAATGTTCAACAAAAAATATTTTTTCTTCTTCGAAGTTTTCATAGCTCATTTCTTTCGGGACCGGAATTTTACTACTTATGTTCAGAAATTATTTTGAGGATTCATGTATTTTTGACATATTGAGACACATCAAATATTTGAAAACGCTTATGTAAAATATTTTTATGTGATAGCTAATATAAATATAAGAAAAAACTTTCCTTTTCGAAAAATGAATTTTTATGAAAAATGTTTTACTTTTATGCTGAAACAAACGGACCCTAGTTGCTGGTTTAGTGATGGAATTTCATCTATGTTATTACTAATTAGTTCTTGATTAGTTTATCTGCAGGGTCATCCAAATTTTTGATTGTTCATGATTTCACAGCTTTGAAGATTGAATTTTATAATCTCTAAGACAGGGAAATTACAGCATTCAAGTTGGCGAGGCCATGAAAGTGTTCATGAACAAATCATCAGTTGGTGGATCCACTGTTGCGACTCCAACCAATCTGCATTTCCCTTCTTTATCAAGCTTCATTTCTCCCTTTGAATCCTCAGATGTCAGCACTGTCTCCACAGAGAACAAAAACTTTTCCATGAATTCAATATCAACCTACAAAAGAAATCACAACAAAATTCTTGATATAATTGTTTAGTATAGATGATAATCAAATTTCCTCGTTTGAAGGCAGCACCCACAAGTGTTAACTGGCTGGATTCTTGAAAGAGGTCAGGTCCTTAGCTTGTCAATGGTGGAATGTACATAGTTTTCAGGTCAGAAGAAACTGAATTTTCCTTATTGAAATCACCATTTGTGATCTTTATGGTGCCGGTTCCAGTTCCAGTTCCTTTTCCACATTCTGCATTATATTTTGAAGTCAGAGAAAATCTTGAGATGCCAAGCTTGCAAGCTTTCGGAGTCTTGAAATTAATGGTGTAAAAACTTGTACAGCATGAATGCGGACGTCACAGGAAGCTTGAATTGAATTGTAGGATGTTGAGGGAAGTTAATAATCACAGCAACAAAATTGATCCATTACAAGATTGCGGTAATTTTACAAAAACCCCAAAATTTACTTTTTTAGGGTTTCATCCAGCAACCCAATATCAATACATGCAAGAAAAAAATAAACAATAATCTATGATTGTTGGCAGATTAGTGTCATTAAACAACAAATTAATATGCTTTCAGCAATCAAATCCAGAAAATCAAATGCAAAATCCTAAAAAATCCTAAACTTGAAAATAAGAAAAACCTTATTATGATGATGAATGAAATGGTCCAGATCGAGAAGATTCTCTGTCCTTAAGAACTTATTAGCCCCGTCTCGGTACTTTATGAATTTTGTGGCTAATGTTCTCCCAGGATAACCCGAATTCCTCTTGTTCAAGGGGTATACCTTAACAAGATCTCAAACCGATGAAATGAAGGAACTCTTTCTATACTCAACCAATAACTCTTTCTAGACTCTAAATGGATGGAATTTCGGATCCCTGAAAATAAACTAGAGGCATCCTTATAAAGGCATAAAATGGTTTATTAAGTGCACCCTTTGTGTTGGGGTGTAACCCTCCAAAGGGTTATACCCCTCCCTTGCATCCCTCGGAACCCATATGCAGTTTATTATGTATTTGAGGACATGTCCCTTTAGGATACCATCCAAGGAACATGTCTCTCCTCCATCCAAATCAATATTTGAAGAATTTACAACAATGACTTATTTGCATTTCCCACAACCCTAAACATTTTGACATAACCCCAAACACATAACATGAATCGACAACTGAGACATCTAGGGTTCTATAGAATATGAAACTCTTCAATCAAGCATGATTCCATTCATAAAATGCATGGAAATGCATATTATTAGATGACACTTACTCTTAAAAAAAAAGATGATACGTACTTGATGTAACTGTAATCTCTAAATTAATACAATGGTTAGGGTTCACAGTCGAATGAAATCAGTTAATACAAACGAAACAAATTTCGAATAAACTTGTAAACAACAATGAAGCTTATTTCAAGGTTGAAATTAAAAGCTTTGTGGTGCAAAAATTGGAAGGCATGAATGTTAAAGGTTGTTGTTCTTTATGAACAGTTGAGTTGGATTTTTGTGAATAAAGAATGTCAAACTGGATCACTTTGATTTTTATTTTAAACCTAATAAAATAATCTCGTTTCGTTTTACCAATGTTGAAAGATTAAATTGCCCTTGTGACATCCGCATTCATTCGATTTCATTGATAAAAATATGGAAAAATGAATAAATTTAAATCTCGGATCAGAATATTATGAGAATTTCACTTAATTTTACCATACATGAAAGGGGTTTCACTCATCTTCCCAATTCATTATATTTTATATGTAAACAACAAACAAGAACTTAGTGACAGTAATAAAAAAAAACTTTAAAGATGCTGTAACACATAAGAAAATTTGAATAGAATTAATTTCATTGAATTGATGGTTTACTTGTGGTAAAATTAGTGGTTTACTTGTGGCAAATTTGCATTGAATTGTAGGATTTTGTGGGTTTATTTTACAACCCATTTGGTAAGAAGCTTTGTTTTGAGTTCTGTGAAGGAAATATCCGTCTTGATTAGTGAAAGGTGAGAAATTTACCTTCACAATAATCGTAGGAATCTTCTTCTTGATACTGGTTTTCCAAAGCAATGAGCTATACCAAGAAAAAAATATTTAGATGCTCGAGTTAGGGACATTTGTGTGGAAATGAGTAATTTCGAAGAATTGAAGTAAGATTACCAAAGTTTTCAGTGTTGATTAGTTCAGAGTATTCTATATATTCAAAGGTTGTATTCTCAAAATGAATATGCTTATTGATTTCTGGTCCATCTAGTTAATGATCATTATTTTGATGAAAGAGACAGGAATAGGAAATCTGCCCCCTCAAAGTGAAGTATAATCCTTATTTATAGCGATGTGTTGCCCTCACTTTGAGGTGGATTTTGAGCCCTCATTTCGACTCACATTGGATCCATTTTGGAATGCATTAACATGGATGTTTCATACTTGTTGATGGCGGTTTTTTGCCTCAAGGAATGTTCAAATATCGAGTATGGGTAGAATATGCATTGTATTTAGTTAAAAATGAGTGATAAAGACTCAATGGCTCGGAGAGATAGAAGAGATTTGATGGAAAAATCTGATCACATGATTTATGAGGGTTCCTCCCAAGATATAACTTATTGAGGATGAAGAGTCGGATACCGACTCGACCACCTGGATGATGTTAATATGAGGTTTTCTAAGAGTTTGTTGAAACATGATCCGAGGGTATTTGTCAGTGAAATCCAACCTGGTTGATAGTGTTGAAGGAAAGTTTTTATAGTATCATCTACAAGCCGACTTATGTTGAAGTCATGTGACGTATGCCATAGTTGAGAGGATAAAATTATAGAAGGCTAATGATGACTGTGGGAAAGCAACAGTTCTTATTGGATATAGCCCATGCTAGTCGTAATTGGCAGAGAGATAGTAGAGCAAAGCCGCCATAACATTGAAATGAATGATTTTGATTGGCGCATTTAAAGGTAGTTGATGAGAGTTGCGATGAAAATGATAGCAAGATGACATGAGTTGACGTCATTGGAGGTGGAATAGTGAATTTGGAAGCCTATATAAACGGGTTGAAGATTCAGATTCAAGGGTTAGCAAATTTCGCATCTCACAACTTTTAAAAAAGCTAAGAGCTTAAAAATCAGTGATAGAGAGGGAAAGTTGATCGGTTACATGACCAAATGAGTGAATTATATCGGGCTAGTGTGAAACCTGTGGTGTTTTATCACTTTGTGAGTTCATTTCTCCATTTATAGTTCAGATCGGTCTTGACCCCGAGAAGTAATAAAATACACATACTTTCACATGTGGATGTAGGTTAGAGCCACTCTCAAACGAACCACATAAACTCTGTGTTTATCTTGTTTGTCTACTAAATTTTCTATGATTCTTTATGTTGGGGTTGGTACTCAGAGTGCCAATCCGGACCGTATTTATGTCTGATTCATGAATACGAACATCCATTTTTTTTTCCATAATATTACTTACTTAGTGGTTACACCTCTTGTTTCTATATACGTATTCGATCTAATTACTATTAGATTGAAACTAAATGTTGTTTAGTGATATGTATATATTAGACAAAGGCCCGATAATATATAATGCAATACACAGTTACAAAGTTAGTTTGTAATTGACATTGGGAAATGTCACTGCTAAATGTATATTATCAAACATAGTTCTTGGTCAAGATTCACTAATACGGGTCGGTTAGTCAAATCCGTTGAGACCAGTACATGTTGTATATCGAGACTCGGTCCGATGATTTATCCCAATGAACCATGAGTCTGGGGAGACTCGTATAGACGTGTAGGTGTTTATAGTGGATAAACACTAACGGCTCACTGAAGATTCTTAATGTATGGTACACCAACGTCAATAATAAGAATCTTCTCGGGTTGAGTAGTATAGTGGTCCTTCGACTTGAGATACCACTGTGGATGTATGAGACATCCTCCATACTTAGATGATAGTCACGTCACCGATCTATTTAGATCAGACCTCCGCCTGTTCGTTGGGTGTGGATCGATCCTCAGGATATCCTGTGTTTGTCAAGATAGGATCCGTCAGTTCTGTGTACAGAGCATAGGTAGTCCATATGTGTTTAGCAATCTGTTAAATCTGTTGCCACAGTAAACTTCAGAAGTAGGTTCCGAATGTTATATAGAGATTGCTAATAGAATCGTCGACGGGATAATACCTATAGAGATTTGACGTTTACATCCATATCTCTGGTATTATCCGGATACCTGTGATGGAGGGATTATACATATGCAATGATCTCGACCTGTATGATTCAGCTAGTTTATCCATGATCGTCATAATTTACGGGTGGGAAAATTATGGACACGAAATTAGATTTTGTGATGGATACATATGAATCTAGAGAGTCTCACTAATGAAATATACTCGTAGAGCACTAGGGCAATATTTATAAATAATACTGATTATTTGTAAGTCGTTTAAAAGTTAAATGAAAAATACATGTGTAGGGACCTAATAGTCATTTCCTAATTTTTGTGTATTTGCATTTAATGTTAGATTTTATGTAATACATATTAATTAATTGTCAATTGAGATATTTGACTAATATCATAAATATATATGTATTTGATATTTAATGTAAATATAATACATATATTTAGTATATTTGTATTTAAATAATTATTTAATTATTAAATGATTAAATTAATTGAAATATAAATATCTTAAAGTTGTGATAATTATGGAAATACTTTTGGTTGCCTTTTTTGACTTTAAGAAATTCATTAAATGGTTTAATGATAAAGTTATACAAGTTGTTAAAGGTTTAATTGAAACAAAAGCAAAATATATAGATATTTATACTACAAATTTCAGCCAAGGCAAACTTTGGGGAGTATATATTATTTTGTTTCATCTTTTAGGTTTTAACAAGTTCATTTGAGACCAAAATAACATAAAAGAAGATGAGAGAAAAGTTTGAAGGCCTAAAGAAGAAAGCTTGGAAAAATCATGTTTTTGTAAGTTTTCTTCAAAGTCTTCACACGAAAATTGTTTCTAACATGCTTAGAATCATTTGTGTTGCTTTTGTGTTGTCTCTCTTCTTATAGTTTGTGTTTATTTTGGTTGTGAACCTTGATGAAAGATTGATGCATGTAAGTAAGCTTAAACTTGTTTTAAAGTTTACTTTTGATTCTTTGAAAATCAAGTTGCCATTCTAGAGTTAGTAAGCCACTCCTTGGTGATCTAGAATTGTTCTAGAGTTATTTCAAAGTGGTGAGGCTTGATTGGTGAAGTATTGAATGGATTAAAGTGTTGGATTTTATAAATTTGGCGAAATTGGATAATTTGATGAAATTGAAAAATTAGGGTTCTTAACCCACTCCAAATTTGGGGCTTTTCATATATGTGATATATTATGGTATGAATATGATGCTTGTAAAATTTTAGGTTGATTGGATTTGATCTCGTCATGTTTTGAACTAAATGGATCAAATTATAATTAATAAAAAATTTTGGGTGGCTCACGACATTAGACTAAAAATTGGAGATTTGTGTGAAATCTGATTTTGATGCATTAGATGTGTTGAAATTTTTTTTAGAAATGATTTAAAATCATCCAAAATTGTATTTGACAACTTTTGGACTAAAATGATAAACTTACAAAGTTTTGGGGTAATTCGTTAATTACTAAAAAATTTGATTTATTGTGTAATTTTTCAGAATTTGATAATTGGATAATTAAATAAATAAGTTTATTTGATTGATCCGAGAAAAAAATTTTGAACTCGGAAAATTTTGAATTTCCACTATTCCGCTGTGTTACCGATATTCCCCCTTAAAACCCCAACACTTTACTAATTAAACAAATTCGTTGTTGAAGGAGGTTTGTTCGAAGGGATTAATTTCTCATATTACTTTGAAACTAAAAATAGCAGTCAACAACATGTTCCCAGAGACATTAAATACATTTTGGAATGGATTATCATGGATGTTTCATATTTGGAAACATGGCATAAGTTATTTACAAAATATTTCCGAAATGCATAGTTTCATAGAGTAGTGTGATGATAATTCATCAATCAAGGTAGGCATGTCATCTAACAATGAAATAAGACATGTCATATAATAAATTGGGACATATGGCATTACACGAGTGAGTGGCTGTTTGTGCACCCACAATTAGAATATTTTGGAGTACAAGTTTATGTTCTCATGAAACGTGTAATAAGAAATATGGTGACTGGGGACCTTATCTTTCAATCCAGAAAATCTTGCTCTAAAAAACTGTCTGATTCATATGTTAGAATATCTTATTCTAATAATAAAGTGGGCTTATATTAATTGTGAGATGAGTTTTAATAAAACGTGAAATAATTGATTTTGTAATAGAAACTATGAGGAAAATTAGTTGATCTAATATGAACTGGATGTTGGGGTTGGTGCTCACAGCGCCAATTCCCGGTTGTATTTCCTTGTAAATACTTCTGTAAAACAATATTATTATGAATAATATATGCAGTTTCTTTAATATAATAAATCTTATAATATGGTAAAGACGTAAAGACCTTAGAATGATTAGTCATGATACAGTTGCAAAAGCGTCGCAACGGACATTGACACGTATCATGACGTTGTCATTCTCAGACAGTTCCTGGTCAAGGTTTACACTGCTTGGTCAGCAAAGTAAACCCGTTGAGACCGGTACAAGTCGTATACTAGGAATATATGATTCCAATGGTTTCTCAATGAACCATAAGTCTTGGAGACTGGTATAGACCTGTAGGTGTTTATAGCGGATAAACACTGAACGACTCACCGAAGATTCTTAATGGATGGTACACCAGCGTCAATAAGAATCTTCTTGGGTTGAGTAGCACTTGTGATTCTTAGACTTGAGATGCCATAGTGGGCACATGAGACATCCTCTACACTTTGATGGCAGTCACGTCACCGATCTATTTAGATCAGACCTCCGCCTGTTCGTTGGGTGTAGATAGATCCTCAGTGTGTCCTATGTGTGTCAAGATAGGATCCGTCAGTTCTGTGTAACAGAGCATAGGTAGTCCATACAATTAGCAATAAGATAAATCCATGGGCCCGTGGTAAAGTTTAGAAGCTAGTTCTAAACATTCTTATGAGAATTGCTAATAGAATAGTCGACTGGATAATCCCCATAGAGATTTGACGTTTACATCTATATCTCTGGGATAAATCCGGATACCTGTGACGAAGGAATTATACATTTGCCATGACCTCGACCTGTGTGGTTCAGCGAGATTATCCGTGATCGTCATAATCTACGGGTGGATAGATTATGGACACGAAATTTGATTTCGTGACGGAAATACCTGAACCTAGAGAGTCTCCATAATGAAACATACTCGTAGAGCACTAGAGCAACATTAAATAAATAATATTGATTATTTATAAAGTCGTTTAAAGGTTAAACGCAAGATACGTGCAAAAAGGACCCGATAGTCATTTACGTAATTATTGTGTATTTACATTTAATACTTGATTAATTTAAATACACATTAATTAATAGTCAAAATGAGTTATTTGACTTTTATCCTAAATGAATATATGTTTTTTATATTTAATGTAAATATTATACATATATTTAATATATTTTGTATTTGATTAATTAATTAATTATTTAATTGTTAAATGATTAAATTAATTAAAATATAAATATTTAATGTTAGGATATTTAATTTGTAATGATTGTAGTTGCTTTATTAAAGTAGATAAATATCTATAAAGTTAGTTTAGATATTTATATTACTTTAACTAAATGCAAATGAAATGAAATTGAAATGAAAATGGTGTATATGCTTGCTATGATTTTCGGCCAAGGCCTTTTAACACCAAGTATATATTGTTTCATTGCATTTGCTTTTCATTTATTATAACCTAATACACTTTTAAAAGAGAGAGACACCATTGTTGAAGCAAAAGAAAGCTTGAAGAAAGAAAGTTAAACATCAAAAAGCTTGGATTTTTTAAGTTTTTTTGTGAACTTACTATTAGTAAGGAATTTATTCCTTTTGTTCTAAGCTTTAATATTTGATATTCTTAGGATGTTCCTTTCTTTATTTCTTGTGGTTTTGATGATGGTTGTTTTAATGAAAGTGTTAAGCATGTATGATAAACAAAAGGTGTAACTAGTGTAGTTATATGTATTCTTTTAAGGTTTATGAAACCATGTTGCTATTCTAGAGTTGTTGACCCACTCTTAAATGACCTAGATTTGATCTTGAGTTGTTTCATTGTGTTGAGACTTGAATTAGTTGAAAGATTGATGATTGAAGTAATTGATTTGGTGTATTAAGTCCAATTTGTCCAATTTGTTGAAATTGAGAAATTAGGGTTTATAACCAATTCCGAATTTGGGGCTTTTGAGATATGTTGAGCATTTGGGTGTGTATATGATGCATGCAAAGTTTCATGTTGATTGGATTTCATTTGGATGACTCTTGAAGCATGAAATGACCAAATGGTCAACTTTGGCCCTAAATGAAGCTCACGGCTTTTGGATGCAAATTTGGGGATTTTGTGTCCTTTGGTGTTTTGATGTTTTGAGCATGATTAATTCATCCTAGAAATGATTTAGAATCATTCAAAATTGATTGGATCCATTTCGGACCAAAACGGAGAAAATACCATATAAGGGTAATTTGGTAATTTCACTTGAATTTGATTCATTTGAAATTTTATTTCATTATTTGATTATTGGGTAATTAAATAAATATGTTTATTTATTTAATCCAAGAAAAAGTTTTGAAATCGGAAAATAACGATTTTCCCGCTTCCGCTGCGTTACCGGATTCACCCGCAATAAAACCCCTTCAAAAATGGTATCAGAGCGAGTCTGATTCTAGGCCATATAAAATGATTGGCTATATTTTAATCATCTTTCCTTGATTGTATGCATGCTTATTAGGATCTAAACCGGTTAGATTTAGGGTGTATGACACTTAGCGGAAAATCCCTGATAATAAGGTTTTATTGTAATTATGTATTTGATGCATATTATATGGTCCGTCTCGTCAATACGGTTTATGAATATCTCTTTGTGACTACATCCGAGACCGTGCCTCTGCTGTGAGGGTGTAGCCGATAAAGATTTATTTATACCGAACGTATATCAGATACAAGGTAAATTCAAGTAAAAGCGGAATTCTGAACGTGCCCTAGCTGTCAGGATTACGTGAGTAACTTGAGTTTATCATTGACGAGTTTAACCTTGGTACGTCTCCTTGTGGGCCTGCCTCCGCAGCGACAACGAGAAACGGCCAGGACCGGGAGTTTAGGAGTCACTGTTAAGTGATTGACAAGTGAGTTGTCTACCTGATGAATATACGTAAGCGAGACCGTGCCTCTGCTGTGAGCTGAAATATATTCACGGGGTCCACTTTTCACTATTTATATTTAATTTAATTATTGAATATTTGTATTCTGTGTTGGGATTACAGTAATGCATGATTTAGTGGGAGGGGCATATTAGATTAAAAATCCATGATCTAGTTTATGCTTTTGATATTATATGAAACTGTTTTTAATCTGCTAACCGTTTTTCGTGATCTATATGATAGATTTGCGATGGCGGGTCAATCCACAAACCAGTTTGCGCGTATGCTAGATGCGAACAAACTGAAAGGCGCTGAAAACTTTACTGACTGGGAAATGGATTTGAGGATTGTCCTCGATTCCGAGAAGTTGGGTTATGTGCTTGAGGGCCCTTTGCCCCTTGCAGTGGGTGAGGAGGCTTCGGAAGAGAAACGCCGAGTTTTTGAAACTTGGAAGGATGATGACTTGAGAGTCAATCATACATCCTAAGTTCGCTCTCTCCGAAACTCAAACAGCAATACTATGGTATGATTGATTCCTATAGTATGATGACACGATTAAGACAATCGTTCGAGAACCAAGAACAGGTGATTGTTCACAAGGTCGCCATGGAACTGTTCCATGCGCGCCTGGATGAGGGGCAAAGTGTTAGCCCACATGTTCTTCATATGATCGATTTGATCGATCAATTGAGGCAACATAATCTCATCCTCAATGACATCCTAGGGAGGAGTGTCATTCTTGGTTCTATGCCAGCTTCATTCCGACAGTTTGTGATGTACTTCAACATGCACGGGACTGTCTGCACCTACCATGAGCTACATAGGATGTTGCTCACGGCAGAGGAGGACCTTAAGAAGGGACTACCACCACGCCCTCCGAGATCTACTTCACTTTCATTTCAGCTTCTTCCCAGGGAATGTCCAAGGGAAAGAACAACAAGAAGGGGAAGAAGAAGAAGAAGGCAGTTGGTCCTCAACAGCAGCGCCAAAGATAGCCAAGCCCAAAAGGGCTTCTGAGGACAAATGCCACCACTGCGGCAAGGTCGGGCACTGGAAGAGGAACTGTCCAGATTACATTGCCCAATTGAGGAGAGACAGAGCATCTACATCAGGTACTTTTATTTTTCCAGTTATTGATATATCTTTGGCTTGTGAAGCCGTTACATCCAACTGGATTTTAGATTCTGCTTGTCCCATTCACATTTGCAATTCGTTGCAGGTGCTGAAGGAAAGTAGGAGGCTGAAGCCCGGAGAGATGCAGTTGCGATTCGGGAGTGGAGACTCACTGGATGCAGTTGCAGTGGGAGTATGCGAGATCTCATTGCCGAATGGGACACTTTTGTTAAATGATTGCCATTTTGTACCAGGATGTGTGGCTAATATTATATCCCTTTATGTATTAGATACAGAAGGCTTTTGTATTAATATTAAGAATAGTTCTTTGTATTTATATGATAAAAATAATATTAAGATCCTTTGTTGTCCAAATGCATATCATGGTCTTATACACTGCAAACATCAAATAAGATATATTAAGTTCTGGAATTAATAAACGTAGTTTACCTGAAATTAATAATACTGAACTCTGGCATATGCGGCTAGGTCATATTGGGGCTAAACGCCTTAACCAAATAGGAATGGTTTGATTCTCACCATTGACCCTTCCAACCTGAATCCTATATCCTGTAATCAAGGTAAAATGACTAAAGCCCCATTTTCTGGTGTTGGACACCGAGCCACAAACTTACTGGAACTCGTACATTCTGATGTATGTGGTCCACTAAGTCAAACTGCTCACAGTGGTTATTCATACTTCGTTACCTTTACCGATGATTTATCACGGTACGGTTATGTCTATTTGATGCGACATAAATCGGAAACTTTTGAAAAGTTCAAAGAATTCCGAAATGAAGTAGAAAAACAAACTGGGAAATATATTAAATGCCTTCGATCTGATCGAGGTGGCGAATATATGAGTGGTGAGTTCATTGATTATATGAAGGAGAATGGGATTCTCGCTCAATACCTCCTCCAGGTACCCCACAACACAATGGTGTATCTGAGAGGAGAAATCGGACTTTATTGGATATGGTCCGATCAATGTTGAGTTTTACAGATTTGCCCTATTATTTATGGGGCTACTCTCTCTTAACCGCCGCACATCTTTTGAATAAGATTCCTTCAAAAGCTGTTCCTACGACACCGTATGAGATATGGTTCGGTAGGAAACCGAATCTTAATTATATTAAGGTTTGGGGTTGTCCTGCCTATGTCAGGGTGACTGAGCAAAGTAAGCTTTCGCCTCGAGGGCAAAAGTTTAGGTTTATTGGATATCCTCCGAATACGAGGGGATATCTGTTCTATGATACCGAGCATCGAAATGTATTCGTAGCTCGCTTCGCAAAATTTCTAGAAGTAGAATTTTTGTCAGAAGGTGGTGATCATAGACAGGTTATGCTTGACGAAGTACAACCTGAAAACAATGAACCAACGGAGGAACCTGAAGTTCAAGTAGATGAAGGACCTTCAACACACACACTCCGTAGGTCACAAAGGGTATCTAGACCTCCTGAACGCTTGTATTTGATACAAGAAAAGAGTCTGGATGTTCTCTTAATAGAAGAGACAGATCCTTTCACCTATAGAGAATCGATGTTGGACATCGACTCCGTGAAATGGCAAAGTGCCATGAAATCCGAGATAGACTCAATCAATGCATGAGAATCAAGTTTGGGACTTGGTTCCGCTTCCAGAGGGAATTTTCTCCTATCGGCTGTAAATGGGTTTACAAGAGGAAGCGAGGGCCTGACGGTAAGGTTGAAACTTACAAGGCCCGACTGGTTGCAAAAGGTTACACGCAGCGACCTGGCGTCGACTACGATGAGACTTTTTCACCGGTTGCAATGCTTAAGTCTATTCGGATTTTGCTTTCTATAGCTGCGTATCATGACTACGAGATTTGGCAAAGGATGTCAAAACGGCTTTTCTAAATGGATTTCTTGATGAAGAAATCTATATGGAACAGCCGGAAGGTTTTGCGTCCAGCGAAAACTCGGGCATGGTATGTAAGCTTAAGAAGTCCATTTATGGACTCAAACAAGCTTCACGAAGTTGGAATCTTCGATTCGACGAGATTATTAGATCGTCTGGTTTTCTCAAGAATTCAGAAGAATCCTGTGTGTATCAGAAGGCCAGTGGGAGCATGGTCGTATTTTTAGTCCTGTATGTTGATGACATCCTAATCATTGGGAATGATTTAGGTATGTTACAAGGCGTTAAAGCGTACCTCTGTAAGAATTTCTCCATGAAGGACCTGGGAGAAGCTTCCTATGTTTTAGGGATAAAACTCTATAGAGATAGACAAAGGAAGCTGATTGGGTTATCCCAATCAACGTACATAGATAAGATCTTGGAACGGTATAATTTTGGTAACTGTAAGACAGCAAACATACCGTTCCGACATGGGATTCATCTTTCAAAGAAGATGAGTCCGCAAACAGAAGATGAGAAGGTTAGAATGTCTAACCAACCTTATGCTTCATGTTTGGGCAGCATAATGTATGCCATGTTATGTACAAGGCCTGATATCAGTTTCGCTGTTAGCGTTACTAGCAGATATCAGTCCAACCCGGGTAATGACCATTGGATGGCCATTAAACATATCCTCAAGTATCTTAAAGGTACTAAGGATAAGTTAATAATTTATGGAGGAAACGAACTGCAAGTTAATGGGTATACAGACTCCGATTTCCAATCGGATCCCGATGATAGAGTCTACATCTGGATTTGTCTTTACCCTTAACAGAGGCGCAGTTTGTTGGAAGAGTTCCAAACAGGGATCTACAGCTGATTCCACCACTGAGGCGGAATACATGCAGCTTCTGAAGCTGCAAAAGAGGCTGTGTGGATAAAGAATTTTGTCACAGAATTGGGAGTTGTCCCAAGTATCGTGAATGCGATTCCGTTATACTGTGATAATACTGGAGCCATTGCGCAAGCAAAGGAACCAGGGCGCATCAGAAGTCGAAGCATGTGGAACGCAAGTACCACATCATTCGAGAGATTGTGTCTCGATGGGATATTGTCGTGTGCAAGGTACGAGTGAAGACAACGTAGCAGACCCGCTGACGAAGGCCATACCTCCGAAGTTGTTTGATAAACACGTGGAGTCGATGGGGATTAGATACAATCGTTATTGGCACTAGAGCAAGTGGGAGTTTTTGTTGGGGTTGGTGCTCACACGCGCCAATTCCCGGTTGTATTTCCTTGTAAATACTTCTGTAAAACAATATTATTATGAATAATATATGCAGTTTCTTTAATATAATAAATCTTATAATATGTAAAGACGTAAAGACCTTAGAATGATTAGTCAGATACAGTTGCAAAAGCGTCGCAACGGACATTGACACGTATCATGACGTTGTCATTCTCAGACAGTTCCTGGTCAAGGTTTACACTGCTTGGTCAGCAAAGTAAACCCGTTGAGACGGTACAAGTCGTATACTAGGAATATATGATTCCAATGGTTTCTCAATGAACCATAAGTCTTGGAGACTGGTATAGACCTGTAGGTGTTTATAGCGGATAAACACTGAACGACTCACCGAAGATTCTTAATGGATGGTACACCAGCGTCAATAAGAATCTTCTTGGGTTGAGTAGCACTTGTGATTCTTAGACTTGAGATGCCATAGTGGGCACATGAGACATCCTCTACACTTTGATGGCAGTCACGTCACCGATCTATTTAGATCAGACCTCCGCCTGTTCGTTGGGTGTAGATAGATCCTCAGTGTGTCCTATGTGTGTCAAGATAGGATCCGTCAGTTCTGTGTAACAGAGCATAGTAGTCCATACAATTAGCAATAAGATAAATCCATGGGCCCGTGGTAAAGTTTAGAAGCTAGTTCTAAACATTCTTATGAGAATTGCTAATAGAATAGTCGACTGGATAATCCCCATAGAGATTTGACGTTTACATCTATATCTCTGGGATAAATCCGGATACCTGTGACGAAGGAATTATACATTTGCCATGACCTCGACCTGTGTGGTTCAGCGAGATTATCCGTGATCGTCATAATCTACGGGTGGATAGATTATGGACACGAAATTTGATTTCGTGACGGAAATACCTGAACCTAGAGAGTCTCCATAATGAAACATACTCGTAGAGCACTAGAGCAACATTAAATAAATAATATTGATTATTTATAAAGTCGTTTAAAGGGTAAACGCAAGATACGTGCAAAAAGGACCCGATAGTCATTTACGTATTGTGTATTTACATTTAATACTTGATTAATTTAAATACACATTAATTAATAGTCAAAATGAGTTATTTGACTTTTATCCTAAATGAATATATGTTTTTAATATTTAATGTAAATATTATATATATTTAATATATTTGTATTTGATTAATTAATTAATTATTTAATTGTTAAATGATTAAATTAATTAAAATATAAATATTTTATGTTAGGATATTTAATTTGTAATGATGTAGTTGCTTTATTAAAGTAGATAATATCTATAAAGTTAGTTTAGATATTTATATTACTTTAACTAAATGCAAATGAAATGAAATTGAAATGAAAATGGTGTATATGCTTGCTATGATTTTCGGCCAAGGCCTTTTAACACACAAGTATATATTGTTTCATTTGCTTTTCATTTATTATAACCTAATACACTTTTAAAAGAGAGAGACACCATTGTTGAAGCAAAAGAAAGCTTGAAGAAAGAAAGTTAAACATCAAAAAGCTTGGATTTTTAGTAAGTTTCTTGAACTTGCTATTAGTAAGGAATTTATTCCTTTTGTTCTAAGCTTTAATATTTGATATTCTTAGGATGTTCCTTTCTTTATTTCTTGTGGTTTTTGATGATGGTTGTTTTAATGAAAGTGTTAAGCATGTATGATAAACAAAAGGTGTAACTAGTGTAGTTATATGTATTCTTTTAAGGTTTATGAAACCATGTTGCTATTCTAGAGTTGTTGACCCACTCTTAAATGACCTAGATTTGATCTTGAGTTGTTTCATTGTGTTGAGACTTGAATTAGTTGAAAGATTGATGATTGAAGTAATTGATTTGGTGTATTAAGTCCAATTTGTCCAATTTGTTGAAATTGAGAAATTAGGGTTTATAACCAATTCCGAATTTGGGGCTTTTGAGATATGTTGAGCATTTGGGTGTGTATATGATGCATGCAAAGTTTCATGTTGATTGGATTTCATTTGGATGACTCTTGAAGCATGAAATGACCAAATGGTCAACTTTGGCCCTAAATGAAGCTCACGGCTTTTGGATGCAAATTTGGGGATTTTGTGTCCTTTGGTGTTTTGATGTTTTGAGCATGATTAATTCATCCTAGAAATGATTTAGAATCATTCAAAATTGATTGGATCCATTTCGGACCGAAACGGAGAAAATACCATATAAGGGTAATTTGGTAATTTCACTTGAATTTGATTCATTTGAAATTTTATTTCATTATTTGATTATTGGGTAATTAAATAAATATGTTTATTTATTTAATCCAAGAAAAAGTTTTGAAATCGGAAAATAACGATTTTCCCGCTTCCGCTGCGTTACCGGATTCACCCGCAATAAAACCCCTTCACTGGACTCTATATTAATTGATGTGTGGAAATAGACTGGGCTTTGGAATGATTATGATTCATAATTAGTGAGCTAAGGCTCACAATATTCATTCGCAAGTGAATATTAATGTAATTATATATATAAAGAAGCTTGTATGAATGCTTGGTGATGGATTATGATTACTCACATAAAGAAAGAAATAGAGAGGGAGAAAGAACTTAAGAAAAAGGCTCAAGGCATAAGAAAGGTTAATAAGGAGAGAGTAAGCTTCCCACCATCAAAAAAATGGGAGAAGATGACGATCTTCTCACAAATTATTCAACATAATTGTCAAATTTTCACCGCATATATGGATTCTAAATCAGGTACGCTCTTTGAATCATCCGAATAATTCTTTTAAGTGTATTCTAAGCACTTGTGATAAAAGTCATGTTGTAAAATAAAACCTTATGTATGGTATTAGGGCAGGAACATAATCTAAGAATTCATTGATTTTTCATAAAGTTAAGAAAAATATGATGAATATTTCGGATGATATTTCGTTGAATCCATAATTATCTTGATTTATTGATATTTTATTGAATCTATAATTATCTTGATTTGTTGATATTTTGATGGTTGTTATTAATTTATCCAATTTTAAAGCATATTAATTTTATTGGATTGATTATTAATTAGATCTGATAATTTTAAGATTTATGAAACACTGAAATTTGGTGAAAAAAATCTGAATATGAAATTAGGGAGGCGAATTCTTAAAATTATATTTGCTGAAATAAGCAAATTATTATTTTTGCTTTAAATTAACATATATCTGATGATATTGTGTTGGGGTAGGGGTGGCAATTTGAGTCATGATTCGTTTATTCGTTCGATTCGATTCACTTTAAAGCGAATACGAGTTTGAAAAAATAGATTTATTTAATAAAGGAGTAAATTCATATTCGATTCGTTTAATAAACGAATCGAATATGAATTTAAGTTCATGGATTCGTTTTATTATTTTCTTTTAAATCGAATACGAATTTAAGCTCATGGATTCGTTTATTCATTTAGGATTCATTTTATTATTTTCTTTTACTAGTTATTATTATTTTTCAATTAAGATTTGAGAAATTATGACTAATTATCATAGAAAAAATAATATTTTCGATATTTGTTGAGATTTTTTTAATAAATATATTAATTACATATTTTATATGTATATATTTATAAAGAATTAATGTAAATCAACTATGGTAAATTATGATATTAAATAATATATGACTAAATGAATATTCGTATTTGACTTATTTAATAAATGAATCGAATACGAATCCTGATATTAAGATTCGTTTAATAAACGAATCGAATACGAATCCATCACATTTCAATTCATTTAGGATTCGATACAAATTCGATTTCATTGATTCATTTTGCCACCTCTAGGATGGGGGTTGCCGAAAGCCTCTTAAAGAAGTTGTCCCAGCTCACGCGCGCAAGCCTTCAAATTCGAAAGATTTCATCCATGCTACTGATAAATAGCATTCAGGTCCCTCATGATTATATTTTGATCCCTGTATTTCATTTTAACTTCAGTTTATCATAGAATTTAAATATAAAGATATAATTAATTATTTATGATAATTTAAGAAATAAATTATTATCTCATAAAGTTTGATTTATACGTGAGTATAAAAATTATCATTTATTAGAGAGAATTAATTCTCTCAAAAAAAAAAAATCAATGTAGTTAATTTATTTATGACACATAGATAAATATAAAGATTAATTTATCTCATAAATTATGTCACAAAATTTAGGATTGTAATCTTATTGACAATTAAACCCATTGTCTATAAATAATAAAATTACATTATTAAAGTTATTTTTCAAGATAATATAAAGTGTATCCCGATGTGAGAATTGCTTATGAGTTTAGTGAAATTGCCGCCACCAAAGTGACTTTTCCACTGAATATTTTAAATGATGACAGTCTCACATGATTTTGGGATGTTTCTATTTTTTGATGTGCAGTTTTCTGTCCAAAAATATGGATTGTAAGAAAGGTTAGTAAATGCTTCCCATCTATTTAAATTATTCTTTCTCATTTCAGTTAAGGTCATCTTAGATTACTTTTCGGAATTCAGTGTAAGTTAAGAAACCAGATAGTAAGACCCAAGAGAGATATTCTAGAGAGTGAAAGAGAAAGACCCAAAGAAAAGATACCTAGAAGATTGAACCAGTTAAAGACAGATATATATATATATATATATATATATATATATATATATATATAGAAAGATTAAGCTAGAAGAAGAAGTAAGATAAGATAGGGGATATAGAATCAGAGAAGTGAGCAAGACTCTATAATCCATAGCAGTAATAGAGAGTATCGAAGGCCCCAACAAGTATTAGAGTTGCCTGGTACGAATGAGATCCCATTCATTCTCTAGAAATCCTTCCAGGTAATTCAATAGACTTCGAAGTCCTCTCATAGATAGCGAACTTTCTAAGTAATAAAGAATAGTCAAAGAAATAAAAGAAGTAAGAAATCCATGATAGTCTTAAGAGTCCCAATGGAATTAGATACCAAAAGGATTCCAGATATCCAAACTCTAATGTCGATTTCTAAGAGAGTAGTAGAAACGATTAGCTACCTTATTCCCTTAAATTTGATAAAGATGAAACCCTGAACCATCTAGCCTTCAATACTCATTGATGACACCATATAAGGGGGTTACTCTGATAGAACTTACCTTACAGGTATAAGATGACAATAAGAGACTAGATAAGAGTTTACCCAGGAACTTGGAAGACAGCTCAACCCGAAGACAGTAGAAATCTATGAGAATATACATGAATAGGCCCATGAGGATAAAAGAGTTAGAAGTGCCAGAATCAGCAGCATGAAGTGTATGTAGAGTGCCATAGCCGAAATTTACAGCAAGAATAGAGAGTATGGATTCGAGAAGCAGAAGTAAGATACAAGCGTAAATAGAAACAGATAAGGAATAATGGAACCTGTGATGATATGAACTAGAGACATGGAGTTAAGCAATAAAAGATAATATCAAGATTAGCAGTGTAAGATAAACGTAGTAAGAATAAAAAGAATAGAAGGTGAAAGGATTAAAGAAAAAGTTCTCTCGTTAAATACGATACCTTTCTTACCGAGAAGAATCCCTCCGAGCTGATTCAATATTTCCCTGAACCACCTCGTAGTAGTAACAAGTTCCCTCGAGTATCAATGGCTGTTATAAGATAAAGAAGCAAGAAAGTTAAGGACGATCGTGCAATCTTTGAATAGATGCTGAATACCATAGAGGAATAGAGACTTTGGATTTTACAACTCAAACCTATAGTCAAATAAGATGAGTGGTGACCGAAACAGCAGTTAGTTACCCTAACTAAGGAATCTGATAGATAAAGCCCGATCTACCCAGATCCTCACTCTTTCGAGATACCAGTTAAGGAAGCTATCCGGATAAAGACTACCTCAGACCTATCCTATTTGAGCAATAGATTCCATCAGGACATACAGAATTAGAACAAGGATGAAGAAATGCTACGAAATAAAAAAGAAAAGATTAATGAGACCTTGAGAGGGAAATTACCTAGAAGAAGGATGAAAGGCAATTTTAAGAATGAAACGAGGAAACTCTAGAACATTGCAACAAACACAGTGATTCAGAGTAAAGCTTATTGAGACTAGTATGGGTCAATGAATAGATCAAATGCTATAGAACCCAAGGATAAGTTGAACTAACAGAGATTTATTGTAAATGATAAAGATAAGCTTACGAAATTGTAAGAAATATAAGGAAGTAACAAGTGTATCAGTATGGACAATAGTATAAAAAGAACACGTCAAGGTTTATAGGAAGAACAAGAGGTTGAGATTTAAGAAACAAGTAGAGAAATGACTCGTAGTTAGTCTTACATAGTAAGGAATATAGTAAGGAAATAGAACTTGGGAATGATAAAAGAATCGTGATGAGTAATAATGGAATTTAGTATATTTTTCTAAAGAAGTGAGAAGTAAAGAATTGATAATAGTTATGGAACCCTAAAGCGTAGTAAAGAAAAGAACTTGTAAAGAAGAGTAATGATAAGTTTAAGCAAGGCATGGAATGGTTTGAGGTATTGAATAGAATGAGGATTTAAGGAAGAATGAAATGAATGGACCAAAGATTTAAAGGAAGATGATCTTGGGGATCGAAGTAAATAAGGTTTTCAAGGGAACAAAGGAATAAGGAGTCGAGAGACTAAGATTAGGAAGGAACCTTCAAGAAATCCGAGAGATTAGAGGAACAAAAATTATAGAAAATCATTCATGGGAAAATAAGTGAGGATCCCATAAGAGTGAAAAGAATAAGGATTGCGGGAGGATAATATTATACAGATAAGAGATTAGGTAAGAAACACTCATAGTAGACAAGTAGAAACGGTTCTTAGAAAAGTAAGTAAGTGAAAATGAGAAGTACTAGAATGAGGAAGGAGCCATCATAGCAAAATGAGTCCCGTAAAGAGAATAGCAAGAGGATTACTGTAGTATCCAAATGAGGAGTGTAGTAACAGCACGAAGTTAAGTAATAAAAGAGTAAGTTAGAAAACTTTTAGCTGTAAACCCAGTATAAGAAAAGACATTAGATAAGTAAACACGGAAGCGCAACTTGGAGATACCCCGAAAGGCAAGAATAAGAGTAGTGATAAAAGACTGAAACATATGACCCTTAAGGACAACGTCAAATCATAATAACAAGAGAAGGAAAGATAATCCATGTATTAGATAAAACAGAAACCATTAGATAAAGTAATAATAGAAGAAATGGTAACCAAGTATATGACAATAGGTAAATGACAGCGTTAAGGATAACCAAGGACATATGAGATCAGATAGCTTTCAAGTGAAGAAAGAAGATATGACTTATAGTAAGTGCAGATAAAGAATGAAACAGAAAAGTAAATCAACAAGAGGGTGGATACCAATACGGAAAGTAAAATGGGAAAAGAAAAGATGACATACAGAAGATATAGACTAAGGATTAAACTTGGATTATATAAGCTTCGAGTGAAATAAGGAAAGGATGAAAAGAATACTTAGAAAAGATAAAAAGGAATTGCATAAGGTACCCAGTTCTAGCTTAAGAAGACCAAACCACTACGGGTTTGGGATGGTTTAACCAAGGGTTATGGGTGGTTTGGTAGGTTTATATTATAGCGCTGGAAAGGCAACATAAGTTAATACAAAGCAGCTGTCGAGAGACGTGAAATAGAAGAATAGAAAAGAAAAGATCAAATATAGTTCGCAGATGATCAAATAAGACTTTGAGAATTTCGGTTTCTAATTAGGTCCCAAGATCAATATAAGCATGAAAAACATATATGAATACATCAACGGAGGTAGCGGAATACCCACATTGATCGGTTGAGACGATTTGGTGAAGAACAAAACTGAAATTCCGCCTTCCAAAAACCGCCACTGCTGTGCAGATTTTCTGCCCCCAAAAATCAGATTTTGATCCAAGAAATAGAGCTCCAAGCTTCGTCAAACGGGTGGGTTTCCCTATCACCCTCGTATAACTCTCGGTGTGCTAGCACTTCCGATTTTGCAACAAAATCAAGCTTCTTCCTCTCTTGGACTGTCACGGTTTTTGACAGATTTCACAGCCCCTTGGGCGTGTAAATGGAAGGGAGAAAGAGAGAAATGAGAGTTGGGAGGAAAGAGAGAGATGATGGAAGTGTTACCAAATTTGTGTATTAAATACACACATTTGAATTTCAAATGTATTTCATTTGAATTTGGTTTTAAAGTTAAACAATAAAACCATACCTACCACATCAAGTCAAGTGTCAAGTCACATCACTCAATCAAGTTGTCAAGTCACATCACTCAAAGTGACAAGTGATTTGACGCTTGAAATGACTAGCGATTTGACGCTTGGTGCGACTAATGATTTGATGCTTGATTTGACTTGCGTGCCGCACTCGAATTCGAAATGTGAATGCGCTCGTAAATAATCTCGGGCTCGGGTTTGTTAATTCCAAATCAACGATTTATCCATTGCGTCGTAATTAAATCTAATTTAATTAAATAACCATGCCAAATATAATTACTATTCACGTCGCTAACGAATTAATTCTAAATTAATTCGTTCGCCCGAATTAAAATCCATTTTTAATTCCGCGTCGAAATCTAATTTCGTTCAATATGTCGAATATATTAATTTACAGATTAATTCTAAATTAATCGTTATCTCTTTTTTATTGATATTTTATCCTAGATAAAATATCTCCGAAATTAATCCAAGATTAATTTTTTCTCTCTCTTCTAATTAATCACAGATTAATTAAAGTGCGAGTCATACGTCATCGGTGAATCTTTGGGAAGCGACCCATTAGATCCCCGGATATGTTGGCAGTAAATACGGTCGTCGGACTATCCGAACACGTAAGTACCTCGTACTACGTTTTACCGATTTACAAGACAGGGTTGGCCTCTAGGAAAGTGTCATGCCTACCCAATTCTCCGGAAATATCCTTACAGGAATAAAGGATCTGTATCAGGCGTAGTATACGTAGTATTGCTTATTTTTGTCCAGTATCGGATGATCACGTGCTAGGCCTGGGGCTGGAATTGTGTCTGCCCAGTACGAAGCACATGTCGGATGTCTGGTAACTAGTCTCTATAATCAGATAAACCTGACCTAGTCATTTTATCCCGATAGCTGCAGCATTTAAGAGTACTAATACCGTATCCTACGTGACCATCATCTCCACTAAGACTGAAGTGATACTTCCGTCTTGACATCACACTCAACACACTATGATTCTCAATATACCCAGTATTGGCGTACACAGAACCTGTTAAAGCCCTGGACGACCGCAACCAAAGTATATTGATTGTCGCAAGTATTAGCGGTGCAAGTCTCAGGTTAAGACTAAATACACCTACCCTGATTTCGGACTTCCATAGACACATAGTCATACTACCAATGGAATTCCGAAGGGTCCAGAGCGAAGCTGTTTCCCGTACCATCGGTGAAACACAACCTCCTATTACACTTGCATGAGTATCCTATACCCAAATATATGAGAACTATGCCGTTGTGCCCTCACAACGTGCACAAGTGCAATACTAGTCTTTTACGTATTTATCGATGTCCAATCTCGATAATACTCTGACTAGGGATATTTAATGATTTATCCTTCGTGGACTGATACTGTCTCATATCATTCTCTGTCTAGGAATAAATCATAGAGACCTCTCATCATTTATACATCTAGGTGATCTAATCACAAATGATAAGAGTGAAATCTCCTTTGTCACATAGTTAATTTGTACAACAACACCATGATCTGTACAAATAGTGACGCTATGGGTCATAATTGTCCAACAATCTCCCACTTGGCCTATAGCCAGTCACTCGAGTGCTTGACACCTGAACTATGTACGGTTGGCTCAAATTACTGAGGAAATGCTTTCGTCAGCGGATTTGCATGATTATCATCTGATGCGATTTATTCGATCATCACATCGCCACGATTTATGATCCGAACGAATAAGATGAATATCAAAGTATGTATCTGGATCATTGATAAGACCATTAATTCTTTAGCCTGTGCTGACGCCTAGCTCAGCTGCTAACAGAACTATATCTAATCTAATTAGATTTGTTATTGACCCAGATGGCTTCTATTGCTGCCTCAGCTGCAGCAATTACCCGCATTTGTTGTTTATGTGGTAACAATATCTTGCTTGGAAGATTTCTAGCTCACTGTTCCGTTATTCAAACTGTATAGTACCGTTTGCGACTTTTAGTCGTTATATCGGTTTAGGAAACTTGCAGTAGTGATCCCAGTCACTTCAAGTTCTCATTCTCCACAGATTAAGACAGCATCCTTAGATCTCTAAGATACTAACGGATGTTCTTAACATCAATCCAGTAACTATCACTTGGATTGGCCTGTTTGTGAATCCATATGCTCAAAGCGTATGAGACACCAAGTCGTGTACATTTTTCAATGTACGGTTTCTTGGAGAATTTTCTCGAAAGCCAAGCTTTCACCGATTATTTTATGGAAATATCATTTCCAAGAAATGACATATTTTCATTATTTATAGGACAACCACTGTCAGTGCGCTCTCACTAACCTTCTTATATACACAAGAATCATATTCGTTTTGAATCAAATCATACACCATTATGATTACATCAAAACGGTAATTCCAAGAACTCAATGCTTGCTTCAATCCAAACATGGATCGAACAACCTGCAAACCTTGTTTGCTAGTTTTGGTACGATAAAACCATCAGGATGTTGAAAACATCCTCCAAAAGGTTTCCGCTTAAGGAAAGCGAGTTTGACGTTTTGCTGTCATATTTCACAAATGAAACATGCAGCTTTAGCAAGCATTATCCAAATGGATTTAACGTGGCAACAGGTAAAAAGTTTCATCACAATCAACACAATATTGATAATGATACCTTTCCGCTAAAAGCCTAGCTTATACGTTGGTGTGTTGCCATCCATGTATGTCTTCCTTGAAGACTTATATAGTACCAATAGGCACAATGCCTTGCGGAACATTAACTAGTATCCAAACATAGTTGATATACATGGAATCCATTTCGGATTCTTATGGCACTTTTCCATAGTAGGGAGTCGATACCTTGTATCACTACCTCATACGTAGTCAGTTGATATACCTCAATAAGATAGACATCTTTATGAGATGAGATCAGAAACTCATACCCCAGGTTATTTTCTGAATCTCTCCGATCTACGCGGTTCTTGTGTATTCGAAGATTACTGGTACATTTTAATCCTTGATGAACTGTTTATGTTCCATTAAGATTCAGTGCATTGGACAGTATTACTCCGATTTTCATCGAGTTTTACTATCCTCCACTTACCACTGCATATCGGTATTCCTCTTAGGAAAATCGTATGGCGAGCAACAATCTAATTGTTCTCTGGTGAGATGTATAAGTACAATACTTATGGTATCCCTAGGATAACCTACAATTGACACTTATCCAATTCGAGTTTTAGTTTGGTATCATCCAAACTTATGCCTAGTATACCCAAATTATTAGGAATGAGAAACCCGGTTTCTTTCCCATTCATATCTTAATATGAAATATGTCAAACAGATTTTAATGGAACCTTATTCTAAATAAGTTATGCACTGTTAATGCTTATCCGTTGAAGGAAATGGTAGCTCAGAGCGACTCATGATTAATCTTATCATGTCTAACAAAATTCGGTTACTCAGTTTGGACACACCGTCAAAATGACGTGTTCCGGGAGGAGTCCTCATTTGAAAGAATACTATACTCTTTCAAGTATATTAGAAACTTATTGCTTAAGTATATTACATTATGGTCTTACCGTGACGTTTAATAATTCAGCCGATCTGTTAATCTATTTCGTGTCGAAACTTTAAAAGTTTTCGATTTGTGTTCTAAAAGAAACACATAACCATAACGCGATGCCACATCCGTATAGGTCATGAAATATTCATATCCACATCTAGCCTAGCTAGACATGGGCCCACTTGCTTCACTATGAACTAGGGCTAACAGGTCGGTGGCATTTACATTTTTACCAAGTAAATAGTATTTTAGGCAATTTGCCCAATAAACTAGATTCGTAGACTTTATTGATTGGAATCAAATTAGTCCTAGTACCCACTCTTCAAAAGTGCGGATATACGATTCTTGTTTGATTGTGTCACAGTCATCAATGCCACAATTAAGTTTCTTCTGATCGAGCTATTTGATTGTCATTATATGTTTGAGATTTATTTATATTCAAAATATAAATACTGTTATTCACATCTAATGTGTTTATCTCAATATCATCTTTATATAATAAAACACTTTAGTGTTCTAGAACATAAAGGTTCACCCGCAGCGGGTTAAACACTGATATAGAGATAATGTATCTAGTCAAACTAGTTACATTATAACAGTTTCCTAATTTAAGTACACACCCGAGGGTAGTTCCCAAACTTAGGTATCTACGCTTAAAACAACGACTTTTATCCCGTTTCCAATCTGCAGATGAATCTCAACTGAAGTCAGTATCCTGCTCATAGCAGATTCTGCACATCAGTACATATATTTTATGTACCACACTAAGTATTTAAAAATCCAATTTTAATATTAGTTGTGAACATAATGTTGACAAACATATTTGAAGTCATAGCCTTGCTCGTCTTCAATTCCTTCATGTCTGCTTTTGTCCAAACGACAGTCACGTTTCCGCGATCCCGATTGCCACATTTAAGCAGACATTTTAGGATATGTCCTTTATCTTCCCAGAAGATTATAATGATCTTGCCTTTGCCATTTTCAACATTCCAGTAGCCTTTGGCCAAGCCTTGGCCTTCTAGAATATCGAAGTAAGGTGCGCATTGCGCAACTTGCCTAATTGCAAACTATGACGTTATCTCCTTGAGAATAGCCATTAACTCTCCAAGAGTTATTATTGCAATTTTAATACTTCTAAAATCTAAGGATAGATTCTTTGAAGATCCTTCAATTTCATTATCATACTTTAAGGATCCAATCCTTAGTTCTGATTCAGAAATTAAGGAGTCTACTGCGACAAGCTTAATGGATTAAGCACTAAAATTATCATTGCATGATCTTCCAAAG
This sequence comes from Zanthoxylum bungeanum, assembly GCA_019454045.1. Lineage (NCBI taxonomy): Eukaryota > Viridiplantae > Streptophyta > Magnoliopsida > Sapindales > Rutaceae > Zanthoxylum > Zanthoxylum bungeanum. The sequence continues at coordinate 38,526 of SKCR01046107.1, read as the reverse complement.
ATTATGCTCTACTATTTGCTTAACTCCAGGCTTAGGCTTAATATATTATTTTATCAAATAAATTACTTATTATTTTTCCAGGACCTTCCTGTAATTTTATTCCCAATTTGAAAATTAAACCATTTAAATACATTTTCCCTAGGATTATGTATTAAACGTCAATCTTTCAATTTTATCTTGATTTTAATAGTCAAAATATTAAATCAATGATTTAGGTACTATTTATTATAATGATTACAATAGTCCAACTATTTAATCAACTATAATTTAATAGATTAAAATCAATTCTATTGATTACTATAATCCAATTATAAAATCAATTATAAATGAATAGTTTGATTATAGTCCAACTATTTATTAAAACAACAATTTAAATATTAGTCCAACTAACATTAATTATAACGACGAATGATATTTGTTTGAGCGCGTATGGCAAGTAATTAAACGAATATTGCAAATTCAATTCTTGCCTCCCACTATTTTTCGGCGAGCCTCTAACCCTCTGTCGAGTACTCGGGAAACCGTGTTTCCTAGTGGGCTAAGATCCCGTTAAATATCACACAATCTTGACTTTGGCTAACAAATTGTATGATAATTAACTAGGTAGATCTCTAAGATCAATTGGATCCAATCCAATTCCTAGATCCGGTAGAGGGACATCCAAGTCCGAAACATATATCTTATATATGCCAATACATTCAATGTATTACCTAACCTTTTTCCTCTGAATCAACTAAGCATTGGCTTTGGCACAACAAGCTTAATGATTCCAGTTAAGCAGAACCCATTGACCATGGAAAGCTTCGTAATCAATGTCGATGGACAAGAAGTGGTATTGACTTTGCCCAACAAACCACAACTTGGACAAGACACTGATATGGAACAAAGCCTTCGTGATTCAAACACATCCTTGACAGACAAAGGCCTTGACTTTGGCCAACAAACCAATGCCGTCTTAGATCTTGAGTAGGAATCACTCAATGGAAGGAAAGACGCTTAATATTATTTGAGGGTTTTTCGCATGTAAATTGGCAACCAATTTATTATCTTTGTTAAGGTCTCATCATCATACACCCTTAAACATGCATTCTAAACACATAATAAAGGGCATATGAAAAATAATAATGATATGCGGATGGATACTTTACACATTGATCCTAGATCAAATCACTCATTTTCTCTCTCCCGCTAGCACATGTATTTACTTCTACCCGTTACACTACACTTTTAAAGAAACCTCATTTACGTTGAGGGGAATAGGTGAGAAGAGAATACAAAGAATATGAGGGTGATAAGGCTGGACACGCAGGTCCAATTAATAAATCAAATTTATTACAACAATTTCCAAAATTGCCACACCCTTCTAATATCCATCTGATATACATTATTCATGCATCGCAACCACGTATTCACACAAGCATGTTATCAATCAATCTAATAAAATCAATTAATCTGATAATTAATGACCATCCAATGTTCAAACAACGATTTGATTTTGCTCGAGTCAAACTCGTTTTGCGAATAAGTACTCAAAGTACGAATTCTTGAATTAAATTAAACTACATCATTAAATCCAATTTAATATGCATTCAATTCTAATTCGCTATTTAATTCCAAATTAAATATTACACTTTAATAATAAACCTTTTACGACTTAAATTCCAAATATAATCGTAACGCGTCTCAAAGACCGATTAACGTCCAACGTCAATTCAATTAAAGTCCAATGGGCTTTTAATTGATTTCTTAAGGCGTGGACTTTTGGTCAACTCGGGTCAAACCGAATAACCAAAATTTAATTCGGGAATTACCCCATAAGCCCATAAATCAATTTTGGCCCATTAGGCCCAATTAAACTTTAAAGGTTCATTAAGTCGCATTTGGGCTTAACGGAAGTGGTTTTGGGCCCCATAGGATCCAATCCATTTGGCCTAAACCTAACTTTGTACAACAAAGCCCAATAAGCCCAATTACAACATAATAAGCCCAAATCCAATTTAAAGGCCCAATTAATTAAATTACCAAATTCCAAATTTCCAATTTAATTACACTAAAGTGTATTACACAATTAATTATCCAATCAACATTTCTAAAATATCAATTAACACAACTAATCATGCTCATTTACATTAAATCATGTCCAACATAATTTAATCAAAAATCAAACCCAAACATGCTTTAAAGTGTCTCGGCCAAGGGAGGGGATTTGTGTCCGATTCGAATTCAATCCAATTAATTCTACAATCTACATTAAATCACATTCCCGAATGATTTCCAACACATCCAATGTCCAAAAAATCAAAGTTCCAAGACTTCTAGGGCTTAATCAAATCCAACCAACACTACCAGTTTGGGGAAAATTATTCCAAACACATTTTCTTGAAATTGATCCAATCAAACTTCAATTAAACATCATTTAAACATATTCAATCAAACAATTTAATCAAATCATGCTCAAAATCAATTTACCCAAATTTTAAGCCCTAATTATTTTCATGCTCAAACCTAGGCTCTTGATGCCATTGTTGGTTTTTAATTAGGTCCCAAGATCAATATAAGCATGAAAAACATATGTGAATACATCAACGGAGGTAGCGGAATACTCACATCGATCGGTTGAGATGATTTGGTGAAGAACAAAACTGAAATTCTGCCCTCCAAAAACCGCCACTGCTGTGCAGATTTTCTGCCTCCAAAAATCAGATTTTGATCCAAGAAATAGAGCTCCAAGCTTCGTCAAACGGTTCCCGGCTCGTGGGTGGGTTTCCCTATCACCTTCGTATAACTCTCGGTGTGCTAGCACTTCCGATTTTGCAACAAAGTCAAGCTTCTTCCTCTCTTGGACTGTCACAATTTTTGACAGATTTCACAGCCTCTTGAGCGCGTAATGGAAGGGAGAAAGAGAGAAATGAGAGTTGGGAGGAAAGAGAGAGATGATGGAAGTGTTACTAAATTTGTGTATTAAATACACACATTTAAATTTCAAATGCATTTCATTTGAATTTGATTTTAAAGTCAAACAATAAAACCACACCTACCACATCAAGTCACATCAAGTCAAGTATCAAGTCACATCACTCAATCAAGTTGTCAAGTCACATCACTCAAAGTGACAAGCGATTTGACGCTTGGTGCGACTAATGATTTGACGCTTGGTGCGACTAATGATTTGACTTGCGTGCCGCACTCGAATTCGAAATGCGAATGCGCTCGCAAATAATCTCGGGCTCGGGTTCGTTAATTCCAAATCAACGATTTATTCGTTGCGTCGTAATTAAATCTAATTTAATTAAATAATCATGCCAACCATAATTACTATTCACGTCCCTAACGAATTAATTCTAAATTAATTCGTTCGCCCGAATTAAAATCCAATTTTAATTCTGCGTCGAAATCCAATTTCGTTCAATATATCGAATATATTAATTTGCCGATTAATTCCAAATTAATCGTTATCTCTTTTTTATTGATATTTTATCCTAGATAAAATATCTCCGAAATTAATCTCAGATTAATTTTCTCTCTCTCTTCTAATTAATCCCAAATTAATTAAAGTACGAGTCATACATCATCGGTGAATATTTGGGAAGCGACCCATGAGATCCCCGGATATGTTGGCAGTAAATACGGTCGTCGGACTATCCGAACACGTAAGTACCTCGTACTATGTTTTACCGATTTACAAGACAGGGTTGGCCTCTAGCAAAGCGTCATGCCTACCCAATTCTCCGGAAATATCCTTGCAGGAATAAAGGATCTGTATCAGGCGTAGTATACGTAGTATTGCTTATTTTTGTCCAGTATCAGATGATCACGTGCTAGGCCTGGGGCTGTAATTGTGTCTGCCCTGTACGAAGCACATGTCGAATGTCTGGTAACTAGTCTCTATAATCAGATAAACCTGACCTAGTCATTTTATCCCGATAGCTGCAATATTTAAGAGTACTAATACTGTATCCTACGTGACCATCATCTCCACTAAGACTGGAGTGATACTTCCGTCTTGACATCACACCCAACACACTACGATTCTCCATATACCCAGTATTGGCGTACACAGAACCTGTTAAAGCCTTGGACGACCGCAACCAAAGTATATTGATTGTCGCAAGTTTTAGCGGTGCAAGTCTCAGGTTAAGACTAAATACACCTACCCTGATTTCGGACTTCCATAGACACATAGTCATACTACCAATGGAATTCCGAGGGGGTCTATCCAGAGCGAAGCTGTTTCCCGTACCATCGGTGAAACACAACCTCCTATTACACTTGCATGAGTATCCTATACCCAAATATATGAGAACTATGTCGTTGTGCCCTCACAACGCGCACAAGTGCAATACTAGTCTTTTACGTATTTATCGATGTCCAATCTCGATAATACTCTGACTAGGGATATTTAATGATTTATCCTTCGTGGACTGATACTGTCTCATATCATTCTCTGTCTAGGAATAAATCATAGGGACCTCTCATCATTTATACATCTAGGTGATCTAATCACAAATGATAAGAGTGCAATCTCCTTTGTCACATAGTTAATTTGTACAACAACACCATGATCTGTACAAATAGTGACGCTATGGGTCATAATTGTCCAACAGAGAAGACGGGAAGGAAATTGCCAGGTTAGGACAAAATATTAATCAAGGAATGACAAGGATTAAAGACTATAATGAGTATGTAAAGAGAAAACTCAAAGTAAGGAAGACAGACTAGACCAAAGAAGTCTATACTAGTCGATAGAATGAAGTAAAGAATAAGGGGGTACAAGGAAAAGATTAGGGAAGAGGAATCGATGAGATACAATCAAGGAAGGAAATGATTCTAAGGTTAAGAGGAACAAACGGAATGAAGAAACATTAAGTATTGGTATTAGATTTTAGAATCCTTAATGGAAACGAAGAAACCAGCTATTGAGAGTTTATTTACGTTAAGGAATCATGAGGCATGAGTGAAGGTCTATAAAGAAGAAGTCTTAGAAACAAGAGTATAAAGAACAATGTAAAGAAAAGAAGGACAATAGTCAAAGAAATACTCAGCAGGATTATTACAGAATGAGGACCTAGGAAGAAGGATTAAATAGCCAGTAAAAGGATAGAGACTAGAAGATCAAGAAAACCACGAGTTAGACGCCAAAGTGGATTCGATGACGAATCCTATTTAAGGAGGGGAGAATTTGTAACGACTGGTAGATGTTACTATTACCTATGAAGATATTTTTACGTACAAGACCAAGGAACGTAAAATAAATCATGATGGGATTCAGATATAATTATAAAAAGGCTTTGGGAACGATCGGTAAAATTTTCGAGATCCCGAGAAGAAACTGTACAGTATGCCCTCTTATACTATATATTGTATTTTGGGCATAACTTTTCATACAAACTCGGAATTTTAGGAATTTTATATCTTCGAAAAGCTTAGACCAAGACCTACAACTTCCGCGTTATATAGTTTTCCAAAATCAGACTAGAAATGGGTCAAAAACGCAAGTCAAATTCTGGATGAATAGTGATTTCGGGCCTAAATGGAAATTTCTCAAAAATTCTACAACTTTCTACACCTTTATTCAATTTGTAAAATATCCCATGGGTCCACTATATAAAGAAACAACTATTCACTATTACTAAATGCCAAAAACGTAATAGAAGGGAGAAAGAAATGGAGAAGAAATCGTGGAGAGAAAGAGGGGGAAAAAGAGAGAAGAAGAAGAAGAAGAGAGAAGGAAGAAGAATGAGAGAAGAAAGAAAAGAAAAGAAGGAAAGGAAAAGGAGTTTTCCCTTCTTGGAGCATAATGGAAGGAGAAGAAAATCAAGAAAATTAAGGTAAGAAATCCATGACCCAAACCTTGAAATTTTGATTTTTGATGAAATGGATGAATTGATGATGCTAATATCATGTGTTGAGTTTAAAATGATGAGAATAATAGTTTAAGGGTTGATGATTTTGGTAAATAGACATATGGGTTTAAGATGTTGGATTTTGGGTTTATTTACATTATAAATTAGGTGATTTTGATTAATGAAAGGATAAAGTAAGTTAAAATGAAGTATTAGTGATGTTTGAGTTATTGGTTTGAAGTTTGGAAACACTAAATTGGATTAGAGAATGATTAAGATGGGTTTTGGAGAAGTTGAAGAAGAGAAACAGAATCTGGAAATCGCAGGGGCATCGCGACGCCGGAAGAGTTCGCGTCGCGACGTTAGTTGAAGCTGAAAACCCAATTCCTGCGTTGCGACGCGCGATCCTTCCTGCGTTGCGACGCTAGGCCAGAAAACACCAAGTCAGTTTTAAGCTCTCATTTTCATCCTAACTCTTTAGAAACCACATTTAAGGACTCATATCAATTTATTTTCATATCCTATACCAAATTATGACCATTGCAAATCTTAAGTTTATGATTTTCGAGTAAACCCTTAAAGTATCAAAGTCGATTTAATATGCTGATTCTAATCGAGTTCCTACCATAGGTTATCCACAGGAAACATAGCTCCTAGCGATCAAGGATCTCGCATCAGCCAGATTTGATCACTATGAATGGACACTCTTTCTTTAAATTGATTTTATTTATTGTTTTACTTGTTCTTTAAAAATTCAGACTTACTTTTCCAGCATGTAGGGCGTTAGCCTTTATTTATTTACAGTCATTTTTCAGATGATAATTACTTATAAAAGAAATGTTTTTAAACTTGAGATTTATGTTTTCGGGGCATGAGGTAAAACCTCACCCCCGGTATGTAACTTCAGACACAGATGGAATTGACGGATATAGAGAGCATGTGCACATGTTGAGGACTGAGGGGACGCTCTCAGATCCTCCAGTTGGGCATGGGAACGGCGATACGTAACACCCCTAGACCCCAGTTCGAGCTTGGGTTGTAGCATAGATCCGCACCCCCAGCTCCAGTTTGTGGCTTGGGGCCGCACCCCCAGCTCCAGTTTGTGGCTTGGGGGACGGCGATACGTAACGCCCCAAGACCACCAAATTCTGAGACAGTAGTGGCATGCTTTGGGGGACGGCGATACGTAACGCCCCAAAGTCATGGATTTGCATTGCTGGCTCCAGTTAGGCGTATGGGGGGACGGCGATACTTAACACCCTCATACGTCCAGGTTTTCAGAAAGAGATATAGATTTCAGAAAAGTTTTCAGTTTCAGATTTCAGATTTTCAATATAAAGATTTCAGAGTTTCAGAATCCAGATTTTCAGCAAATAGTTTTCAGAAACCAGATTTTCAGAAACAGATTTCAAAAGAAATAGAGTTTCTATAAAATATATTTCTAAAAGTATGATTTTAAAGTTAAAGGACTTTTACTTCCGTTTTCAGTTTTAGTCCACTCACTTAGATTGTATAGCAATCTAACCCCCCACCATTTTTTAGTTATTTTGTAGGGATTCCAGAAGGACAAGCTCGGGAGGATGGATACTGATGCAGTCACCAGGGTTGGAGTCCACCAACATTGGGTCATATTACATGAGGGCCCAGTCGGTGTCAAAATAAAGTGTCACGTGTGTACTAATGTAGTGTGAGTCTTTATAAGTATCTGTTATTATGTATAAGGAAAAAGTATTGTCAGTATACAGATATGAGAAACAAAAGTATTTTAAATTGAGTTGTAGTTCCTTGTATTATAGTTTTGTTGACTGCCTCTACTGCTCCATTAACCTGATAGCGGGCTTCATACAGGAGCATCTTCTGTATGTTCCACCCATATCTCATATGTCTGTACCATCATCACCCCAGCGTTTCGGGTTCTATGGCCAAATACAATACCAAGGGTTTGCCCGGCCTTGGGGGCCTTAATATGGGTGGTTTAACCAAGTATTCTTTGATCTTGTTAAAGACTTCTTGACATTTCCTATTCCACTCCACTGGCTGGTCCTTGACGATAGGCTCACATACTAGGAAGCCAATTTCTGAATGGATATTTTATCATTTTTTTTAAAATTTTTTTTATCTTTTTTCTTTTGGCCGGTGATTCTTCCTTCTTCTCCCTTATTTTTTTGGCCCACTGTAGTCTCACTCTTCGGAGATTCTATTTTAATGGCCTCATGTTTCGATAAGTTGGTATCATGTGCTGGGAAATACCTCTGTCTACTCCTGACATGTCTTCATAAGACCAGGTGAATATTTTTGCATATTTTATTAATATTCTCTCTAATTCTTTCCACTCATCAGAGGTAACCTCACTTGCAATCAAAATTTCGTGGAGTTTTCACATGTACTAAAATTAAATGGATTTGTCTTTGTTGAGTTAATGTCAAACATGCTCATGTCATGTGTGTTATGATGCAGACTAACAGGAAAAGACTCGAACAAGTAAGCGAAATCAATGTCTTTATTATTAATAAATGTAGGATTACGATCAAATAAATCAGAAAAATAAACATCTTCGTAATTTGCAGTCTTGTCTTCTTCTATCTCCTTACTTTCTTCGAGCGTCAGATTCTCCAACTGCAGTAGTTCTTCTTCCCATTTATCTTCCTCTCTTATAATTTTCTCTCTCTGTGGTTCTTTGCCCACCACATCTTTGAAAATCTCGAATCCTAGTGCCCACCACATCCTTGAAAATCTCAAATCCCAGTACTATGATCCCATTGGCTTCTACGAGTTCAGGCTCTCCTTGATACCCTATGGCTTTCACAAAGTATTCCATCAGCTTCATCCCTTTTATCTCATCTTCCTCACTGCTCGAGAAGTTTTCCCAGAAATCTCTCTACTGCTCTGCTTCATCTTCATTGCTGATGTCTCATATCCCCATGCAAGAAGTTGGGAGGTTGAGAGTTTGGAGGACAAAGCTTTCGGATAGGCTGGGATTGATCATGTAGGTGGGTGGTGGAACAGAGTGTATTAAAAAGACAACAGCCATAATGTTATATGAATTCATTGTAGGAAATATTAAAAAGACAATAGCCATAATGTTATCAGTGTCCCAAAATCACTCAATGATACTGGTATCACCATCCCAAAAATATATTTAACAATGTACTGATTGGGGGCGGGGGTGGTTTTAACTGTGTCCTTGTGATCTGAAAGTAGTTTGAAAATAGAAAACCAAAACAACATGTAAAAAATTACACTTCCAAAGTTGAGATTTTTTAAGCTAAAATGTGCGGTCATTTAGATAAATATTACTTCTTGCCACAAAACTTCAAATTGCACCAGAAATTATATTTTATCTCACAAGTACCAAGTAACTCATATTGAAGGATAGCAAGAAGACATGGATCTATGTGATTTCTTATCACTAAAATCAATACCAAAAACTTGACACAAACATCAACATGCATCAAAGAAGTAATGCAGAACAGCATAAAAATATACCTTCAAGACAAACATCACCAGACCAAGCGGCGTTGCAGACTTTGCTGGTTGATTTCAAATCTGACATGTAACGCATATTCTGATGTTGATGTTTCCCATTTGAACCATCAAATAAGAACAATTTAATATTTTCATCTTGAACTTGTTTTTGCTGAATTTCTCTTTCTAAACCATAAGCGAGTGCTTCATCAATTTCTGTTGTAGATAAGACAGAATTAATTCTCTCAACTGTAGCAAAAATCTCACGTAGATCTCCAAATGTGTTAACTAGACCTTGCACCTAAAAGGCATGTTACATCATGTAACATTTATTGAACGTAAAAGTATAAGGATGTGGAGACAGCACAAAAAGAGAAAAGGACTTACAGTAAAGGTTAGGGTGAAAGTGTACCCAATAAAAGAAGCCACAATACCGACAGAGAGTTCACCCTGCAAGCAACAACGTGAAATCTCATGACAGGAAGGGGGGAGAGAGAGATAGAGGAATTAAATAACAACTCTAAAGTAATATTGTCAGGCTGTAGCTGTCAACATACATCAATATGTGTAAACCTGTTGGGCCTTTTCAACTGGGACAAGTTTGCACCGCACGATGGTGTGATTGAATGCTTTAAAATGTTAATGGGCCGACTTATATATCTCATACATCGTACACATCTCATGCATCTCATGCATACACGCATCATATTAACCTTGTGTCTTAAAAGCCATCATAGACATTCGTTGGGTTAGGAAGAAGAAAGAATTGTCAAGAAGAGTTTAGCAAATGTGGATATCGGGGAAAAGGAAACCGAGAAACAGAAAACCTTACGGCAAGGATAGAAAGACCATTTGGGGGCCTTCAAAAAAAAGAAAAAAAGAGAAAAAAAAGGAAAAAAAAAAGAAAAAGAAAAAGAAAAAGAAAAAATTGTTTGTTTTTAATCCTTGATGGTTAGACATAAGTCCGATGATGAAATTGATTGCTTTAGAGTGAAACTTTAGAAACGATAAACCCTTGACGTGCTTTTATCTGACGCTTTGAGTAATTGATCTATGTTAGACTTGTAAGCACTTGATTATGGTTCTTAGCAGTGAAAACCTGAGTTGCTAGCAAAGTGACTAGTCGAAGAAATTGTAGGTCGGTGAATGACCGTTTGCTTAGATGTCTATCTTGATTTTCTTGTGTTATGATGTGTGGTATGGTTGACAATAAAAAAAAGTCTCTAAAGAAAAGAATTGAACCACCTATAACCGATAAACGTGAAGCTACCCATGGGTGAGTATTAAGACCACCATGAGGAGAAATGCTACCTTAAAGGATAGGTGTGTTGGAAAGAAAAAAAAAAGAGAAAAGAAAAAAATGAAGTTCAAAATGAAAAGAAAAAAGAGAGACAAAGGAAAAGAAAGATAAAACTATACCACGTTGAGCACGAAAAAGCAATTACATAGCATAACTGAGACATCTAGGTTGGTTTGACCCATCGATCCCGATTTTTGAAATGAAATCATCGAGTTAGCTTACCTAAGGATTAAGCTGTGAAAGAACCTTTACACACACACACACACTTTGAGTCTGACTTAGATCATTTATTCAAAGACTTAGATTTGAGTTGCGTTGAGTGTTTTGAAGGTTCTCTGGTTTCATTACTGAGCATTCTTTGAGGACAATGATATGTATAACTATGGTGACTATTTCGTAGCATGTAATATAGTATGATGATATGGAAGGCCCCACAATATGGTTTATCTTGACCAAGTGCAAGCAGAAAAAAAAAGCAGAAAGTTAAATCAAGACTGGGGGCGACCAGTCTACCACCCCGCAAATAAGGGACACAATGAGATCTTGAGCCATGAGACAAAAGAGAACCAACCAGTTACCAGAAAAGAACCAGTGGAAGAAAATTATAAGCAGACCCATGAGGTGATCAAAGAATTTTGTAAGCAAGAAGCACCGAGGAGCACAAGGAAGACCTAACCTATCGGAATAGGAAACGCATTCATGTATACATGCATACACGTTATATACATGCAATCTTTGTCTTGTTTTTATCCACAGGTTTCAAAAAGGAAAAAGAGAGCGGCAAAAGGCCAGCCAATCAGAAACAGCAACAGTACAATGTCATCAGTTTCAGAAATGAATCAGTTTCAGTCTGAGGGTAAGGCCCACATCAGTATCAACTTGGGGGCGAGGCCCACATCAGTATCAACTTGGGGGCGAGGCCCATATTATCAGTATCAGTTTGGGGCGACTCCCACATCAGTGTCAATATGGGGCGAGGCCCATATCAGTATCAATTTTGGGGCGAGGCCCACATCGGTATCAGTCTGGGGGCGAGGCCCACATCAGTGTCAGTATGGGGGCGAGGCCCACATCAGTTTCAGTTTGGGGTCGAGGCCCATATCAGTATTCGTTGGGAATGAATCCCAAAAGCGAGGCCCGCATCACCAGAGTTTCGAGAATGAATCTCAAGGTCGAGGCCCACGTCACCAGTAATTTTAAGAATTAATCCCAGGGTCGAGGCCCATATTGTCAAGAGTTTTAGGAATGAATCCTAGGGTCGAGGCCTACGTTGTCAGAATTTGGAATGAATCCAATGAATGAATCCTAGGGCCGAGGCCCACATCGTCAGAATTTGGAATGAATCCCAGGGCCGAGGCCCACATCGTTAGAATTTGGAATGAATCCCGGGAATGAATCCCAGGGCTGAGGCCCACGGCCTCAGAATTTGGAATGAATCCCAGGGCTGAGGCCCACGTCGTCAGAATTTGGAATGAATCCCAAGGTCGAGGCCCACGTCATCAGAATTTGGAATGAATCCAGGGAATGAATCCTAGGGTCGAGGCCCACGTCATCAGAACTTGGAATGAATCCAGACAATGAATCCCAGGGCCGAGGCCTACGTCGTCAGAATTTGGAATGAATCCAGGGAATGAATCCCAGGGCCGAGGCCCACGTCATCAGAACTTGGAATGAATCCAGAGAATGAATCCCAGGGCCGAGGCCTACGTTGTCAGAATTTAGAATGAATCACAGGGTCGAGGCCCACATCAGTATCAATTTTGGGGATGAGTCCCAGGGTCGAGGCCCACTATATCACTTGTCGGGAATGACACTCCGAGAATGGAGTAAGGTTCAAGAATGAACAAGCCGAGAATGGCAATCCGAGAATGGAGTAGTTCGGGAATGAACAATCCAGGAATGACACTCCGAGAATGGAGCACAGTTCGGGAATGAACAAGCTGGGAATGGCACTCCGAGAATGGAGCACATTTTGGGAATGAACAAGCCGGGAATGGCACTCCGAGAATGAAGCACAGTTCGGGAATAAACAAGCTGAGAATGACACTCCGAGAATGAAGCATAGTTCGGGAATGAACAAGCCGAGAATGGCACTCCAAGAATGGAGCATGGTTCGGGAATGGACCACATCACAGTAACAGTTCGGGAATGGACCACCTCACAATAACGGTTCGGGAAGGACCACCTCATAGTCACAATTCGGGAATGGACCACATCACAGTCATGGTTCGGGAATGGACCACATCACAGTAACGGTTCGGGAATGGACCACCTCTCAGCACAGACCGGGAACAAAGCCCATATTCAGCAAGCTCGGGAATAAAGCCCACATTCAGCACAGTTCGGGAACAAAGCCCAGGGAATAAAGCCCACACTCATTACAGTTCGAGAACAAAGACCACAATCAACACAGTTCCGAAATAAAGCCCACAGTCAACACCAATCGGGAATAAGACCCACAATTCAGGGAACAAGACCCATGGGAACAAGACCCACAAATCAGGGAACAAGACCCTTAACTCAAATCGGGAATAAGACCCACAAATCAAGGAACAAGACCCACAACTCAACTTGGGAATAAGACCCACAAATCAACTCAAATCGGGAATAATACCCTCATCTCAACTCAGTAACAGTTCGGGAATGGACCATCTCATACAGCACAGTTCGGGAATGAACCATTACATCAGCATCAGTATCAGTCTTTCCGGGTATGGCACTCTGGGGGCGAGGCCCACATTATTATCAGTATTACCGGGTATGGAACTCTGGGGGCGAGGCCCACATTAGCATCAGTAACAGTTTTGCCGGGTATAGCAATCTGGGGGCGGGGCCCACATTATCAGTATCAGTCTTGCCGGGTATGGCAATCTGGGGGCGAGGTCCGTATTAACATCAGATCCATTTTTTTCCAGGAATGGCACTCCGGGTATGGAGACATCAGATCACTTCTGCCAGGTACGGCACTCCGGGTATGGAGACATCAGATCACTTCTGCCAGGTACGACACTCCGGGTATAGAGATATTCCAGCATGCCTTGGGTATGAGGTTCATCGTGCCAGATACGGCACTCCGGGTATAGAGACACTACTGTGACATGCCAGGTACGGCATTCAGACAACTGCGACACCCTAGGTACGGGGTTAGCACGCCAGGCACGACATTCAGACAACTGCGACACCCTAGGTATGAGGTTAGCACACAAGGTACGGAATTCAGACAACTGCGACACTCTAGGTATGGAGACGCAACTACGACGCCCTAAGTACGAGGTTAGCACGCCGAGAATGGCACAACTGCGACACCCGAGGTACGGGGTTAGCACGCCGAGAATGGCACAACTGTGACACCCTAGGTACGAGGTTAGCATGCCGAGAATGGCACAACTACGACACCCTAAGTACGAGGTTAGCACGCCGAGAATGGCACAATTGCGACGCCCCAGGTACGGGGTTTAGCATGCCAAGAATGGCACAACAACATCAACTCTGCGACACTCTAGGTATGGAGATGCAACCGCGACACCTTAGGTACGGGGTTTAGTACGTCGGGAATGGCATATCATCAAATTCAGTTCAGATCTAAACGGTAAGTCAAGTGGCAGCTGGCGAGCCAGGTAAGTGAAAATGCATTGCACGTACTTTGATAGGATTGTCATTGTCACACACTGCACAAGTCCCATCAAAGTGGGGGCGGCTGTAGGCACTGTATTTTTGCATATAAGTCCTGATGATGAGTCTCGTATGGAGACAATACCTCTTTAGTTGTGAAAGCCGCGGGAAACAGACGTTGGAAGGGAAAAGGTCAAGAATTGACACTTGGTTGGATTTAACTCGTTGGATTAGCTTCAGACTCGTTTGTTGGACCTCCGCTTCAAAGCACACCCTTAGCCCAAACCCCCGTAAGACACAAACCATGCCCACATATCCCTAAAACCACACACCAAGCCCAATCTAAAATAATTAAAACATTTAAAATCCATGTCATAAATTAAATTAAAACCAATTAAAATTAAACTTAAATTAAATTAAAAGATCCAAATTAAATTCCATAAATAACATTCCTAATTAAAATAAATCACCCTCCTAATTAAAGAAATCTTTTCCTTGTAACACACTAATTAAAAATATCTCCCCATTAATACACAAAATCCACTTCCTACCCAAATAAGGATTACCCATCCTTTGGACTATAAAAAGAACCATTAACCCTACCTTTCTAACCCGGGCAGATTCACACAAAAAAACACACAAAATAATAACCCTAAACCTGCCCTTCTCTCCCCTCTCGACTCAACCCACGAAATCAATCCTAAAATTCTAAGTTCACGCTCAAAGCATTCACAATCACGCTTCAACCTCACAAACTCATAAACACACTCATGCCACCTTTTGAAACACATTCACGCTTAAACCCATAAATCAACACCTGGCCCTCACCCTCACGTTGCTGTCTCCATTCAGCCATTCCACGACATTGCTACAAGCCTAGCCCCCATGCCGACTAACAATCAGCCCTATCACGCCAAAAAGCCACGCAACCCTCACCAGTCCCTTAACAAAAGACACCTAACCACGCACAATATTGCACTACTGCCTTCAACGTAGACCAGCCCCTTTGACCACACAAGCCCTTCACAGTCCTCAATCTCACTTACGCAATCAGCCCCATCATGCCAAAAATCCACGCACAACACTACCGCAAAATATAACCAAAAATTGCCCTCAATAAACCTTAAAATTGTCCAGAATACACCTGAAACTGTCCAGAAAATACACCCAAAACTGTCGTGAAAATAGCCCAGAAACTGCTCCCAAAACTGTCTAAAGCCGCAGCCCAAACCAGTCTAAATAACTAGCAAAACAGTCCTGTAATTACCAAAAGACAGAGACCAGAAAACACCGTAAAAATAACAGTGAAACGGAGTGAAAACAGCAGCCCAAATAGTGAAACAGCAAGAAAAATATTGGATTAGTGAACCAGAAAAGTTACGGAACATCAACCCTTCCGACGGCCGAGTAACGCGCTTTCGAGAGATGATAAAAGAGGTTAGACCTGAGGGCACATTCTTTATTCATTATCTTTCGTTTCTTTTATTTATTTTAATATATTATCGCATGAGAGTCGTTTATTGAGGCATGATGTGATTGTTGGATGGGCGGAATGTGTGTTCCCTTTGTGGTATATAGGATGGAAACCTGGACGTAAATTTCGTAGTCGAATCCGAATGGACGGTAGTATGGTTTGTACTCGGGATACAACGCCACGTACCACTTAAGAGACACATATTTTGTTCCATCCGAACTTGTATTTGAGCATGACGTAGTTCGTAAAGTATTTATTTATTATTTAAAGCATTATTTAGCCTCGTTTAGTATTTATTTTCAAAGCATGATTACATTATTTTGGGCATGATATTTTGGTTTAGTTTATGATTATGTTTAAATAGTTATTAGTTTATTTTTTTAATGGCTCAATGAGCTCATTGTGTGATGTTGCATGTTTGCCGTTTAAAGACTTTTTTTCGAGCATGCAAACTTTGATTATGAGTTATTTTGATGAATACGTATTAGATCTAGGTTATCTTTGAGCATATATGTTGTGTAGACTCGGTTAATTCATTGCACAAATCATATCATCACAAGTGACATAAGTAATGGACCATTACGAACCCAATGGTTTGAGGTCTTCCCTTGCGAAGGGTGAGTGCGGCCTTAAATCTTATTTTCCCAGTTCACATCGGGTGGCGACTCTATTATTCTCCGATTTAGTCCTCCTCGGGCTACTCCGTACTCCCAACTAGGCCGCGAGCCTAGAACAACATGCGTCACCCAAGTTCTGTGTCCTACAGTAATGAATTCTCGAAATAAGGTGGTGAGTAACGAATTTTGTAAGCAAAATACGAAAGGATATAAGCTTTAACTAGGACCAAACTGAGAGGTGCCACTAAGAAGTTATCTAGGAGTAACGCTTTAAGTACAAGTGGTATTAATAAACAATATTAGTAAGTTAGAAAACCCAAGCCCTTTTAGAGAAGCATAAATTTTGGAACTTAGAAAAAGAGGCTTATAAACTGTTGAAGGTCGCAAGTAAAGTATAGAAAGTTGATAGCTAAGTGATGAGAAAGAATAATAAGATCAAGTTGGACAGATGGAACAAAGGAATGCTAAGTACATGTAGAATCTTTAGTAAGAGTCAAAGTATCAACCACTAAGAATCTGATCAAATTAAGAAATTACGGAGCATAAGTGAAAACCTATAAGAAATAGATCTTGGAGATAAGATATATTGAGTACACCTAAAGGTCGATAAAAGAAATAGTCATGGATACTCGGTAGAAGTCTTACAAAGAGAAAAGAGGAAAAATCAAGTAGCTAGTGTTGGACAGTTATGACCCATAGCGTCATTATTTATACAGATCATGGTGTTGTTGTACAAATTAACTATGTGACAAAGGAAATTACGCTCTTATCATTTGTGATTAGATCACCAAGATGTATAAATGATAGGAGGTCCTTATGATTTGTTCCTGGATTGAGAATGATATGAGACAGTATCAGTCCACGAAGGATAAATCATTAAATATCCCTAGTCAGAGTATTATCGAGATTGGACATCGATAAATACGTAAAAGACTAATATTACACTTGTGCGTGTTATGAGGGCATAACGACATAGTTCTCATATATTTGGGCACTACGAAGTCATGCGAAGGTGATAGGGAAACCCACCCATGAGCTAGGAACCATATCACGCGAGCTTGGAGCTTGGAAGATGATCCAAAACTGAAAATGGAGAGGCAATGGACTGCTCACTGCCGTGAGCCTTGAAGGGCATAAAATAATTTTTGTTCGTTACCGCATCGCTCAACCGCTCGATGTAAGTATTCTGTAACTTTCTCGATTTGTATTCGCACTTATTTCATGCTTGTTATTCGATCCTCGGGACTTAGAAACTCCAACAGCTAGTAGAGGTTAGAGACAAGAAGATAAGTATAGTAGAATCTTTAGATATTCTTGAAACTAAGAAGACCACGAGTTAGACACCAAAAAAGATTCGAGGACGAATCCTATACAAGAGGGGAGAATTTGTAACGACCGGTAGTTTAGTTACTATTACATTGCAGTATTGTGTGCTGTTGGACAAAGATAAATAAAATAAATTATGTTGAGACTCAATATACTCATGAGATGACTTTTGGGATAATTGGTAAATTTCTTGAAATCCCGGGACGAGACTGTACCATGTTTCCTTTGGACCACCCATGGTATTTGGGGTGTAACTTTTTCATACGATCTCTGATTTTTATGAATTTTATATTGTCGGAAAATTGAGATTAAGACCTACAACTTCCGCGTTGAATATTTTCCCAAATTCGGAACATAAGTTGGTCAAAAACGCAAGTTAAATTTATGATGAATAGTGATTTCGGTCCAAAGTGATAAAATCTCAAAATTTCTCACTTTTCTACACTCTTCCTTATATCATTTAAGTCCCCCTATATAAAGGTTCCACTATTCACTAACTCACAAAAAAATAAATAAAGAAAATAAAATGTAAAAGAGAAGAAGAAAAACGTAAGAGAAAGAGAGAAAGAATGAGAAGAAGAGAAGAAAGAAAGAAAGAAAGAAAGAAAGAAAGAAAGAAAGAAAGAAGAATAAAGAAAGGAAAGAAGAAGAAGAAAATGGGGATTGAAAATTGGATGTTGCGCGTCGCGACGCGTAGTTCTTCCTTTATCGCGACGCGAGATAGAATTTTCCCAAAATCAATTTTAAACCCCCAATTTCACCATAGCGCGTTAGAGACCACCCTTAGGGTCTCGTATCAGTTTGAATACATATCTTATATTAAATTATGATCATCATAAACCACATGTATATGGATTTATGGATATATCTTTAAGCATTGTAAAGTATCGAGGACTATTATACTACGTGATGCTAATTAAGTTCTCGATCATAGATTATCCGCAAGAACCGCACTCTCCTACGATGAGGGATCCAATACCAGCCAAATTCCAAATATGTAAGTGGATCTCTTTTCTTTAACTGTTTTATTTATTAAGTTCTAAAATCAGCCTTATTTTTTTTATTGCCTTAGGGCGTTAGATTTCTTTTATCACTGTTATTTCATGAAACTTATGCTTTAAGTTATATTTAGTTATGTTTTAGACAGAAAATTTTTAAAGCATGAGTTTATGATTTTTCGGGGCATGAGGGAAAAACTCACCCCAATATGTAACTTGAGATACAGTTGGAATTGACGGATACAGAGGACAAGTGCACATGTAGATGACTAGGGGGACGGTGATACGTAACACCCCTAGATCCTAATTTCAGAGCCAGAATGATGACATAGGTTCGTGTACCTGGACTCTAGTTCAGAGCTTGGGTGGTGCATCGGTCTGCACCCCCAGTTCTAGTTTGTGGCTTGGGGGACGGCGATACGTAACGCCCCAAAACCACCAGCTTTAGAGATAGTTAGGCGTATTGGGGGACGGCGATACGTAACGCCGTCATGCATTAAGTTTTTCAGATAGAGATACAGATTTCAGAAAAAAAAGTTTTTCAGTTTTCAGTTACAGTTTTCAGAAAGAGCTTTTAGAAAAGAAAGTTTCCCGAAATAGCAGTTTATAAGAGATTTTAGAAAGAAGTTCAGAGTTTTAAAAATAAAAATCAGTTTTCTTATAAAGCTATTTTATGAGCTTTCGGATTTAGAACCATATATTTTTATAACAGTTTTTCATTTTTAGTCTACTCACTTAGATCGTATAGCGATCTACCCCCCACTCCAGATTTTTTTTTTTTGTATTTTTCATGTTTCTCGGAGGACGAGCCTAGGAGGACAGATACTGATGCAGTCACTAGGGATGGAGTCCACCGGTCCAAGTCATAGTCAGAGAGTGTCCAGTCAGTGTTAAGTAAAAGTCTTATATTAGTCTTTGTTTGAATCAGTCTTTATAACAGCTAGTATTAACATGTATACAGTTCCAAATATGGTAGTTGAGTTTGTATTTTATTTAAGTTTGGGCCACGATCCTATATATAAAAGATAAAATTTAAAAGAGTATTAGGAATGATCATAGTTGGAGAGTCAGAGACTTATGGGGTTAGAACGGTTTATCCCCTGCCGGTAGCATCTCCCAGATCGGGGATGTTACAACAACATACCATCTTACCCTAGTTGATTTTCTTAATGGAATCTCTGCAACTATATTCTGTAATGGCGGAACCTCATTTACTTGTATGGGTTCTTCCTCCATAATTGGATTTATCGCATGTGTAGGTCACAAGGTCTTGGACTGTATGAGTATAGGTATATGAACAATTTTGGTATGTTGTCCTTGATTTGATATTTCTATATGATTATCTTTATAAACCACATCAAATTCCAAGAACTTAGCTATTTGGATTCTATAATCCTGGAACCCCCTTCTCTATAGTAGAATCTGTAGTCTTAAAGATAATTAGGGTATCCAATAAAATAGCAATGAGTAGATCTAGATTACAGCTTACTTTTAGTGGGATTATAAAGGCGTACTTCTTAAAGACATCCTTAAACATGGAGGTGACTCATGTTATGTTTTCGACTAGTCTATATTTCAAAAGAGTTCTAGAAACAGACTTACTTGGAACTATATTGAGGATGCATAAGGCTATTTTAATTACTTCACCCCAAATGAAGTCTGGAAGATTAATTTTAGACATCATACTTCTACCATCTCTTGAAGGGTCCGATTCCATCTTTCGATCATACTATTCTGTTCTGGACTATCTGGCATAGTAAATTGACTTACTATTTCATAATCTTCTAAGTATATGACAAATAGTCTCTTTATTTGTCCACTGACCTAATGTTTACCATAATACTCAACACCCCGATCAGACCTAACAATCTTGATAATTTTTCTCAGCTGTTTCTCAACATTAGTCTTGAAGATCTTGAATTTATCAAGGGCTTCAGACTTTTTCTTAATCAAATATAGATATCCATATCGAGAAAAGTAATCAATGAATGTTATATAATTCTTATTATTGCAAATTATGGGTGAATAAGGTCCACTTATGTCAGTATGAATAAATTGTAAAAGATCAGAGCTACGAGTAAATTCTTTTTTCTTTATTTTGGTTAGTTTACCCTTATAACAATCAACACATATTTCTAGGTCACTAAAGTCTAGAATATGTAGGATATCATACTTTATTAACCTTTCTACTCTTTTCCTAGATATATGGCCCAGTTTTTTATGCCACAAAATAGATGATTTTTCCTGTATTAAGGGTCTTTTAGCAACTTGTTCAACATTATATGAGTTGGAATATACTTGACTTGATGCTAAGCAGAGTTGGAATATACTTGACTTGATGCTAAGCAGAGACTGTACAATTCGTATGACAAAACACAATGACCAACTTTATTTGAGTTAAAATATACAGATATAGAACTTGCATTAAACTCAAGACCTTAACATTGTTTGTCAAGTATAGATACTGATATCAAATTTTGTCTAAAAGATGGTACATAAAAAACACTTGATAAAACAAGTTCATAACTGAAGTCTAGTTTTAAACAAATATCTTCAACATAATGTATATCTATCAATTCTTTATTGCCAACTACGAGCTTGAACTCATCCTTATTTCATTTTCTCTTGTTTATGAATCTCTACAATGTGAAAGCATCATGATTAGTTGCTCCACTGTTAAGCCACCAAGAAATGGATGTGCTATTAACAAAATAGGATTCATATACAACAAAAACCAAAGAGTTACATGCATGCCCATGTTTCTCTAACCAAACTTTACATTTAGAACACTCTGACTTCTTATGCCATTTCTTTTTACAAAAGAAACACTTAAGTTCTTTCTTGAATACGCCTTTAGTACAACCCACAACATTTGTTTGACCAGTTTTATTATAATTTTGAACATTATCAAAAGCTGAACATTTAGATTTCTTTCATATCTATATGTGCAGTTTTGAGTTTCTCTTCCTCAGCAACACATATGGCAATGAAATCATTAACATTACATAGTTCTTCCCTCGAATTTTAAGTAATTATAATTGTATCAAACTCTGGAGACAGAGTATTCAATGCTTGATGGACAATGCAAGCATCGAGAAGAACAATGTTAAGATTTTTCAACTTGTTCTGAACATGGACCATCATTAAAATGTACTCTCTAACACCTCAATTACTATTATACTTCATTGAGTATAATTGCTTTAGAAGGGTACCAATTTCTGCCTTGATTGAGACTTTGTATCTTTCAGATACAACTGGCAGGAAATATTTTGCTATAACAATCTCTGGAAGACCACTTAGCAAATGCTCAGTAATGGATCTCTTTATAGTCAAATAGCACATGCGATTTGACTTATGCCATACCGTATGCAGCTGCTTATCCGTATCAGTACTAGAACTATTAATATTAGTTGTCTTAGGAGTAATCATAGCAAGATCAATATCTGCTAATTTCATAGCCCACTCCAAATCTCTCTTCCATTCTTTAAAATTGGAGCCAATTAATATCTCTCTAGTCACAATGTTGTTAACTGAAAAGATGACAGAAAAATAAATAACAATGCAATTATTTAGTTTAAGCACAACACAAGATAATAATACTCCAAGTCATAAAATAGCATTATACCAAGAATTTTAACATATCACTATATAAACATCTTTGGGTAGAATATAAAATATGTAATTAAACTTTTTTCACCTAAGACATTTCAGAAACTTATGCAATCCTTATAAGTTTACCACCTTTGGGTGAATAAACCACTCAAACTAGTCCATTCTCAACCATAGGTCTCATATGTAATATTTCTAACTTTAACCTACAATCCACATTTTTGGACAGAAGACTGCACATCAAAAAATAAAAATATCCTTAAATCATGTGAGACCGTCATCACTTAAAAGATTCGGTGGAAAAGTCACTTTTGTGGCTGCAATTTCACTAAACTTATAAGCAATTCTCACATCGGGATACACTTTATATTATCTTGAAAAATAACCTTAATAATGTAATTTTATTCTATATAAACAATGGGCTTAATTGTCCATAATATTACATTTTTGAATTTTATGACATAATTTATTAGATAAATTAATCTTTATATTTATCTCTGTGTCACAAATAAATTAATTACATTGAAATTTTCTTTATAAGAGATAATTAATTCTCTCTAATAAATGATAATTTTTATACTCACGTATAAATCAAACTTCATGAGATAATAATTTATCTCTTAAATTATCATAAATAATTAATTATGGCTTTATATCTAACTTTTAGGATAAAACTGGAATTAAAATGAATTATATGGATCAAAATATAATAATGAGGGACCTGAAGGCTATTAACCAGTGGCATGGATGAAATCTGTCGAATTTGAGGGCTTGCACACGTGCGCTGAGACAATTTCTTTAAGAGGCTGTCGGTATGCATGGCAACGGGCCGGGCCGAGCCCTGGCGCCCTAGCATATCTTTATTTTTTTACTTTAAAGTTATGCTAGTTATGCGCCCTAGCATATCTTTATTTTTTTATGCGCTCTAGCATATCTTTATTTTATTTTTTATTTTTTTACTTTAAAGTTATGCTAGTTATGCTAGTTATGTGCCCTAGCATATCTTTATCCAAACTAACAATCCAAACTTCCACAAAATCACAAATAAATACATGATACATCAAAAGTTTCAATATTTCATCCATAAACTAACAATCCAAAATCCACAAATAAATACATCAAAAGTTTCAATGCTTCATCCATAAACTAACAATCCAAATGCCAGAAATAAATACATCACAAGTTGCAATGTTTCATCCATAAACTAACAATTCAATTATCCAAATGCCACAAATTAATACATCAAACTAATCTAACTCTTTGGCTCAAAGTCTTCTTCCACTTCATCCATCAGTTCCTCTCCAGAAATTATAAGTTCTTCAGGAATAAGACCTATTGAGAAAAAGTATTAAAACATGTAAATCAAAGAAAATAATTAATTAAGAAATCATTATTAAAGTCTCATACCTCGCTCATAAGCCCATAACCAATTTTGAGTGCACATTATTACTTCCAATATGTCAGGATGTAATTTGGCACGATGTGGACTCAAATGTCTCCCCCCGGTACTAAAAGAAGACTCTGATGCCACAGTCGTAATAGGAATGGCTAATATATCTTTAGCTATCTCAGCTAAAATATGATATTTTCCTTTATTTGTCTTCCACCAATTCAAAATATTCAAGTCTGGAGTTCTAGCAACTAAAGGCTCCTCTAAGTACCTCTCAAGATTGGACTTTGATCTTGTCAAATGATTACTTTCAGTGGCAAAAAAATCAAAGTCAGACAAATCTAAAAAAGAAGACTAATCAACGGTGACACTATTATGAGGATGAACAACGGAAGTAGAAGATTCACCACCACCAACTACAGACTTAGCTTCATAATATTTAACTATCTTTTCAGAAAGTTTACGTGCTTTTATAATTTGGCCTGCAACACCCACACCATAAATCTTTGGAAAATAATAATCAATTAACAGCATTTTAAATCGTAGGTCAAGAATGACAGCCATAACCAACACCTCATGAATCTCTTGCCAATATTTCTCAAACTTGACAATTATAATAGAGGCCATTTGTTTAACTTCGGGAATATGAGACATTTGCCACTCCATCAAAGACATCCTCATTTTACAAGCCAATGGAAAAAAACATATTGGTTGTAGAATAGTTCGTACCTGAAAATATCTCCGTCAAAAAATAAAATGGAAGTAAATATTCTAGCATTTTTTCAGCCATCTCCCATTCCACATCAGAAGGCAAACATTATTGCACTTGAGGAAAAACTTTTTTGTACTTAACTGCAATATCAAGCATGACAATTGTAGAATTCCATCTAGTCCGACAATCAAGCACCAACTTTCTTTTAGTCTTAATCAATGATTGACGAGCAGACATCATAAGAGTTTCAATCCTTTTCGGTGTGCTACTCCAATAAGCAACACTCTCCCTAATCTTTGCAATACCTCTTTCAATCATGGTCAAACCATCATTTACAATTAGGTTTAAAATATGAGCTGCACACCTCATATGAAAAAATTTATCACCCAATACCATAGTTTCAGTTGAAAGCATTCCCTTCAATCTTTCTACCATTGCGTCATTAGTTGAACAATTATCCAAAGTCAATGTTGACAACTTTCGATCCACATTGCAATCCATCATACATTTAATTAAAACTTGAGATAGACACTCAGCAGTATGTGGGGCTGGTACATATATGAACCTACATATACATAATGTTTGTAATTAAATGTTAGTATATTCAACAAATAAGTTAAACATAATATTTTACACAAATTAAAACCTTAAGACTCGACTTTGTAATTGTCATGAGTTGTCAATGAAATGTCCTGTAACAACCATATACTCTCTCTTTTGGTTACTAGCAGTCCACATGTTAGTTGTCATAGCAACCCTATTTTCATTAATATTCAACAAATTCATAATTTTCACCTTTTCTGATTTATACAACTTGAAAATCTCAACCTTTAAAGTTTTCTGGACATCTTCTTCACCAAAGGGTTGCAATAACTCATCAAGTCATTAAAATTATCATACTCAACAAACTTAAGTGGTAGCTCATGCTTTATAACCAATGACGTAATTTTTTTACGGACAATATTTACATCAAATGATCTAAGCTCAACAGAAGTTGTTCCATCTTCCTGGTCATAACATTAAGAGTTTTTTTTTTTAATAGGTTATTTTTTAGTATAACAATTCTTGATGTGTGTCTATTAAATGACTGGTAGACATACCACTCAATAACTTGGCACAGTGATTACATTTGGCCTTCAATTTCCCACCAATAATAATCTCCGTAAAATGATCCCAATATTTTTGATGTCAATCGTCTCTTATTATCCATATTTTCTAATGCTACCCTATTTCTTTTGTTACCATTTTCATCTATGTTTCCATCTTCTATATCAAAGATCTCATTTTCTTCATCATTATCCCAGCGTACATCTTCGAGGCCATTAAGAAAAATAGGGGAATTTGGCGGCCGAATAGGCGTAGATTCTTCCAAATTAGACATAACAAATTCTGGAAAAAAAAAAAAAATTGAATAAACAATATGTCAACCCAAGTAGTCCAACCTTAACTAAAATTTTAACCAATTACCAATGAGTCTAACCTTAACAAACAACATCAATGAAAGCCCAAGCATATATAAAATAAATTCATCTACCTTCACAATTCACTAAACTTATTCATACCACCTTATAATGTAATGTAAGCCAAACCATAACATTTAGAACAAAGACAGTAAGCCAATTTAGAACAAAGTATATTTATATTCATGCAATGTATATTTATCTTGTTTAAACTAAAATCAAAACCATAACATTTAGAACAAGATAGTAAGCCAATTTCCTCATATCACTCTCCAGTGAGTGCATTTTTTTTTTGCAGGTGACGGAAGAAATTGAAGGGACAAGGTTCAACAGTACACTGGTATTTCTGATATGATGGAGTTAATTAATGCAGCATATAAGGTTTAATCGTTGTGATTATTAACTTTTATTTTTTTAGGGCACAAGTTTTTTTTCCCCTCCAGAATCTATCTCACATCTTTTCAACAAAATTTAAAAGAAGAAGAAAAAATAAATGTATGAATATGATAACACCATGACACAGATTATAATCAAATTATCAATTTTGCCAATTAGCTACATTATCTTTCACCTGTGATGAAGACGAGGCAAGGCGAAATGACGAAGTACAGACGAAGAGACGAAGTGATGAAGACGAGCTGATGACGATGACGAAGTGATAAAGACGAGCTGATGATGAAGAGATTAGTGTTTGAAATTTGAAAGAAATTTGAAATGTGACTATGTGTGTGTGAGGAGCAGAGGAGGAGGCAGAAGCTGTGAAGGCTTTGAAGAGGAGAAATAAATTAAGGTAATTTTGGGTGGATTGGGCTCGTGTTGGAGAAGGATTTTTTATTTTTTTAATTAATATTTAAGCCTTGGCCGGGCCCGGGCCCGTGCCGGGATCGGTTTCTAAGGCCCGGCCCAGCCAGGCTTCGGGCTTTTCTACCAAGCATAGTTGTCGGTGTGTATATATATATATATATATAAATTTAAAGCAAAAACAATAATTTGCTTATTTCAGCAAATATAATTTTAAGTATTCACTTCCCCAATTTGATTTTTTTAACCAAATTTCAGTGTTTCATAAATCCCAAAAGTCTCATAACTAATTAATAATCAATCCAATAAACTTAATGTGCTTTAAAATTGGATCAATTAATTACAACCATCAAAATATCAACAAATCAAGATAATTATGGATTCAATGAAATATCATTTGAAAATTTCATCAGATTTTTCTTAACTTCATGAAAAATCCATAAATTCTAAGATTGTGTTCCTGCTATGATACCACATATAAGGTTTTATTTTTACAACATGATTTTTATCACAGGAGCTTAGAATACAATTAAAAGAATTATTCGAATGATTCAAAGAGTGTACCTGATTTAGAATCCATATATGCAGCGAAAAATTGATAAATCTGTTGAATAATTTTCACTAAGAAAAGCACCATCTTCTCTTATCTTCTTGATGATGAAAAGCTTACTTTCTTCTTATTATACTTTCTTATGCCTTAAGCCTTTTCTTAAGTTTCTTTCTCCCTCTCGATTTCTTTCTTTATGTGAATAATCATAATCCATCACCAAACATTCATACATGCTTCTTATATATATAATCACATTATATTCACTCGACACTTTTTCATATAGAGACAAAGCATAATATGCCTTATATATAAGAACTTCGCCAACAATAATAATTTTAGAATCATTAATGGAGGAACTTATATCTAATAAAGACAACTTATGCAGTAAGTTATTATAGGGGAGTGAGGGTGAGACTTTAGCTCACTAATTTATGGAATGTAATTGGCCAACCCATCAAAAGTTTATAACTATTCCAAAGCCCAAACTAATTTCCACGCATCAATTAATATAGAGTCCAGTTCACTTTGTTAGATCAGACAATTTTTCTTCATAGTTTCTATTACAAAATCAATTATCTTTAGCACTTTATTAAAATCTATCTCATAATTAATAGAAGCCCATTTTATTATTAGAATAGGATATCTAACATATAAATCAGACAGTTTTTAAAGCAAGATTTTCTGGACTGAAAGATAAGGTCCTCAATCACCATATTTCTTATTACACGTTTCATGAGAACATAAACTTGCAATTCAGACTATTCTAACTATAGGTGCACAAAATAGCCACCCACTCGTGTCATGCCATGTGTCCTAATTTATTATATGGCGTGTTCTATTTCATTGTTAGATGACATGTCCACCTCGATTGATGAATTATCACCACACTACTCTATGAAACTATGCACTCCGGAAATACTTTTGAAAATAAATTATGCATGTTTCCAAGTATGAAACATCCATGCTAATCCATTCCAAAATGGATTCAATGTCTCTAGAAACATACTGTTGATTGATGTTTTTCGTTTCAAGGATAATATGAGAAATTACCCCCTCGAACAAACCTCTTTCAACAACGAATTTGTTTAGTTAGTAAGGAACCAAAGAAAATTTAGTAGGCAAACAAGATACACACAGAGTTTACGTGGTTCAACGGAGAGTGGCTCTAACCTACGTCCATATATGAAGGGGGAGTATTTTATTACTTCTTGGGGTCAAGACCGACCCGAACTATAAATAGGGAAATGAACTTACAAAGTAATAAAACACCATGAGTCTCACATTAGCCCAGTATAATTCACTCACTTGGTCAAGTAGCTGACCAACTTTCTCTCTCTATCACTAGTTTTAAGCTTTTAGTTTTTTTACAAGTTGTGATATGCGAAATTTGCTAACCCTTAAATCAGAATCTTCAACCCATTTATATAGGCTTCCAAATTCACTATTCAACTGCCAATGACGTCAACCCATGTCATCTTGCTATTATTGACATCGTAACTCTCATCAACTACCTTTAAATGTGCTAATCAAAATCGTTCATTTCACTATTACTGTACCGGTCAATGGTAGCTCTGCTCTACTATCTCTATGTCACTACACTGACCTATGACAGCTAGTATGGGCTACTTCCAATGAGAACTGTTATTTTTCCTACCGTCATCATCAGCCTTCTAGAATTTCATTCTCTCAACTATGGCATACGTCACGTGACTTCACAAGTCGGCTTGTGATCTCATCTTAGTTTCTCGGGTCGGTTCATCGAGATAGATGATACTACAAAAGCTTTACTTCAACTCTATCAACCAGGTTGGGTTTCACTGACAAAGATCCCCTGAATCGGGCTTCAACAAATTTTTAGAAAACCTCAAATCAACATCCTCCAGGTGGTCGGGTCGGTATCCAACTCTTCATCCTCAACAAGTTCTGTCTTTGGGAGGAACCCCCTAAATCATGCGATCGGATTCCTCCATCAAATCTCTTCTATCTCTCCGAACCATTAGGCTTTTATCACCAATTTTTGGCTAAATACAATACATATTCTATCCATGTTCGGTATTTGAATATTCCTTGGGACAAAACCGCCATCAACAAATATGAAAAATCCATGTTAATCCATTCCAATGTGATTCGAAATGAGGGCTTAAAATCCACCTCAAAGTGAGGCCAACACATCGCTATAAATAGAGATTGTACAAGTGCAAATTTCTTATTTCTCTCTTTCATCAAAATAATGATCATTAATTAGATGGACCAAAAATCAATAAGCATATTCATTTTGAGAATACACCCTTTGAATATATAGAATACTCTGAATTAATCAACACTGAAAATATTGATAATCTTACTTCAATTCTTCGAAATTACTCTTACTCCTTTCCACACAAATGTACCTAACTTGAGCAAGTAAATTTTTTTTTTTCAGGTACACCTCATTGCTTTGGAAAACCAGTATCAAGAAGAAGATTCCTACGATTATTGTGAAGGTAAATTTCTCCCCTCCACTAATCAAGATGGATATTTCCTTCACAGAACTAAAAAAAAAAAAGCTTATTCGTTGTTCGAGTCCTCAAGGGGTATGGCTTGGGGGTGTAGCGCTCAAGATCTGACCTTCAAGTCTTGGGTTCGAATCCAGAGAGTGCGTAAGTTTTACTTGCTTCGCTTAAGTTCGAAAAGGATAATTGGAGGCGGGATTCCAACCATTTTTTTTTTTGCAAAAAAAAAAAATATATATATATATAATAGGTTGAAAAATAAACCCTCAAATCCTACAATTCAATGCATATTGGCCACAAGTAAACCAAGTTGAAAAAAAAACAGTTGCTTTATCTTCTTACAATCATAGACAACAAGACCACGTTTCCACTACCATCACTTCTAAGAGTACAAATTTTTACACCATTAATTTCAAGACTTTGAAAGCTTGGCATCTCAAGATATCCTGACTTCAAATTATAATGCAGGATGTGGAAAAGGATCTGGAACTGGCACCATAAATATCACAAATGGTGATTTCAATAAGGAAAATTCAGTTCTTCTGCCCTGAAAACTATGTACATTCCACCATTGACAAGCTAAGGATTGATTTTGTACCACCATTGACAAACTCTTTCAAGAATCCAGCCAGTTAACACTTGTGGGTGCTGCCTTCAAAAGAGAAAATTTGATTATATCTATAATAAACAAATATATCAAGAATTTTGTTGTGATTTTCTTTGTAGGTTGATATTGAATTCATGGCAAAGTTTTGTTTTCTGTGGGAGGTATATACCAAACGCCGCAGCGTGCTGAAGACAATGCCGAAATTTGAGGAATCAAAGGGAGAAATGAGAAGTGGAAAGAGGAGAGAGGCTTGATAAAGAAGGGAAATGCAGATTGGTTGGAGTGGCAACAGTGGATCCACCAACTGATGATTTGTTCATGAACACTTTCATGGCCTCGCCAACTTGAATACTGTAATCTCCCCTATCTTAGAGATTATAAAATTCAATCTTCAAAGCTGTGAAATCATGAACAATCAAAAGTTTGGATGAACCAGTACATAAACTAATCAAGAACTAACTAGTAATAACATAGACGAAACGCTATCACTAAACCAGCCACTAGGGTCCGTTTGTTTCAGCATAAAACAATTTCCGTAAGTAAAACATTTTTCATAAAAATTCATTTTTTGAAAAGAAAAGTGTTTTCGGATATTTGGCTATCACATGAAAACACTTTACATAATCGTTTTCAAATATTTAGTGCATCTCAATACGGTAAAAAAAACCCGGATTAGAAATACATGGGTCCTGAAAAAATTTATCAACACAAGTAGTAAAATTCCAGTCTCGAAAGAAGTTATGAAAATTTTGAGAAGGAAAAAAAAAATTTCGTTGAATATTTTATTTTGTAAATCATTTTTCAAAAAAGAACTAAACTTTTCATTTATCAGAAAACAATTTCTGCTGATCGAGTTGTACGTAAATGTTCCAAAGAAACGCAGTAGAGTGTGGAAAATGTACAGGAAATTTTTTTTTTATCGCAAAACAAACAAGCCCAGGGGGGATTTTGTATGCAATGAAAACTAATTTGATAGAAATTATTTGAAAAACCAAGTCTTAAAACAATTAAACGAACAACAAGGATTGATTAAAAGATGGAAGCTATAAAACATTTCTATATTCATCAAAATCATTTTAGAAATTCTAGTACCTTTGATCTGTAATTAATTATGACAATTCCACTATATGATTATCGTTATTCTGAGATTCTAATAATGTTGATTTACAATAATCACGTTGTTGGTAACAAAAGTATTATTTAAACATCTCACACCCCTAGCTAGTTTTTGCTTGTTGGAACCTCACCAACTCTCCTTTCATAATCATCTTTATCCTGCTCTGCTTATCAAATGGACCTGCATCAAAGAAAATATTTCAAGTTATGAACAAATCACAGAACCAGAATAAACAAGGAATTTCGTGATGAGAAATTCAATTCTACACAACTCACAGAACCACCAAACAATCAGCAATTTCTAGCAATGCTCCGCTTTCTTCAGGTTACGTATAACAATTTGCAACTACTCGAATGCCAGCCGTTGAGTGCCAACCAATTGAAGCATATTGGCCCTTCCTAGCCAGCAACTCGAAATGGGTTTCCCAGTTCTGCAATCCTACCATCAGAACAAAGTGCAATCCGATGCGCATCTGAACTGTGCTTAATCTATGAGCAATCACTAATGTTGTCCTGCCCTTCATCAGATGGTTCAGAGCATCCTGGACCAGGCGCTCACTAACTGCATCCAGCGCGCTGGTGGCCTGTTGCAGAGAAACATCATATTAAAGGCAGCCTTAGAACACAAAATGCCAAGAAAATCTTGCGCTTCAATCAAGAAAGCATTCATGAAAACATATGACCAAGCCTTTAACATATGACCAAGCCTACAATCAGGCCGGATTGGAACGAAGCTTCAGAACAAAAACTTTACCTCATCGAGAATCAGGATTGGGGCATTCTTGAGCAAAGCTCTAGCAATTGCAATTCTCTGAAGATGACAAATAAATGAGTCAATCACATTTCTCACACACGGTCTCTCTCCAGAAAGCTTTTTACTTTACCTGTCTTTGTCCTCCACTCAGAAGACCCCCACGCTCTCCAACTAGAGTGTCATAACCCTTTTGAAGAAACAAAGTAAATAAAGACAATCACAAGAACTGGCATAAGCGGAGAAAATTCAGATTTAGAAGACCAAACCTGTGGAAGGGAAATTATAAATTCATGAGCATTTGCAGCTTTGGCTGCCTTTATGATGTAATCCTTCGATACGTTTTCATCTGGAAGTCCGTATGCAATATTTTCTCCAACAGACACCGAAAAAAGGACAGGTTCCTGTTATCATTTATTAATTATTACCCCACTTTGAGAAAGGAACCGCATGAAATTCTAGGGAAGTAAATGAACACAGTCTCAGCACATGTGCATCTTGGCTCTGGTTGGATTAGTTTGACATTCAGGGGCCACTAAAATCAACCATCCCTAGACATCAAGATTAGACCATTTCAAATAAACAACAGCATCATGCCAGAAGAACCAAAATTAGAACTTGAATATAAGACCAAAGACACTAAATTCCTTAGCCAGCCTGATTAATGCTTTGCTCTGTAAACAAAGGTTGGCATTTATGCTTTAGTGAAGTTAAGACTGATTAAAGATAAATAATAGGCGGCATAAAATATTCAGAAAAAATGAGAAGCTCTGAATTGGGTCTTTGATTATATTGTATATTTACTTGATTCACAATGGAGACAACACGAGCCCATTCACTCTTGTCAAATTCGGAGATCCTCTCCATCAACGGTTATACGACCTCTTGTTGGCTGCAAGTATGAGAAATCAGCTAGCGTGCATAATCCCACATTCTATTGTGAGAGAGAACAAAGGATACAGAAAAAAGAGTGTTGC
The DNA here is from genome assembly GCA_019454045.1 of Zanthoxylum bungeanum. Lineage (NCBI taxonomy): Eukaryota > Viridiplantae > Streptophyta > Magnoliopsida > Sapindales > Rutaceae > Zanthoxylum > Zanthoxylum bungeanum. Next base: position 5,426 of record SKCR01046107.1, on the reverse strand, counting down.
AAAACCTCATAGAAACGTGCCAATAGCTGTACTATTGTACTTTTGCCTGCTCCACTTGGACCACTAGAGCAGTCACAGTTCCACATTTTAGTGTCAAATTAAGACCATTTAGGATTTCCACATCAGGTCTTATAGGATAAGAAAAGTGCACATCTGCAGAACAAAGTAGAGCATATAGTATATGAATTAATTGTAGGAAATATTAAAAAGACAACAGCCATACTCTTATCAGGTCCCAAAATTACTCAATGATACTGTATCACCATCCCAAAAAATATTTAACAATGGACTGATTGGGGAGGGGGGGGGTTTAACTGTGTCCCCTTGTGATCTGAAAGCTGTTTGAAAATAGCAAACCAAAACAGCTTGTAATAAATTGCACTTCCAAAGTTCAGACTTTTTAAGCTAAAATGTGAGCTCAATTAGATAAATATTACTTCTTGCTACAGAACTTCAAATTGCACCAGAAATTATATTTTATCTCACAAGAGCCAAGCAACTCATATTGAAGGATAGCAAGAAGACATGGATCTATGTGATTTCTTATCACTAAAATCAATACCAAAAATTTGACACAAACATCAACATGCATCAAAGAAGTAATGCAGAACAGCATAAAATATACCTTCAAGACAAACATCAACAGACCAAGCGGCGTCGCAGACTTTGCTGGTTGATTTCAAATCTGACATGTAACGCATATTCTGATGTTGATGTTTCCCATTTGAACCATCAAATAAGAACAATTTAATATTTTCATCTTGAACTTGTTTTTGCTGAATTTCTCTTTCTAAACCCTAAGCAAGTGCTTCATCAATTTCTGTTGTAGATAAGACAGAATTAATTCTCTCAACAGCAGCAAAAGTCCCACGTAGATCTCCAAATGTGTTAACCAGACCTTGCACCTAAAAGGCATGTTACATCATGTAACATTTATTGAACGTAAAAGTATAAGGATGTGGAGACAGCACAAAAAGAGAAAGGACTTACAGCAAAGGTTAGGGTGAAAGTGTACCCAATAAAAGAAGCCACAATACCGACAGAGAGTTCACCCTGCAAGCAACAACGTGAAATCTCATGACAGGAAGGGGGGGAGAGCGAGATAGAGGAATTAAAATAACGACTCTAAAGTAATATTGTCAGGCTGTAGCTGTCAACATATATCAATATGTGATAGAGGTAACCAGCACAATACGATAAGTATACCTACAGTAGAAAATTGACAACACTACTAATCTATTCCATGCATTATGCGGGTTGCATTGCAAAGTGCCTTCAATTGCTGTCATTGAAAAATGTAATTATGAAGTATAAGAAAACCGTGTAGTGTAAAAGAATAACAATAATGAAATGCATGAATCAGGGGATCATGGCATATTCCCTAACAGGGAAACCATGTTTCTTCGGATTTAAAAAACTTGTAAAAAATAACCAAGCGCACATACAGAGGTAGATAGACATCTTGTACCTTATAAAAACACATAGCCATAACTAATATGAACAATTGGTATTCTTGAAGTTTGCTGAAATATTAACCTTAGTAACAAATACAGTCAGAACTATGAAACTAAGCACGAGAATGTAAGGGAATCAGATTGATTTCGGATTCGCATTTAACAATTAAAATAACCAAGAGAGAAGGTTTTTTCAAGCTTGAAGTTCTTAACCGCCTTCACTTTGCTTCCTCCAAGGCAATACAATGCCAACAGAGAAATATAAATAGCAACCCTAGTCAGAGATTCGTTTAAAGATTTGAAAGTCCCAAGCTTTATGCCACTTCTCTGATAAGCAAGAACCTGCAAACTCAATGAAACAAAGGGAAAGTGGATTTAAGAAGCTTTCATATCTCTTTAACAGTAGCTGTTAAATTAAACGAGAATTTTAGCAATTATAGTATATATAACTTACCTGGCCACCAAACATTAACATTTGCCGCTTTCACCACCAAAAGATCTCACCTATAACAGAGAAAAAAACAACTGAGTTTATAAAATATCAAGTGTATATCCATTCTTCCCACCCCCTCTAAATGTAAATACAGACCTTGCCCGTCCATTATTAACACCTGTACATTTTAGCTATTAAAATCATCCTTAATAAAATTCACAATGACGAATAGATACTAATAAAAAGCATACAAGTACATACAGTTCGAATTGCAGAGAAAGTTTCAGTCACACAATCAGAAATAGATGCTTGGGCCAGTCCATGAGCTTTAAAGACAGGCACAGTTGATCGCTTGTATACAGCTTGAGATAATAATAATAAATAGTCAGCAGCAAACAGAAAAAAATGAAACAAGTAAAGATATAACATGGATTGCCCAAATTAAAGTATGGTGAAGATTGAGTGGCCACTACAAATAAATTTGGGCATTTTTGTTGGAAGAGACGGGCTGTATTGTAAGACTAGATTTATCCTCAGCGTAATAGATACATATAGTCAATAGTGAAACATTGCCCAGGGATAAATGATTACAGAAAAGCTATCCTCAGCCTAGTCAGAACTACAAAAATCATTTATGGTTCAGAATATTGACAAGAGTAACTCTAGGTATGATAAAATCAGGAATTTGAAAGCGAGAGCGAGAAGTGAATCTCTGTTAAGCCACATTAATATAATACAAATAAGATGTCAATGCAATGATTTACAATAAAAATTTAGACAAATGCAGATATATTAAAATAAACGGCATATTCCTATAGACTTTTTTTTGGAAGGAATATTCGTATAGACTAATAAAGAATAATATGCAAACTTTGAACATGAGAAAACTGAAAACTACAAAGAAAGTGTATTTACCAACTAAAACAGACACAGTAAGCATCAGTATGCCGAGAATTGGAGCAAGTTGGGGGGCTATAGTGAACAGTATGCATATAGTCCCAATAACCTACAAGATGAAAAGAACATTGAAGATATAAAGACCTATGTGCCAGATTATATGTCATTCTCTTAGAGGTAATAAGGCAGAGAGCATTTATTAGCAACCAGCCACATATAATAAGAGTATTTTGAAGTACCGGTTCTAAACTCACACCGAGGCTCAGGACAATTTAGCTACTTTAGATGTGAAAGATAAGTGGAATCCATCAGGATGACAGATACTAACTACATGATTAATCGTCAGCTGTGAAAAGCTCACTTTTCACTTAGTATATAGTGGCTTGCCTCAAAAGTGCCCTAAATCCACGATCTCTTGAAATGTTCTCACTGACAAGAGCTTTAAGAGAACCCAAATCAGACGTCAACAAACCACTGAGTTCACCAACCTATAAGAAGAACACACATCTTTACTCAAAAAAAAACAGAATAAACTGTCAAGAGGGAATTTCCCCTCGCTGAGAAATCAAACATCAAGACTCTGCCTGCATAAGAACCACCCCAAAAAATTAACGAAAATCAAACATTATATCATAACCACCTCTTACTAGAGAAATCATCAAATACAGTCACAAAACCTTGTACCGATCGAAAAACTCTGCCTGCATAAGAACAAACCGAAAAAAAATTGAGTGAATTCAAAGCTCAAAGTAAAGCTTCAAACTATTCAAAGTTGAAAAAAATAACAAGCATTATACCTTCTGTATCAATACTCTTCTAAAATCTGAGCTCTAACAGTCGCCATCACTTTTTCCATACAGTATTCATATTTATAACAAAAACGACAGTGAAGATTGGCTCCAAAGCATACAGTAGTCCGACCTTACTAAGTAGCCTCCAAAGTGGATCTGGCCTTGCACCTATTAGCACTTCAAAAAACCTCCCTGCAAGAATCAACCAAACATTTTCTGATACGTTATAGAAAATATATTGCACTGCAAAGAATCAACCAAACATTTTTCTGATAAGTTATAGAAAATATCTTGACAACACACATATTAGGGTGTTTTTTAAAAAAGGTGTACAGTTCTTCAATATAACTTTGAAGGAACGACAAGCTAAAGTGTTTTGGTTAATGATTTCATTTGATAATACCCATAAATTTAAAAGCCACAACACCTGAATCACAATTGAAATTAAAAAAGAAAAAAATGTGGCTACGAATACTTTAACTATAAAAAAATCAATTCAAATAGGGTAATGTTTGGGATTGAAGTGCAGATAGTTGCTATAGAGTAGAATCGCAGTCACTTAGCTACTATCTCGTTTGGTGTTGTGATTAGAAAAGTGGGGCGAACAAACGTGGGTTCATAAAAGCTGCTACGCGTTTTTTTAATATTTGAATGGTGGGAAAAAATCAAAAAAAAATTTAGCTTTTGTAAAACTCAATTTGAAAGAAGAAATTTGCAATTTCCCACATCATTAAACAAAACACATACAAATTGTGTGTTGACCCAAACACACATCCACAATACCAAAGAGACACTGTGTTTCAAAATTACGAAGAAGCATAATGGTTATGAAGCTAAAATATGAAGTTTTTTATCCAAAAGCTCAAAATTTTCTATTATTTAAAAATTAATTACAACAAATATTAGCCAAAAAGACGAGTTGTACCAGAGAATATAGGCATGGAGAGAGTACACGTTGGTGCATCCAACGAGAGTCAATACTGAGAGACAAGCCTCAGCTTATGCTTCGCAACAGACTCCACAGCAGCCCCCAAGTATTCAAACTCGGCGGAGAATGAAATTTCCTCGCTCGGAGAAATCTGATTCGTCTATCTTCGGGTCGGGCTCGCTGACAATCGGGTCAGAAGCGGGTCCGGTAACGTAAGCACAAGTGATTGTCCATTTGGAATCGAAATTTCGTTTTCGTCCGTAGAAGTGGCGGGAAAGCAAGTGATCGTCGGAGTGGAGGAGAGAGGGGGAGCTTGTGTTTGGTTTAAGCGCGTGGCGGCGTGGAGTGGGAGGCGCGTGAGTAGAGGAAGAGTTGCCGATGGCGGCGGCCATGGATGAGTCACGTTTCCCACAAATGTAAAATGCGCCACTGCAAAGACGACACGATATTATTAAAAAACAAAAATCAATGAAAAAGGTTATGTCCCAGAATTATTGGATTCGCTTACGGTAATGTAATAAAATATTCGCCAAGCCAATCCATGCCGTGCTGACTACACACGTATATACAGCCAGCAAACGACGCCGTAGAGACCTACGAAATATTGTATTTACAACCTTTGCTTAGTGGTGTTGTAACATCCCGCCTAAGCCAGGATGCTACCGGCAGGAGACAGGCTAATCCTGACTCCATAAGCCTCTGACTCTGACGAAATTTCGACATGATGCTAAAAGTCATGCAACCTGGATCAAATTCCCAGCCACCGAATACAATCTATTAGGGCCCAGATAATATATATATCTCTAACATAAACAACTCAAGACAAAATATTAATGGGCTTCATGCACCCGGAAATTACGTATTAATAAAAAACTTTACAATTAAACTTTATACAAATCAATTTCTTCAACTAAACTCATAAA
>SKCR01046106.1:0-230829 GCA_019454045.1 Zanthoxylum bungeanum | reverse complement strand
TAATTTCGTGTTCCAGGTTAATAAACCGATATATTGCACAAACATGAGATAACCACTTCATCTTTAAAAGATATTGGAAGGATTCACAACCCTAGATAGTTTCTTAATATTGAATTTTCCCTTAAATTACTTTCGCACTATTTTATTTATTCGTCTTTAGTTTAAAATCACCATCCAATCAAACAACTAATCTATTAGATACTCGTAAACATTTGGCTTCACAAATTAATAGCTTAGGTATTAAGTCCTTGTGGGATCGATACAGTTTATACTACTTGGACGATACGTGCACTTGCATTATACGTGTGTGATCACGCCGGTCAAGTTTTTGGTGCCGTTGTCGGGGACTTATTTATCTTTCACTATTAATTTTGAGGTTAGATACCTTTAACTGTGTCTAATTTATTTTTATTTATTATTTCTGTTTTCTTGTGTTTCAGGTTCTCATACACTACATGAGCCGAACCATAAGCTTTGAAATCCATCCGCTTGACCCAGAAATTGAAAGAACTATCAGACAGTTGAGAAGGAAAATGTGAGAAGGCCAAGAAGCACTCATCAACATGGAACCTGAACCTTTGGAAGTTGCACCACCAATTCCCATTCGAGACAGAACTATTCCGGTGGTTGACGGCTTCATTTCATGTATTGTACTTCCTCCCTTACCAGCAAATGCGTGTGACATCAAAACATGCATTCAGATGATACAGCAGTCAGTTCAGTTTGGGGGGAATGCAACTGAAGATCCTAATGCCCACATCAGTAACTTACAGGAAGTTTGCAGCACTTTCAATTATAACTGAGCGGCTGAAGAAGCAATGAGACTGCATGTTTTCCCATATTCCTCGAAAGACAAAGCTAAGGCTTGGCTACATTCATTACCAGCAGGTTCCATCACAACTTGGAATACTCTAGCCACCAAATTCCTTGCAAAGTACTTTCCACCAGCCAGAACTGCAAAGCTGAGGAATGTTATCACATCATTTATGTAACTTGACTAAGAATCCCTTTGTGAAGCTTGGGAAAGATACAAGGATTTGCTCAGAAAATGTCCTCTTCATGAGATTGCAAAGTGGCTACAAGTCCAAACCTTATATAATGGACTTTCTGGATTAATGAGAACCACAATTGATGTTGCGGCTGGAGGAGCTTTAATAGAAAAATGAGAAGATCAGGCCTGAGACCTAATTGAAGAAATAGCCAACAACAATTCTTTGTAGCCAACAGAAAAGATCATGATTCAACGAATCACAGGAATCTATGAAGTTAGAGCCAACACAGTAGTGAATGCCAAGCTCGATCAGATATGAAAATTCATGGAAACTCTTAGCACGGAAAGCAATATTGGATCGACAAGTTCACCATATGGAGGAGCACCAAAGACAGAATAATACCACCAAAATGAAGAGACGGTGAATTATGTCAACAATTTCAACAGACATGGAAACAATCCATATTCCAACACCTACAATCCAAGTTGGAGGAATCACCCCAATTTTTCATGGAACAATAATTCAAGACAAATGAACAATCCACCACCAGGATTCTAACAGAAAAATAAAGGCCATGAGTATGAAAAAGAACCAGGAATAACAGAAGTGCTAGCCTAGTTGAAAAAGCAAGAAGCAAAATATGATGCCTTAGCAGCAATGGTTTAAAATCAAGTAGCATTGAATCAAAGCCATTCAGCTTCTATTAAAGCACTGGATAATCAAATGGGAAAACTGGCCAATGCTCACAGTTATAGACTGCCAGGTAACCTTCCTAGCAACACAGAACCAAATCCAAGGAACAGAGGGAATGAGCAATGTCAAGCCATTACTTTGAAAAATGGTACTGAAATTAACAAAGATGTTGGAGTCAAGGTATCCACTGAGGAAGTTCCAAAAGAAAGCAGCGAAGCAGTTCCACAGTTGGAGGAAAAATAAGCAAAGGAAAAAGATTAATAAAGATTCATTCCACCTCCACATTTTCCACACCGTTTTAAAAAAACAAACTGGACAAGCAGTTTGCTCGATTCTTAAAGGTCTTCAAAAAGATACATATCAACATTTCATTTGCAGAAGCATCGGAAGAAATGCCCAGCTATGTCAAATTCATGAAAGACATTCTTTCACAAAAATGGAGATTGGGAGATTACGAGACAGTAACATTGATAGAAAAATGCAGCGCCATCATTCAGAGGAAAATTCCCCCAAAGTTGAAAGATCCTGGCAGTTTCACCGTCCCATGTACCATTGGAGAACATTACATCGGTAAAACTTTGTGTGATTTAGGTGCTAGTGTTAATTTGATGCCTTTTCGATTTAGAGGAAACTGTAGATTGGAGAAGCAATGCCTACCTCAGTCTCTCTGCAACTTGCTGATAGAACACTTGTATTTCCGAGAGGTGTAGTTGAAGATGTGCTAGTCAAAGTTGACAAACTCATTCTCCCAGTAGATTTCATTATCCTTGACATGGAAGAAGACAAAGATGTATCTATCATCCTTGGGAGACCATTCTTGGCTACAGGTCGAACTGTTATTGATGTACAAAAAGGAGAACTAACCATGAAAGTGTAGGACCAAGAAGTTACCTTTAATGTTTTCAAAGCCATGAAATTCCCAAGTGATGGAAAAGATGATGAATGTTTCAGAATTGATGTTGTAGATAGTATCATCCAGATTACTGATGCAATGTCACCTCCCACGGATAAACTTGAAGCTTACATCACCAACATAATCGACAGCGAGTTAGATGATGAAATTCTGGAATGTATTAACTATCTTGACAAACCATTTCATTTCAAATCGATACCACAAGTGGAAAGTCTGGAACTACCGAAGAAAGAGCGAATCAAGCCCTCGATTGAAGAACCACCACAGCTGGAAATAAAGCTACTTCTGAGCCATCTCAGGTATGCATTCTTTGGAAACTCTTCTGAATTACCTGTGATTATTTCTTCTTCGCTAACATTGGAGCAGGAAGAAAAGTTGTGAGAGTGTTACGAGAACACAAGAAAGCCATTGGCTGGACTATAGCAGACATTCGAGGTATAAGTCCATCATTTTGCATGCATAGGATTCTGATGAACGACGATTACAAACCCACAGTGGAGCATTAATGGAGACTAAATCCAATCATGAAGGAGGTCGTGATGAAAGAAATTATCAAATGGTTGGATGCCGACATCATCTACCCCATCTTTGACAGCACATGGGTGAGTCCTATGCAATGTGTGCCAAAGAAAGGAGGAGCTGATTCCAACAAGAATAGTGACTGGATGGAGAGTATGCATGGACTACAGGAAGTTGAACAAAACAATAAGGAAAGATCATTTTCCACTGCCATTCATTGACCAGATGCTAGACAGATAAGCGGGACTTGAGTTCTATTATTTTCTGGATGGATAATCGGGGTACAATCATATTTCCATCGCCCCATAAGATCAGGAGAAAACCACTTTTACATGTCCGTATGGTACTTTTGCTTTCCGCAGAATGCCATTTGGACTATGTAATGCTCCTGCTACATTTCAACGTTGCATGATGGCCATCTTTTCAGACATGCTAGAATAAAGTATTAAGGTTTTCATGGATGATTTCTCTATGTTTGGAGACTCGTTAGACCATTGTTTGCAAAATCTTGAAAAAAATGTTACAAAGATGCGAAGATACCAACCTGGTAGTCAACTGGGAGAAATACCACTTCATGGTGCATGAAGGCATTGTCCTAGGACATCGAATTTCACAAAAAAGAATCGAGGTAGACAAAGAAAAGATTGAAATAATTGAAAAACTAACTCCACCAACATCTGTTAAAGGGATTCACATTTTTCTCGGACATGCAGGCTTTTACAGGAGATTTATCAAAGACTTCTCCAAGATTGCTCAACCTCTGTGCAATCTGCTGGAGAAAGACGTGTCTTTCAACTTCACCAAAGAATGTCCCGAAGCTTTTGAAATCTTGAAATAGAAACTGGTCTCTGCCCCCATCATAGTAGCACAAGACTGGACTCTTCCATTTGAGGTGATGTACGATGCTAGTGATTTTGCTGTAGGTGCAGTTTTGGGACAACGAAAAGCAAAAATCTTCCACACCATTTACTACTCCAGTAGAACTTTGAATGAAGCTCAACTCAACTATTCAACCACTGAAAAGGAGTTGCTGATGACATTAAACTTAGCGCTAGCAAGGAGGCAACCCATGCAATTTGTGTATATATTCAGATTTGGTGTGTTTAATTTGTGTAGGGAAAGTCACATTTTAGGATGGAATACGTTCTCACAAATCTTCACAAGCAATTTCCTTTTCTCCCTCAAAACTCTCTGATGAAAGTCTACAAAGCTCGCTTGGAACGAATGAGACTTCTGATGATTAAAGGTATTCCTAATGATATTCATTGGATTATTAAAGCACGGGTCTGATTGGCAGGTGAGTCCTCTGACTCTTTTATTTCATATCTGCCTGGTTTAGGAAGAAGCACCTATGCTAAAAAGAGAAGAGCTAAAAGAATGGGTGTTTGCTATAAATGTGCACGCATGACATGTAATACTCGTTGTCGTTCTTTAGGAATGATGTCTGATAACCGTGAAGATAAAATTAAATTCATTAGGGATGGCTTGAGTAAGGAGTCTTTGGATGACATATCTAAGACTCTTGAGACGCATTCCAGTGGATATGTGCATCATGCAATTCACATGTTATATACACAATTTCAAAAAGAATGACAACATTTAGGTCTCGGGAATATGACTCTAAAAGACTCTGTTTGCCAATTTATAAGAAAATTGGATGGGAAACTTGTCCCTGATGCATAGACATCATTCAAGCCATTACTTCTTGTAAATATTATTTTCTCTTTGTATTTATCTATTAATTGTGATCTATTTTTTTATTTTCTTTTCTCCGACAAGATCCAGAATTTTTGACTTTCACGATTGATTTTACTGTTTAGTTAATAATTTTCATCTGGCAGGTACTAGTGCTATTATTACTAACCCTTTTCCAAGTGTTATAAATTCAACTCATCAATGAAATTTTGAAGGCATCCAGATTTGAGAAAGAAACACATAAAAAAATGGAAGCAACTTCAAGAAGACAAGTTGTAAATATCTGTGAGTTTTGCGGTACTAGTGTTGGTTCTAAACCAGAGTTCGTTGAGGCAGCACAAGAATTGGGTCGAGTCACAGCTGAATGGAATATGCACTTAGTATATGGCGGTGGCAATCTTGGACTAATTGGGATCATTTCAAAGGATGTACAGGAAGAAGGTAGTCAAGTTATGGGAATCATCCCAAAACCCTTGGCGGAGGCAAATCTTACAGGACCATCAAACGGAGAGGAACTAATCGTGCCAGATATGTCTGAACGACTGATGGAAATGATTAAACATGCTGATTCTTTTATTGCTTTGCCAGGTGGCTTGGGCACGATGGAGGAAATTTTTACAGTACTATCTTGGGCGAACTTGAACATACACCAGAAACCGATTAGACTTTTTAATGCTGATGGATTTTATGATTTTCTTTGTGTGTTTCTTGATGATGCCTAGAGAAATGGGTTCGTGTCAACCTGTAAAAGAAATCCTCTTCACAGCCGGAACTGCCCATGATTTAATTGACCAACTCTTAGCCTTTGAACCAAAAATTGACCCTATCCTTTCCAAGATAAACTGGTCTGATAATGATCGTGGTAAGAAGCGTCGGATAAATCTGGATCTTAACCTTTAACTTTCATTTTAGATGTAGAATTTCAGCTAAACAAGTATTATTTTCTAAACTCTTCTTCTATTTTTTAAGACATTGGGGACAATGTCTCATTTATGTTTGGGGGAGGGGAATACTTGACTAGTAACTTGTTTTTACTGTGTTGTTTTTATTTGATTTTTAGTCAAAAATTTTCAAAAAAAATTAAAAAATTTTAGAAAAAAAAAATATTTTGTGTTTTTGTGTTCTTAATTTGATTAATCAGATGGAATTGGTGCGAGATAGTTGTGTAAGGAATTTCCATTCCTAAGATGTATCTCAACCTATTTCGTAACAAGTTAAATGTTTGTTTATTTCCTTTTAAATTATTTAATTTGTGAATTCTCCATAAAACTGACTAATATGGATCTTCATATGCTCAGTTGACAGGTATTATCAATATACATGGTAACATATGGACATGAGTTGTAATTAAAAAGTTTGTAATATTCAGTGCTCTAGTTTAATTGAATGAAACATCTAAAAAAGCGATGGAATAAATTTTTTTTTTTTTTAAAACATCTGAGATCCGCGTAATTAAGTTCGTAGGGGTGTTTTAACACCTAGTGCCCTAAAGCCAACTGGTTTGGGAGTCACTGGCCCAAAGCTTCCTACATGGATCAAAGATGTTATAAAAATAAAAAGATACATATGAAATCCGAGTAATTAAGTCTGTAAGGGTGTCTTAATACCTAGTACCCTAAAGCCAACTGGTTTATGAGTCACTGGCCCAAAGCTCGCTACATGGATTGAAGATGTTGCTTTATTTATTTTACGCCAAAAAAAATCAGAAAAATATTCCATTGCTAAAAAAAGGTGTGAATTCTGATATAACTTTAGGACAAAAATATTACTCTCTTCTCAACTACACTTATGAATATTGTGGGCACAATTAGTTGATTAATACTTTGTTGGTTGTGTATAAGGAGAATGGTAAAAATAATCGGAGAATTTACTTATTTGGTAATTTAGAAAGAAAGAAAACAACTACTAACTTGGATAAGGAGTTTCACCAATTTAGTCACTAACTTGTTTATTCTCTTTTCTCTTGTCTTTTTGCTTCTGTGTGCATTAGTTTTATTATCTTTTTGCTTTTGTGTGCATTAGTTTTATATTGAGGTTTGTGGGTATCGTTGCTGTAAGCCCTCACGAGACTACAACTCGTCCACTAGAGACACCAAGCGGTTTAAAGGCTTGTTACATACGCTAAATGCAACCGTGATCCCTACGAAAGTGGCTTAGTTTAATTTAATTTTATTTTAAATATATTTATGTTGTTTTTCTTGAGGACTAGCAAAATGTTAGGTTTGGGGGTGTGATAAGCGGTAAATATATCAATATTTACCGTCCATTTGACTTGATATTTTGTATAGTTTCTTGAGTTTTATGAATATTTTGATGTGTTTTGTGGTATTTTGTAGATAAATAAAATAACAGGACTCTCTGGAGGCAATTCGGGGCCAAAATAGTGAAAAATTGACAAAAAGGGCAAAAACATAAATTTCCTGCTGAAATGCACCGTTTGTTAAAATACGCCGTGCTAAAATGCGTCGTCTACTAACTTGCGCCAGAGACTGCTAACATGCGCCGGACACATGTCACAATCACATCAGACTTGCTAACATGCGCCTTTGCTAACATTTGCCTGCCACGTGTCAACATCACAACAAATCTGCTAACGTGCGCCAGACACGTGTCACCATCACATGCTGCCGACACTCATCATTAAAAATGCGTCATTGCTTACGTCATAATGACGTCAGCGTTGCGATGCGCAGACCCTTACACGTCGCAACGCCGAGCTAATAATTCTACCAACAGCCACGTGTCCTCATCTTCGAAAGCTGCGCGCCACATGGCGCAAATCAACGGCGCGTCGCGACGCGTGAGACCCATGGATGTCTATAAATTCAGGCCGATTTCTGTTGTAAATTCATACTTTGTTCTGAGGAATTCCTTAAGAATACTAAGAAGATTGTATCTTGCTTGTTTATTTACAGCTTTCTGTATTTAATTTTATTTATTTTACGCAATAGTTCTTTTTTTCTTCACTTTTTAGTCTTTATTTTACTTTTCAGTATGAGTTGGTAACTCCCCTCTGCTGGGGTGAAAGGTTAAGCTTTTATTACTAATATTTAGATTAATCTCCCTTAATTATAATATATAAACTATTTAAAACCTGACTTAATGGGATACCGTCTGTATGGTCGGTTGCAATTAATCATAAATTTGACTTAATCAGGATACCGTCTATATGGTCGGTTGGTAATATCACGTAAAGTTTATATATTATAATAAGGGAGATATCAAAATTAGAAGTACTAAAAGTGGATCCTCTAACCCCATCATTTTCTTTATTGTTTTATTTACCTTTTTAATTTCCAAGCTTTTACTTTATGTCATTTATTTTATTTAAGCTTTTACTAGTTTTAGATATGTGTCGTAACTAAATCAATTATCTGGGGTTGTGATAAATTCCAATATCACCGGTTTATAAGGGGTTAGTTTGTGTCATGGATAATATAAAGGTTTATTTATTAAGTCTTAAGCTTAATGCTTCTTGTTAACTGGCCATTAATAAGATTGATGTGGTAAACTTAAAATAAACTTGACAAAGGAATTTTAGATTTCAGCCTTAGACTTAATAGTCCAGGATCTTCCTTGAGGATAGATAACCCTTTAATAGATTTCCTTACAGGATAGACATATACCTGTCGGGTGGGGGTAGCCACAATTGGAACTTAATCTTAATGAATTCAGGTAACTAGGTTAACATAGACATATGATTAATTGGGTTATACTGGGTATTTGCATCTGACCATTGATAGAGGCTTTTGCATAATTTCGTGTTCCAGGTTAATAAACCGATATATTGCACAAATATGAGATAACCACTTCATATTTAAAAGATATTGGAAGGATTCACAACCCTAGATAGTTTCTTAATATTGAATTTTCCCTTAAATTACTTTCGCACTGTTTTATTTATTCGTCTTTAGTTTAAAATCACCATCCAATCAAACAATCAATCTATTAGATACTCGTAAACATTTGGCTTCAAAAATTAATAGCTTAGGTATTAAGTCCTTATGGGATCGATACATTTTATACTACTTGAACGATACGTGCGCTTGCGTTATACGTGTGTGATCACACCGGTCAATGACATAAAGTAAAGACTGGAAATTAAAATGATAAATTAACAATAAAGAAAATATTGGGGGTTAGAGGATCCACTTTTATTACTTCTAATTTAGATATCTCCTTTATTATATATATAAACTTGCATGACATTACCAACCGACCATATAGGCGGTATCCTAATTAAGAAGTAGATTTATGATTAATTCCAACAGACCATAAAGGCGGTATCCGGTTTAGTCAGGTTAAAATCATTTAATTAAGTCCAACCGACCATAAAGGAGGTATCCCATTAAGTCAGGTTTTAAAATAGTTTTATTTTATAATTAATTGAGATTAATCTAAATATTAGTAATAAAAGCTTTACCCTTCACCCTAACAGAGGGGAGTTACCTCCTCATACTGAAAAGTAAAATAAGAACTATTGCATAAAATAAAAATTAAATACAAGAAAGCTGTAATAAACAAATAAGATACAATATTCTTAGTATTCTTAAGGAAATCCCCAGAAGAAGGTATGAATTTTCCTTCTGATTTCATCTTCAATTTATAGGTAAAATTCTACCCCGCGCGTCGCGACGTGCCGATGATTCGATAAAATGATGTTTGAACTCTTATACACTCATGAAATGACCTAGGAGATAATCGGTAAATTCTTCGAGATCTCGATACGGGAGGGTACGGTGTTCCACTCCGGATAGCCCATTGGATTTGGGTCATAACTTTTTTATAAGAACTCCGATTCTTATAAATGTTATATCGTTAAAAAGCTAAGACTGAGACGCATAACTGTCATGTTGAATATTTTTCCAAATTCAAATCTGAAGTAGGTCAAAAATCATAATTTCCATAACTGCTACAGTAATTTCGAGAATGGATTAGAAATGAGACATGTGGTAAAATCTCAACCACTCATTTTATCACAAAAATTAGCCACATTGCCTATAAATAAGGCATTATATCATGCATCCCTTGAGAAGTCAAAAACATGAGCTTAGGATTGAGGGGAAATCTTCAAAATTTTCTGAGTTTCCATGGAAATAATGAAAGAATGGTAATGAGCTCTAAGTGTGGCAAAAAAGCCCGGGCCCGGTCCGTTCCGCTCGGGCTTAAAAAAATATTATTTATATTATTTATTTATATTTATATAATAAATTATATATATATATAATAAATTATATATATATATAATAATTATATATATATTTATATAATAAATTATATATATATTTATATAATAAATTAAAAAAATAATTTTTTTATAATCAAAATCAGGCCGGATAAAGCCCGGCCCGAAAGACGCCAGGGCAGGCTTTTCCCGGGTTCGGACTAAAAAGATACATGCCGGGATTGGGTCAGGCTTATCAAAGTCCGGGCCCGGCCCGACCCCTTGCCACACTTAATGAGCTCTCAAGTTATCTTGGTCAAGTAAGCTTCCATTCTCTTTCTATCTTCTTAATTTTCAATTTTGAACAAAGAATATGAAGCCTCAAATTCGTACCTTATATACCCTAGAATTTGGGATTGCTAAATTGGCTTTAATTGGGTTGCTAGCATATATTTTGGAAAGAAACATGATAATATTATTATGGATTGAGGCTTTTGTATATGTGAATGTATTGGGGGGAGTTGAATGTGCTTCTTGTGTGTTATTGATAAATCGATACATACAATTTGGGGTTGACTATGCCTCTTGAGTATACAAATTGTAGTTAAAGAGGTGCTTATATGATGGTTTTAGTATGGGAAGTGTGTTGGAGAAAATTAGACTTGAAAAGGTTGATATTAGGCCCTGAAATTGGCCTCGCACCGCGACGCCAAACACCTCACGTCGCGACGCATTCTGGAAAAATAGCCCTAATTCGATTATGTGTTGTGCGTGTCGCGATGCTCGTGGACTCGTGTCGCAATGTGACTGGCGTAAACACATAGTATAACGCAAGCGGACGTATCGTTCAAGTAGTATAAAAATATCGATCCCACGAGGACTTAATATCTAAACTATTAATTTTATGAGGTCAAATGATTACTAGTATCTAACAGGTTGTTTGATTGATTTGAAATGGTGACGATTCTAAATTTAAAATTGTTGGATAATATGACCCATAGCGTCACTATTTATACAGATCATAGTGTTGTTGTACAAATTAACTATGTGACAAGGAAATTGCACTCTCATCATTTTTGATTAGATCACCTTAGATATATAAATGAAGAGAGGTCCCTATGATTAGTTCTCCTGGATTGAGAATGATATGAGACAGTATCAGTCCACGAAGGATTAATCATTAAATATCCCTAGTCGTAGTATTATCGAGACTGGACATCGATAGTGCGGAATAGGCTAGTATTGCACTTGTGCGCGTTGTGAGGGCACAACAACATAGTTCTCATATATTTGGGTATTGGATACTCATGCAAGTGCGATAGGAGGTTGTGTTTCACACGATGGTACGGGAAATAGCTTCGCTCTGGATAGACCCCTCGGAATCCCATTGGTATTATGACTATGTGTCTATGGGAATCCGAAATCAGGGTAGGTGTATTTGGTCTTAACCTGAGACTTGCACCGCTAATGCTTACGACAATCAATATACTTTAGTTGAGGTCGTCTAGGACTCTAACCGGTTCTGTGTACGCCGAAGCTGAGTATATTGAGAATCGTAGAGTATTGGGTGTGATGTCAAGACGGAAGTATCACTCCAGTCATAGTGGAGATGATGTCACGCAGGATACGGTATTAGTACTCTGAGGTGCTGCAGCCATCGGGATATTATGACAAGGTCATGTATATCCGATTATAGAGACTAGTTAACAGACATCCGACATGTGCTTCGTACGGGGCAGACACTTATCCAGCCCCAGGCCTAGCACGTGACTATCCGATACTGGGCCGATATGCACAATACTACGGTATACTACGCTTGATACAGATCTATATATTCCTGTAAGAATATTTCTGGAGAATTGGGTAGGCATGGCGCTTTGCTAGAAGCCAACCTTGTCTTGTAAATCGGTATAAACGTAGTACGAGGTACTTACGTGTTCGGATAGTCCGACGACCGTATTTACTGCCAACATATCCAAAGATCTCATGGGTCGCTTCCCGAAGATTCACCGATGACGTATAACTCGCACTTAATTAATCTGGGATTAATTAGAAGAGAGAGAAAATTAATCTAGGATTAATCACGGAGATATTTTATCTGGGATAAAATATTAATTAAAAGAGAGAGAACGATTAATTTGGAATTAATCGGTAAATTAGTATATTCGATATATTAATCGAAATTGGATTTCGACGCGGAATTAAAATTGGATTTTAATTCGGGCGAACGAATTAATTTAGAATTAATTCGTTAGCGACGTGAATAGTGAATTCGCTAGGCGTAATCATTTAATTACGACGCGACGGAAAATTCGATAATTTGGAATTAGCGAACCCGAGCCCGGGATTGTTTGCGAGCGCATTCGCATTTCGAATTCGAGTGCGGCACGCAAGCCAAATCGAGCGTCAAATCGCTAGTCACATCAAGCGTCAAATCAAATGTCACTTTGAGTGATGTGACAAGTTGTCACTTGGTTTGATTGATTGATGTGGTAGTTGAAAAGCAATTATTGTTTTGCTTTTTGACTTTTTGGTAAATGGAAATTGAAAAAGAATTTGGTAAATGATTTTATTTTGGAAATATAAAAAACCAAATATACTTTTTCTTTTCCCACTTCTCTCTCCACTTTTCACGGTTTCTAAGAAACCTTTCTCTCTTTCCCTCCTCTTCTTCTCTCACGGTTTTAGCCGATTTCTTTCTTGTTTTTCTGGTTTTTGCCGAATCAGGAAGAGAATAAAAGGAAGAAGACAAGTGCTAGCAAACACCTTAGGTTATACATAGGTGATAGGGAAACGAATTTATGAGCTTGGAATCGTTTTGGAAGCTTGAAGCTTGGAGCTTCAATGGTGTTCATCCATGGCCGAATTTTTGAGGTTCAAAGAGGAGCAAAAACGTGCAGCCCACTGTCTCAGAAGCTCACTGCCGAGCTGCACCATGGAAGAAAAAACGCATCTTGTTCTTCGCAATAAAACCGATCAATGTGAGTTATGTTTCCGCCTTACTCCTTTGATGTGTTCATGCGTTTTTGTGCTTGATTTGATGATTCTTGGGACCTATATTAGAATTCATCAATGGTATCAGAGCTTTGATCAAGCATGAAAAAAGTTAGGGTTAAAATTGGGTAAACTCGATTTAGGCATGATTTGGTTGAATTGTTTGATGAAGTATGCTTGAATGAGGTTGAATTGAAGTTGTGTATGATCAATTTCATGAAATTGGATTGGATTCAATTTTCCCTAAATTTTGGGCATGACAAATTGGGTAAAATCAATTGAAGCATGATTTGATTAAATTGATTGATTAAGTTTGCTTAAATGTTGATGAATTAATGATTGCTTGGATCAATTTGAAGAAATTGTGTTTGGAACAAATTTCCCCAATTTGTTATGTTGGCATAAAGTGAAAAATTTGGGTAAACATGATTTTGAGCATGTTTGATGAAATTGGATGATTTAGAATGCTTAAAGTATGTTTAATTGAGGATTGATTGGATCAATTTGTTGAAATTGTGTTTGGAACAAATTTCCCCAAATTGCTTATGTTGGCCGAAATTAAAGAACCCTAAATTTCTTGGTGATTTTGTTTGTTTGATCATTGGATGACTTAAAACAATTGGGTAATGTTGTTTTGAAGTTCAATTTGATTGAATTTTGATTTGGAACATTTTTCCCAAATTAAAGTGGCTTGGCCGAATTCAATTGAATTTGAAATTCATTGTGTTTTTTGATTTTAATTCATTGGATGAATTGAATTGATTTGGGAAATGATGATTGTGGATTCAATTGGATTGAAACCGAATCGGATTGGAAAAACCCCCTAATTGCCGAGAATAAAGTAGCATGTAATGGGTTTGATTTTGTTAAAATTGTGTTGAACACTATTTGTTGATAAAATGCATGATTAATTATGCTAATTGATGTTTTAGAAATATTAATTGGGTGATTAATTGTGTATTACACTTAGGTTAATTAATTATGGAATTTGGAATTTTATAAGTTAATTAATTGGGCTTATTTTTGAAATTGGGCCTTTAAGGTTGTAATTGGGCTTTTGGGCTTTGTTGTACAAAGTTGAGTTTAGGCCAATTTGGTTGGATCTAATTGGGCCTAAAATCGTATCCATAAAGTCCAATTATGACTTAATGGACCTTAATTATTTAATTGGGCCTAATGGGCCAAAATTAATTTAAAGGCTTATGGGGTAACTCCCGGATTGGATTTTGGTTATTTGGTTTGACCCGAGTTGGCCAAAAGTCCACGCCTTATAGAAATTAATTAAAAGCCCATTGGACTTTAATTAAATAAACATTAGATGTTAATTGGGCTTTGAGACCCATTGCGATTAAATTGGAATTTAAGTCGTAAAGGTTCATTAAATAAAGTGTAATATTCAATTTGGAATTGAATAGTGAATTAGTATTAAATACATGTTAAATTGGATTTAATGTTGTAGTTTAATTTAATTCAAGAATTCGTACTTTCAGTACTTATTCGCAAAACGAGTTTGACTCGAGCAAAAATCAAATCGTTGTTTGAACATTGGATGATCACTAATTATCAGATTAATTAATTGGATTAGATTGATTGATAACATGCTTGTATGAATACATGGTTGCGATGCGTGAATAATGTATATCGGATGGATATTAGTCGGGTGGGACAATTTTGGAAATTGTAATAAATTTGATTTATTAATTGGACCTGCGTGTCCAGCCTTATCACCTCTATACTCTTTGTATTCTCTTCTCACCTATTCCCCTCAATGTAAATGAGGTTTCTTTAGAAGTGTAGTGTAACGGGTAGAAGTAAATACATGTGCTAGCTTTGGAGAGAGAAAATGAGAGATTTGATCTAGGATCAATGTAAAGTATCCATCCGCATATCATTATTATTTTATTTCATATGCGCTTTATTATGTGTTTAGAATGCATGTTTAAGGGTGTATGATGATGAGACCTTAATAAAGATAATAAATTGGTAGCCAATTTGCACGCGAAAAACCCTCGCTCAATATCAAGTGTTTTTCCTTCCATTGAGTGATTCTTACTCAAGATCCGAGATTGGCATTGGGTTGTTGGCCAAAGTCAAGCCCTTTGTCCGTCGAAGATGTGTTTGAATCACGAAGGCTTTGTTCCATATCGGTGTCTTGTCCAAGTTGTGGTTTGTTGGCCAAAGTCAAGACCACTTCTTGTCCATCGACATTGATTACGAAGCTTTCCATGGTCAATGGGTCACACTTGACTGGGATCACTAGGTTTGTTGTGCCAAAGCCAAGGCTTAGTTGATTCAGAGGAAAAAGGTTAGGTAATACATTGGATGTATTGGCATATATAAGATATATGTTTAGGATTTGGATATCCGCCTACTGGATCTAGGAATTGGATGGGATCCAATTGATCTTCGAGATCTACCTAGTTAATTATCATACAATTTGTTGGCCAAAGTCAAGATTGTGTGATATTAACGGGATCCTAGCCCACTAGAAAACACGGTTTCCCGAGTACTCGACAGAGGGTTAGAGGCTCGCCGAAAAATAGTGGGAGGCAAGAATTGAATTTGCAATACTCGTTCAATTACTCGCCATACGCGCTCATTCAAATTATTTCGTCGTTAGATTAAATGTTAGTTGGACTAATATTTAAATTGTTGTTTTTATAAACAGTTGGACCGTATTATATTTGATTATATATAATTGGATTATATTAATCAATATATTTGAATTAATTAATTTCGATTTACAGTTGATTTTATAATTGGATTATAGTAATCAATGTAATTGAGGTTAATTAATTTAAATTATATTTGATTATATAGTTGGACTATTATAATCATTATAATAAATAGTACCACAAATCGTTGATTAAATAGTTGGACTATTAGAATCAAGATATAATTGAAAGATTGACATTTAAAACATAATCCTGGGGAAAATGTGTTTAAATGGTTTAATTTTCAAATTGGGAATAAAGTTTCAGGATGGTCCTGGAAATTAATAGGTTATTTTATTTGATAAAATAATATATTAAGCTTGTAGCGCAAGGCGCACCTTAATTCGATATTCCAGAAACACGAGGCTTGGCCAAAGGCTTCTGGAATGTTGAAACAGGCAAAGGCAAAATCATTATAATCTTCTGGGAAGATAAAGGACATATCCTAAGAAGGAATAGAAGACGAGCAAGGCTCTGACTTCAAATATGATTGTCATAATTATGTTCACAACTAGTATTGAAATTGGATTTTAAATACTTAGTGTGGTACATAAAATATATTGATGTTCAGAATCTGTTTTGAACAGGATACTGACTTCAATAGAGATTTATCTGCGAATTGGAAACAGGACGAAAGTCGCTGTTTTAACAGTAGATACCTGAATTCAGGAACTACCTTCGGGTTAGTACATAAATTAGGAAACTGTTATAATGTATCTAGTTTGACTAGAAACATTATCTCTATATCGCGTATAACCCGCTGCGGGTGTACCTTCATATTCTAGAACACTAAAGTGTTTCATTATATAAAGATGATATTGAGATAAACACATTAGATGTGAATAATAGGATTTATATTTTGAATATAAATAATATCTCAAATATATTACATGACAAATAAATAGCTCAAACTGATTTGATCAGTTAAGAAACTTAATTGTGGCATAGTGTCAGGGACACTGATAAACAAGAATCGTATATCCGCACTTTTGAAGAGCGGATACCAGGACTGATTTGATTCCATTCAAATAAAGTCTACGAATCTAGTCTATTTGGGCAAAGTGCCTAAAACACTATTTACTTGGTAAAAGTGTAAATGCCACCGATCTGTTAGCCCTACTTCATAGTGAAGTAAGTGGGCCCAAGTCTAGCTAGGCTAGATATGGATATGAATATTTCGTGACCTTTACGGATGTGGCATCGCGTATGGTTATGTGTTTCTTTTGAAGAACACAAATCGGAAACTTTCACAGTTTCGACACGAAATAGACAAACAGATCGGCTAAAGTATTGAACCGTCACGGTAAGACCGTAATGAAAAATACTTAAGCAATAAGTTTCTAGTATACTTGAAAGAGTATAATATTCTTTCAAATAAGGACTCCTCCCGGAATACGTCAGTTTGACGGTGTGTCCGAACGGATTAACCGAATTGTGTTAGACATAATAAGGTTAATCACGAGTCGCTCTGAGCTACCATTTCCTTCAACGGATAAGCTTTAAACAGTGCAAGAACTTATTTTGAATAAGGTTCCATAATAATCTGTTTGACAGATATCATATTAGATATTAACGGGAAAGAAACCGAGTTTCTCATTCTTGATAATTTGGGTATGCCAGGCATAACGTTTGGATGATACCAAACTAGAACCCAAATTGGATAAGTGCCAATTATAGGTTATCCTAAAGGAAACCATAAGTATAGTACTTATAAATCTCACATGAGAACAATATGATTGTTGCTCACCATGCGGTTTTCCTGAGAGGAATACCGATATGCAATGGTCAGTGGGAGGATAGTGATACTCGATGAAAATCGGAGTAATACTGTTCAAGGCACGAAGTCCTTAATGGAACACATATAGTTCATCAAGGATGAGACTATACCATTAATCTTCGAATACACAAGAACCGCGCGTAGATCGGAGAGAATCAGAAAACAACCTGGGGTATGGGTTTCTGATGTAACCTCATAAAGATATTAATCTTGTGGAGGTATACCAACCGACTACGTTTTGAGGAAGTGATACGAGGTATCGACTCCCTATTATGGCAAAGTGCCATAAGTCCGAAATGGATTCCATGTATAACAACTATGTTTGGATACTAGTTGATGTACCGTAAGGCATTGTGCCTATTGGTACAATGAAAGTCTTCAAGGAAGACATACATGGATGGCAACATACCAACGTACTAAGCTAGGCTTGTGACGGAAAGGTATCGTTATCAACATTGTGTTAATAACGGTTCAACCTTTTACCTGTTGCCATGGTAAATCCATTTGGATAATGCTTGCTGAGATACTGCATATTTCATTTATGAAATGTGTCAGTTGTAGAACAAAATCGCTTTCCTGAAAAGGAAACCTATTGGAGGATGCTTACAACATCCTGACGATTTTGTATAACCGACAAACAAGGTTTGCAGGTTATTCGATCCATGTTTGGATTGAAGCAAGCATAAGGTTCTTGGAACTGACGTTTTGATGTAATCATAATGGTTTATGATTTAATTCAAAACGAAATGATTCTTGTGTATATAAGGAGGTTAGTGGGAGAGCACTGACAGTGAAATTCCCATAAAGCAATTGGTGAAAGCTTGGCTTTCATAGAAATTCTTCGTAGAATTCTTGGGAATAACAACCTTTATTCAAGGAATAAAGATCTACTGGGATAGATTTGGAGTTGTTAACACTCTCTGGGAAATTGTACATTTAAAATGTACTTGATATGGTGTCTCATACGCTTTGAGCATATGGAGTCACAATCGGGTCAATCCAAGTGATAGTCACTGGATTGAAGTTAGAACATCTGTTAGTATCTCAGAGAACTAAAGATGTTGTCTTCAGCTATGGAGAAGGAGAACTTGAAGTGACTGGGATCACTGCTGCAAGTTTCCAAACAGTTAAATACTGCGGTACTATAAAGTTTGAATAACGGGACAGTGAGCTGGAAATCTTCCGAGCAAGATACTGTTGCCGAATAAACAACAAATGCGGATTATTGCTGCGGCTGAGGCAGCAATAGAAGCCATTTGGATCGATAATAAATCTAATTAGATTAGATATAGTTCTGTTAGCAGCTGAGTTAGGCGTCAGCACAAGGCTAAAGAATTAAAGGTCTCATCGACGATCCAGATATATACTTCTATATCATCTGATTCGTTCGGATCATACATCGTGGCGATGTGATGATCGTATAAATCGCGTCAGACGATAATCATGCAAATCCGCTGACGAAAACCTTTCCTCAGCAATTTGAGCAAACTGTACATAGTTCGGGTGTTCGACACTTGAGTGACTGGCTATGTGCCAAGTGGGAGATTGTTGGATAATATGACCCATAGCGTCACTATTTGTACAGATCATAGTGTTGTTGTACAAATTAACTATGTGACAAGGAAATTGCACTCTCATCATTTGTGATTAGATCACCTTAGATATATAATGAAGAGAGGTCCCTATGATTAGTTCCTGGATTGAGAATGATATGAGACAGTATCAGTCCACGAAGGATTAATCATTAAATATCCCTAGTCGTAGTATTATCGAGACTGGACATCGATAGTGCGGAATAGGCTAGTATTGCACTTGTGCGCGTTGTGAGGGCACAACAACATAGTTCTCATATATTTGGGTATTGGATACTCATGCAAGTGCGATAGGAGGTTGTGTTTCACCGATGGTACGGGAAATAGCTTCGCTCTGGATAGACCCCTCGGAATCCCATTGGTATTATGACTATGTGTCTATGGGAATCCGAAATCAGGGTAGGTGTATTTGGTCTTAACCTGAGACTTGCACCGCTAATGCTTACGACAATCAATATACTTTAGTTGAGGTCGTCTAGGACTCTAACCGGTTCTGTGTACGCCGAAGCTGAGTATATTGAGAATCGTAGAGTATTGGGTGTGATGTCAAGACGGAAGTATCACTCCAGTCATAGTGGAGATGATGTCACGCAGGATACGGTATTAGTACTCTGAGGTGCTGCAACCATCAGGATATTATGACAAGGTCATGTATATCCGATTATAGAGACTAGTTACCAGACATCCGACATGTGCTTCGTACGGGGCAGACACTTATCCAGCCCCAGGCCTAACACGTGACTATCCGATACTGGGCCGATATGCACAATACTACGGTATACTATGCTTGATACAGATCTATATATTCCTGTAAGAATATTTCTAGAGAATTGGGTAGGCATGGCGCTTTGCTAGAAGCCAACCTTGTCTTGTAAATCGGTATAAACGTAGTACGAGGTACTTACGTGTTCGGATAGTCCGACGATCGTATTTACTGCCAACATATCCGGAGATCTCATGGGTCGCTTCCCGAAGATTCACCGATGACGTATAACTCGCACTTAATTAATCTGGGATTAATTAGAAGAGAGAGAAAATTAATCTGGGATTAATCACGGAGATATTTTATCTGGGATAAAAATTAATTAAAAGAGAGAAACGATTATTTGGAATTAATCGGTAAATTAGTATATTCGATATATTAATCGAAATTGGATTTCGACGCGGAATTAAAATTGGATTTTAATTCGGGCGAACGAATTAATTTAGAATTAATTCGTTAGCGACGTGAATAGTGAATTCGCTAGGCGTAATCATTTAATTATGACGCGACGGAAAATTCGTTAATTTGGAATTAGCGAACCCGAGCCCGGGATTGTTTGCGAGCGCATTCGCATTTCGAATTCGAGTGCGGCACGCAAGCCAAATCGAGCGTCAAATCGCTAGTCACATCAAGCGTCAAATCAAATGTCACTTTGAGTGATGTGACAAGTTGTCACTTGGTTTGATTGATTGATGTGGTAATTGAAAAGCAATTATTGTTTTGCTTTTTGACTTTTTGGTAAATGGAAATTGAAAAAGAATTTGGTAATGATTTTATTTTGGAAATATAAAAACCAAATATACTTTTTCTTTTCCCACTTCTCTCTCCACTTTTCACGGTTTCTAGGAAACCTTTCTCTCTTTCCCTCCTCTTCTTCTCTCACGATTTTAGCCGATTTCTTCTTGTTTTTCTGGTTTTTGCCGAATCAAGAAGAGAATAAAAGGAAGAAGACAAGTGCTAGCACACACCTTGGGTTATACATAGGTGATAGGGAAACGAATTTATGAGCTTGGAATCGTTTTGGAAGCTTGAGCTTGGAGCTTCAATGGTGTTCATCCATGGCCGAATTTTTGAGGTTCAAAGAGGAGCAAAAACGTGCAGCCCACTGTCTCAGAAGCTCACTGCCGAGCTGCACCATGGAAGAAAAAACGCATCTTGTTCTTCGCAATAAAACCGATCAATGTGAGTTATGTTTCCGCCTTACTCCTTTGATGTGTTCATGCGTTTTTGTACTTGATTTGATGATTCTTGGGACCTATATTAGAATTCATCAAAAAACAAGTAAATAAAATTGTTCGAAAGTAGGTTTTAAGAAAATTCAATATTAAAAACTATCTAGGGTTGTGATTTCTTCCAATATCATTTTAAAGATGAAGTGGTTATCTTAAAGTTGGGTAATATATTGATTTATTAACCTGAAACACTAAATTATGTGTAAGCCTCTGTCGATGGTCAGACACAAATACCCAGTTTAACCCAATTGAACCATATGTCTATGTCAACCAAATTATCTGGATTCATTAAGTTTAAGTTCCAATTATGGCTACCCCCGCCCGACAGGTATATGTCTATCCTGTAAGGAAATCTATTAAAGGGTTATCTATCCTCAAGGAAGATCGTGGGCTATTAAGTCTAAGGTCTTAAACTTAAAATCTCTATGTCTAGTTCATTTTAAGTTTCCCAGTTCAATTTTTAATGGCCAGTTAATGAAAAAGCATTAAGATTAAGACTCAATAAATAAATCTTTATATTACCCAAACTATAGTCTAACCCCTTATAAACCGGTGATAATAATAAAAGTCATCACAACGCCAGATAACTAATTTAGTTACAACACATAACTAGGGCTAGTAAAAACTTGAAAATAAAAGACATAAAGTAAAAATGCGGTAAAGTAAATACTGAAAAGTAAATTACAATAAAATAAAATGCTAAGGTAAAATGAATTACTTTTATTACTACTAATTTAGATATCTCCCATAATATAATATATAAATTTGTGATAACATTACCAACCAGCCATATAGGCGGTAACCTGATTAAGTCAAATTAAGTCCAACCAGCCATTAAGGCAGTAAAAAGATTAATTACCAACCGACCAATCTGGCGGTATCCTTGATTAGTTAGGTTTAAACCAGATTAAAATGAATACCAACCGACCAATCTGGCGGTATCCTTTTAAGTCAATATTTAAATAGTGAATATATTATATTTAAGGGAGATTAATCTAAATAGCAAAAGTAAAAGAATTACCTTTCACCCTAGCTGGGGAAGTTACCTCCTCATGGTAAATAGTAAAAACTGTAAAAAGTAAAAAATAAATTACTATTATTACAAAACGTAATTAAAATTAATTACAAAACTAAAAACTAAAAACTAAAAGAAAGTAGAGAGAGAAACTCCCTATTTACATCAAAGAGATGAGAGAGAGTGGTAAAACTAAAACTGTAATTTCGCGCTCTATTTATAGGGGTCAGTGGGGGTCGCGCGTCGCGACGCCTAGCTCGCGTCGCGACACCAGTTATGTCGATGTGGCACGCTCTGGTTCGTCGATTGCAGATTCTGGATAAGGTGATAAGGTGACACGTGACAAGGTGGTTGGGACTCAATTATTGTGACAAGTGGCGGCTTCTGATTGGTCGGCTAGATTCTTATCCGCCACGTGTCAGATAGGGATAAGAGAACCAATAATTGATGCTGACGTGGCGCTGATGTGGCGGTGATGTGGTGACACGTGGCAAAGTGAATGTCGGCCCCATAGAATTGCGACACGTGGCACTTCCTGATTGGCTGTTGATGACGTGGCGGTGAGGTGGCATGTTGACTCGGTCAACTGATGATGTGGATGATGACGTGGCTGACAGGTGGAGTGATATGTGGCGGCACGTGGCGATGGTGACTGTTGGCACCGTATGATGATGACACGTGGCACGACGCATGTTAGTAGATCGGCTGTGATGGTGACACGTGGCACAGCGCACGTTAGCTAAGTCAAAATTTCTCAGATTCTGATTTGTGGACCCGGCGCACGTTAGCACTGTTCGGCACACGTGGCACGGCGAAGGTCTTGGCCAATTTCTCAAATTACCAAAATGCCCTTTTTGCCAATTTTCACTGTTTTGGTCCAAATCATCTCCAGAATGTCCTGAAACTTTATTTATCTACAAAATAACATAAAACACATCAAAATATTCACAAAACTCAAGAAACTATACCAAATATTAGGTTAAATGAGTGGGAAATAGTGATAGAATTACCATTCATCACACCCCCAAACCTAACATTTTGCTAGCCCTCGAGCAAAACATAGAATAAAATAACATAATAAAATTTAACTAAGCCACTTTCGTAGGGATCACGGTTGCATTTAGCATATGCAACAAGCCTTTAAACCCCTAGGTGTCTGTAGTGGACGAGTTGTAGTATCGTGAGGGTTTACAGCAATGATACCCACAAATATTTTACAAAAGTAAAAAGAAAGTAAAACTAATGCACACAAAAGCAAAAAGACAAGCGAAAAGAGAATAAAGAAGATAGTGACTAATCAGGTGAAACTTCTACTCCAAGTTACTAGTTGTTTTGTTTCATTCTAAATTACTGAATATGTAAATTCTCTGATTATATTTATCATTCTCCATATACACAGCCAACAAAATATTAAACAACTCATTTTTGCTCACAACAGTCATAAGTGCAGTTGATAAGAGAGTAATATTTTTCTCCTAAAGTTCTATCAGATTTCACACCTTTTTTTATGGCAATGGAATAATTTTTCTCATTTTTCTGATTTTTTCTTTGATTTTTTTTTATATATAATATCTTACATCTATGTAGGGAGTGTGGGGTCGGTGGCTCCCAAACCAGTTGGCTTTAGGGCACCAGGTGTTAAGATACCCCTACGGACTTAATTACTCAGACTTCAGATATATATATTTTTGCAGCATCTTTGATCCATATAACGAGCTTTGGGCCAGTGACTCCCAAACCAGTTGGTTTTAGGGCACTATGTGTTAAAACACCCTTACAGACTTAATAACTCGGACCTCAGATTTTATTCTTTTTTTTTCATTGCTTTTTGAGATCTTCCTCTAATTAAACTAGAGCACTGAATATTACAAACTTTTCAATTATAGCTTATATTCGTATGTTACTTATGCATGTTGATAATATCTGCTAACTGAGCATATGAAGATCCGTTTTAGTCAGTATTATGGAGAATTCACAAATTAAATAATTCAAAAGGAAATAAACAAAAATTAACTTGTTCCAAAATAGGTTTGAGATACATCTCAGGAGTGGAAACTCTTTACTCAGCTATCTCTTACCAATTTCACCTTTTTAGTCAAAATAAAAACACAAAAACACAAAATACTTTTTGTAATTTTCGAAAAATTTTCAATTTTTTTTGTATTTTTCGAAAAATTTTGGATTAAAAATAAAATAACACACAAACTAAAAACAAGGTACTGATCAACTAATTCCCTCCCCCAAACCTAAATGAGACATTGTCCCCAATGTCTTAAAAAATAGAAGAAGAGTTTAGAAGGTAGTACCTGGTTAGCTGAAATTCTACAAGAAATTAAAGGTTAATATCCAGATTAACGTGACGCCTCTTACCACGATCGTCCTCGGACCAATTTATCTTTGAAATGATAGGGTCAACTTGTGATTCATAGGCTAAGAGTTGGTCAATTATATCCGGAGCAGTTCTGGCAGTAAAGAGTAGTTCTTTTAAAGGTTTTGACACGAACCCATTTCTTCGGGCATCATCAAGAAACACATAAAGAAAATCATAAAATCCATCAACGTTAAACAGCCCAATTGGTTTCTGGTGTATGTTCAGGTTCGCCCAAGATAGCACTATAAAAATTTCCTCCAATGTACCCAAGCCACCTGGCAAAGCAATAAAAGCATCAGCACGGTTAATCATTTCTACCAGTCGTTCAGACATACCTGGCACGATCAGTTCCTCTCCGTTTGATGGTTCAATAAGATTTGCCTCTGCCAAGGGTTTTGGGATGATTCCTAAAATGTTACTACCTCCTTCCTGTACGGCCTTTGAAATGATCCCCATTAGTCCAATATTTCCTCTGCCATATACTAAGTGCATATTTCTTGCAGCTAAGACTCGACCCAATTCTTGTGCTGCTTCTACGTATTATGGTTTAGTACCAACACTACTACCGCAAAACACACAGATATTTTCAACTCGTCTTCTTGAAGTGGCTTCCATGTTTTACTCTGGATTTCTTCAAAAGTGCAATGATGAGTTGAATTTATGAGTCCTGAAAATGGTGAGAAAAATAATATCACTAGTATCTTCCAAAGGACGATTAGTAGCAAAATAGTAAAATAATATCGTGATAGTCAAAAAGGTCTGGATCCTGTCGGAGAAAATAAAAGAAAACAACAAAACAAATTACAATTATTAAGAAAAAACAAAGAGATATAATATTTACAAGAAAAGTAACGGCTTGATTGACGTCTATCCGTCAGGGATAAGCTTCCCATCCAATTTTCTTATAAATTGGCAAACAGGGTCTTTTTGAGTCAGATTCCTGAGACTTAACATTTGTCTTTCCTTTTGGAATTGTGCATATAACATGCGAATTTCATATCCATCTAGTGTCCTCGGGCTGATGCTCCGCTCTGATTCAGTCCAAAAATCACAAATCTGCCCCATCTCTCTGCAGGTATTACCACTGTAAGCTTTAATGCTTCTTGTGAAAATCCACGTCGGGTCTATAGGCTTAATCTAGCATATTTGCTTCATATCCATATCTTGGCCATTTCTTCCGCTAGGCCTTCTATAACTGAAGAGGTTGATCTGAACTAATTCTGGTATGCCCATTCTCTGGCTTCCGCAATTGAAGAAACGTATCTTGTGCCACCTCGGGCTGATGCATGCTCTTGACATGCTACAATCCTAGAGGGATATGATCTGCAAGGATCTGCAAAAAATAGAAAAAAGGCCAAGAGGGAAAACTCACATCCTCGAGCTATTAGGAAAATAACAAAGACCTCGGCGGAAAAATGTCTGACCCCGAGCAATCACAAGTCATTTGGGAGCACGGGAATAAACCTTCCTTACGCCATCACACAGTAATAGGACCTCAGCGGGACGTAACCCAGAGTCGAGCTGATGCAATAACCTAGCCATAAGAGAAAGATCTATCATTGTGCCACTCATCACTAGGCCATGGGAGAGAAACTCCGACCCCATGCCAATAAAGATAATAAGGCCTTGGTGGGAAGTAACCCGACCCTGAGCCATAATAAGCACTTGGCCATAAGGGAATGCTCCGTCTTTATGCCACTCAACACTCGACTATGGGGGAGAAACTCCGACCTCATGCCAACAAAGATAATAAGGCCTTATTGGGAAGTAACCTGACCCCAATCCGTAATAAGCACTTGGCCACAAGGGGATGCTTCATCCTTGCACCATCACACTAGGCCCTGGGGGAGAAACTCTGAACCCATGCCAACAAAGATAATAAGGCCTTAGTGGGAAGTAACCCGACCACGAGCCATA
The DNA here is from genome assembly GCA_019454045.1 of Zanthoxylum bungeanum. Taxonomy (NCBI): domain Eukaryota; kingdom Viridiplantae; phylum Streptophyta; class Magnoliopsida; order Sapindales; family Rutaceae; genus Zanthoxylum; species Zanthoxylum bungeanum. Next base: position 204,478 of record SKCR01046106.1, on the reverse strand, counting down.
ATAAGTAGTTTTGGCCATAATGTAATGTTCCCTCATTGTGCCAATACTCAGCACTCTGCCATGGGGGAGAAACTCCGACCCAATACCAACAAAGATAATAAGGCCCTGGTGGTAAGTAACCTGACCATGAAACATAATATGATACACAATGGGATAGTCGGTGCTATTGGGGCATTCTCTCTCCCCTAGGTCAGCATGCCCCATGTTACAGAATAGAATAGCCGATGCTTCGAGGGCATTCTCCCTCCCATAGGTCGGCATACCCGATAATACAGAATGAGATAGTCGGCACTTCGGGGGAATTTTCACTCACCTAGGTCGACATACACAATGATATATAATGGGATAGCCGGTGCTTCGCGGGCATTCTCCCTCCCCTAGGTCGGCATACATGATGATACATAATGAGGTATTCTCCCTTCATTATGTTGGCATACCCGATGATACAAAATGAGATAGCCGATGCTTCGAGGATATTCTACCTCCCCTAGGTTGGTTTACCTGATGATACAAAATGGGATAGTCGGTGCTCCGGGGGATTTCTCCCTCCCCTAGGTCAACATACCCATTCACGAGCATCTCTAAAAAAAATATCAAACATGTCTTTCCCATCTGAATAATAAACAAGCACATGGGAATAAATTTTTATTTAGAGAGGAAAGTCTTATTTTTATCTACCGCCTATCTTACAACGCTTTAAATGTCATTTTAAGAGAGGCTTTATTGAAAATATCCCCTCAACACCTTAGCATTCCAGGGCTTCTTGATTCGGGCACTATCTACCATCTATTCCATTTGATAGGTGACCGACCTGGTGACGTTGCTACAGGCGTTGTCTCATCCTAATGACCTCATGATCAATATACTCGCTGACGTACTCGCTCCTCACCAGGTCCTCCACCTGCTCCTACATGTCCTTGCATCCTTTCGTGGCATGTATCCTTACCTTGTGGTGCAAACAATAAGCCTTTTTGTTTCTCTTCTCATTCAGAAACTTCCTCAGGTCTGGCTCAGTCAATAGACTTTTATCTTCGATTTCCCAAACTATCTGGGAAAGGGATCTGTTCAGGGGGATGTACGCATAGTCCCCTGTAATCTTGAGCTCCTACTGGGTAGGTCCTGGTCTCTTTATTTTCTCAGTCATTTGCTCCATTGATGTCGCGGCCAGGCTCTTACTACCGGTGATATCATTCCTCCTTCGACTAGGCTCTGCCTGTGTCTACTCTACCGATGTTCTCTCTTCTAACTTTTTAATTCTCTTCATCATGGCTTGTATGAAGGCTCGAGTTCCCTCATTTTCTCTCCGCAAGTTCTCCTTCATTCTCTCCATCCACCTCTCCATCATGGCCTCTGAAGATCTATGGTTCTAATCTCCTGCCATCGTCTCAACATGTTTTTAGTACTGCTCCCCATAGACGGCGCCAACTGTTGATGGCTCATTTTTATTCCAGGGGCAAATCGGTAAACTCACTCATTGAACAATCCTCCTTCAACTGTGAATTTTCTTGGTTTGGGGACCAAAGATATGTTGGGATGTATGATGACCGGTGCTTACACACGCGTATAACGCAAGCGCACGTATCGTTCAAGTAGTATAAAATATCGATCCCACGAGGACTTAATATCTAATATATTAATTTTATGAGGTCAAATGATTACTAGTATCTAACAGGTTGTTTGATTGATTTGAAATGGTGACGATTCTAAATTTAAAAAACAAGTAAATAAAATTGTTCGAAAGTAGGTTTTAAGAAAATTCAATATTAAAAACTATCTAGGGTTGTGATTTCTTCCAATATCATTTTAAAGATGAAGTGATTATCTTAAAGTTGGGTAATATATTGATTTATTAACCTGGAACACTAAATTATGTGTAAGCCTCTGTCGATGGTCAGACACAAATACCCAGTTTAACCCAATTGAACCATATGTCTATGTCAACCAAATTATATGGATTCATTAAGTTTAAGTTCCAATTATGGCTACCCCCGCCCGACAGGTATATGTCTATCCTGTAAGGAAATCTATTAAAGGGTTATCTATCCTTAAGGAAGATCGTGGACTATTGAGTCTAAGGTCTTAAACTGAAAATCCACATGTCTAGTTCATTTTAAGTTTCCCAGTTCATTTTATTAATGGCCAGTTAATGAAAAAGCATTAAGATTAAGACTCAATAAATAAATCTTTATATTACCCAAGCTATAATCTAACCCCTTATAAACCGGTGATATTGGATTTCATCACAACCCCAGATAACTGGCTTAATTACGACACATATTTACGGGTAGTAAAAAAAACTTAAATAAAATAAATACATAAAGTAAAATACTGAAAATTAAATACTGAAATAAATACTGAAATTAAATACTAAATATTAAATGCTGAAAATTAAATGCTGAAAGTAAATTACTGAAAGTAAATTGCTGAAAGTAAATTACTGAAAAGTAAAAACTGAAAATTAAAGAAAGAAAAGTACTGTGCGTAAAAGTAAATTACGGAGAGTAAAAACTGAAAAGTAAAGAAAAGAAAGTGCGAAAGAGTAAATTAATTACTGAAAGATCTTACACATAATTTAATCAGAATGAATTCGTCAATTTCGGGATGAATTCGTCAGAATTCGAAATTATTTTGTCTTTCAAAGCTGTAGATCTTTTGCGTCTTTTTAATCTGGAACTTGAATCAGCTCAATCCGATATCGGAGTAAAAAGTTATGCCCCAAATACGACAGATGCGCAAAACTGGAATTTCCAAAACTGCACTTCGTCAAAAACGCCATTTCAAGTTTCCAATGTCCAAAATTAAAATATCAAGTCCAATAATTGCCCTTATTTGACCCATATTTCGTCCTAAATGATTTCATTGAGATCCGATATTATTTTATCTGCAAAATAAACTAAAACACATCAAAACGTTCATCAAACCCGAGAAACTAAACAAAATATTAAGTTAAAGGGGGGGTAAATATTGATATATTTTCCGCTCATCACACCCCCAAACCTAACATTTTGCTAGTCCTCGAGCAAAACAATAAAATAAAATATAAGAAACAATTAAAATTAAACTAAGCCACTTTCGTAGGGATCACGGTTGCATTTAGCATATGCAACAAGCCTTTAAACCCCTAGGTGTCCTTAGTGGACGAGTTATAGTCTCGTGAGGGCTTACAACAACGATACCCACAAATATTTTACAAAAGTAAAAAGGTAGTGAAACTAATGCACACAAAAGCAAAAAGACAAGAGAAAAGAGAATAAAGAAGTTAGTGACTAATCATGTGAAACTTCTACTCCAAATCAATAGTTGTTTTGTTTCATTCTAAATTACCGAATAAGTAAATTCTCCTATTATTTTTACCATTCTCCATATACACAGTCGACAAAATATTAATCAACTCATTTTTTCCTATAACAGTCATAAGTGCAGTTGATAAGAGAGTAATATTTTTTTCCTAAAGTTCTATCATATTTCACGCCTTTTTGTAGCAATGAAATAATTTTTCTAATTTTTCAGATTTTTTCTTTGATTTTTCTCTATTTTTTTATTTATATACATATCTTCCATCTATGTAGCAAGTGTTGGGTCGGTGGCTCCCAAACTAGTTGGCTTTAGGGCACCAGGTGTTAAGACACCCCTACGGACTTAATTACTCAGACTTCAGATATATATATTTTTGCAGCATCTTTGATCCATGTAGCGAGCTTTGGGCCAGTGACTCCCAAACCAGTTGGTTTTAGGGCACTAGGTGTTAAAACACCCTTACAGACTTAATAACTCGGATCTCGAATTTTTTTTTTACTCCATTGCTTTTTGAGATGCTTCCTCCAATAAAACTATAGCACTGAATATTACAAACTTTTCAATTTTAACTCATGTCCGTATATTACTATGCATATTGATAATATTTGCTAACTGAGCATATGAAGATCCATTTTAGTCTGTTTTATGGAGAATTTACAAATTAAATAATTTAAAATGAAATAAATAAAAATTAACTTATTTCGAAAATAGGCTTGAGATAAGTATCAGGAGTGGAAACTCCTTACTCAGCTATCTTTCACCAATTTCATCATTTTAGTCAAAATAAAAACACAAAATATTTTTGTAATTTTTGAAAATTTTTCAATTTTTTTTTGTATTTTTCGAAAAATTTTGGACTAAAAATCAAAAGAACATACAAACTAAAAACAAGGTACTGATCAACTAATTAACACCCCCAAACCTAAATGAGACATTGTCCCCAATGTCTTAAACAGTAAAAGGAGAATTAAGAAGGTCGTACCTGGTTAGCTGAAAATCTACAGGAAATTAAAGGTTAAGATCCAGATTAACACGACGCCTCTTACCACGATCGTCCTCGGACCAATTTATCTTTGAAATGATAGGGTCAACTCGTGGTTAATAGGCTAAGAGTTGGTCAATTAGATCCGGAGCAGTTCTGGCAGTAAAGAGGAGTTCTTTCAAAGATTTTGACACGAACCCATTTCTCCGGGCATCATCAAGAAATACACAAAGAAAATCATAAAATCCATCAACGTTAAACAGCCCAATTGGTTTCTGGTGTATGTTCAGGTTCGCCCAAGATAGCACAATAAAAATTCCCTCCAATGTACCCAAGCCACCTGGCAAAGCAATAAAAGCATCAGTACGATTAATCATTTCTACCAGTCATTCAGACATACCTGGCACGATCAGTTCCTCTCCGTTTGATGGTTCAATAAGATTTGCCTCTAGCAAGGGTTTTGGAATGATTCCCAAAACGTGACTGCCTCCTTCTTGTACGGCCCTTGAAACGATCCTCATAAGTCCAAGATTGCCTCCGCCATATATTAAGTGCATATTCCTCGCATCTAAGACTCGACCCAATTCTTGTGCTGCCTCTATGTATTGTGGCTTATTACCAACACTAGTACCGTAAAACACACAGATGTTTTCAACTCGTATTCTTGAAGTGGCTTCCATTTTTTTTATGTATTTCTTTCTCAACTCTAGATGCCTTGAAAAGTGAAATGACGGGCTGAATTTATAGTACCTGAAAAGGGTGAGTAAAAATAGCACAAGTATCTTCCAGAGGACGATTAGTAGCGAAATAATATCGTGATAGTCAAAAAGGTCTGGATCCTGTCGGAGAAAACAAAAGAAAAAACAAAAAAAAAAATAACAATTATTAAGAAAAGACAAAGAGATATAATATTTACAAGAAAAGTAACGGCTTGATTTACGTCTATGCGTCAGGGACAAGCTTCCCATCCAATTTTCTTATAAATTGGCAAACAGGGTCTTTTTGAGTCAGATTCCCGAGACTTAACAGTTGTCTTTCCTTTTGGAATTGTGCATATAACATGTGAATTTCATGATACACACATCCACTGGGATGCGTCTCAAGAGTTTTAGATATGTCATCCAAAGACTCCTTACTCAAGCCATCCCTAATGAAATTAATCTTATCTTCGCGGTTATCAGACACCATTCCTAAAGAACGACAACGAGTATTAAGAAACATACGATCACATTTATAACAAACACACATTCTTTTGTCTCTTCTCTTTTTAGCATATGTGTTCTTTCCTAAACCAGGCAGATGTGAAATAAAAGAGTCAGAAGACTCACCTGCCAATCGGACCCGTGCTTCAATTAACCAACGAATGTCAGTAGGAATACCTTTGATCATCAGTAATCTCATCAGTTCAAAGCGAGCTTTGTAGAATTTTATCAGAGATTTTTGAGGGAGAGAAGGGAATTGCTTGCGAAGATTTGCGAGAGCTTCTTCCATCTTGAAATGATTAAACCTGCAAAAATTAAACACATAAAAATAAAACACACCAGATCACAATATATACAAAAATAGCATGGGTTGCCTCCCTGCTAGCGCTAAGTTTAGAGTCGTCAGCTAGACGTGACTTCTCGAACGTTAAGCTAGATCTGAAGGTGTAACACTTTCTTTTTGTCGCTCAAATGATTCTCCCCAGTAGTGCTTGACACACTTGTTTTTAACCTTGAAAGTTTTGTTAGCGTCAGGATCATGTATCTCAACGGCTCTATCTGGTAAAACTTTGGTGATCACAAATGGACCTGACCACCGTGATTTTGGCTTCCATGGGAAGAATTTCACCCTTGATTTGTTTAATAGTACCTTCTGCCCTGGTTCCAGTTGTATGCGCACTAACTTCTCATCATGTCTTTTCTTGCCCTTTTCTTTGTACAATTTGGCATCCTCAAAAAGCTGATTGTAAAATTCCTCCAATTCGTTGAGCTGGTGGAACTTTTTCTTTTCTGTTGCTTGTAGTGCAAGAATTGGCTCTTTCAGTGCAAAAGACGTTTTATCTTTAGGCTTCACAGGCAATTGACATGTTTTAAGTTTGTCAGTAGCACTTTGCATTGCATTGGAGTTCTGAATGGTAATGTGTATCACATCGAGTTTGAAACATTCCTCCTTCTTTTCATCATCTGGGAAATTCATGGCCTTGAAAACATTGAATGTTACTTCTTGGTCCTGTACCCTCATGGTTAGTTCTCCTTTTTGTACATCAATAATGGTTCGACCTGTAGCCAAGAATTGTCTCCCGAGGATGATTGGCACATCTGCTTCTTCCTCCATATCAAGGATAATAAAATCTGTTAGGAAAATGAATTTGTCAACCTTGACCAGCACATCCTCAACTACACCTCTCGGAAATACGAGCGTTCTATCAGCAAGTTGTAGTGAAACTGAAGTTGGCATTGTTTCTCCAATCTGTAATTTCCTGAAAATGGAAAAAGGCATCAAGTTAACACTAGCACCTAAATCACACAGAGCCTTACCGAAGTCATGTTCTCCTATGGTGCAAGGAACAGTGAAACTGCCAGGATCTTTCAACTTTGGGGGAAGTTTCCTCTGAATGATAAAACTATCTAGGGTTGTGATTTCTTCCAATATCATTTTAAAGATGAAGTGGTTATCTTAAAGTTGGGTAATATATTGATTTATTAACCTGGAACACTAAATTATGTGTAAGCCTCTGTCGATGGTCAGACACAAATACCCAGTTTAACCCAATTGAACCATATGTCTATGTCAATCAAATTATATGGATTCATTAAGTTTAAGTTCCAATTATGGCTACCCCCGCCCGACAGGTATATGTCTATCCTGTAAGGAAATCTATTAAAGGGTTATCTATCCTCAAGGAAGATCGTGGACTATTGAGTCTAAGGTCTTAAACTTAAAATCCCTATGTCTAGTTCATTTTAAGTTTCCCAGTTCAATTTTATTAATGGCCAGTTAATGAAAAAGCATTAAGATTAAGACTCAATAAATAAATCTTTATATAACCCAAGCTATAATCTAACCCCTTATAAACCGGTGATATTGGATTTCATCACAACCCCAGATAACTGGCTTAGTTACGACACATATTTACGGGTAGTAAAAAAAACTTAAATAAAATAAAAGACATAAAGTAAAATATTGAAAATTAAATACTGAAAATAAATGCTGAAATTAAATACTGAAAATTAAATGCTAAAAGTAAATTACTAAAAGTAAATTGCTGAAAGTAAATTACTGAAAAGTAAATTGATGAAAGTAAATTACTGAAAAGTAAAAACTGAAAATTAAAGAAAGAAAAGTATTGTGCGTAAAAGTAAATTGCGGAAAGTAAAAACTGAAAAGTAAAGAAAAGAAAGTGCGAAAGCGTAAATTAATTACTGAAAGCTGTAAACAAACAAACAAGATACAATCTTCTTAGTATTCTTAAGGAATTTCTTAGAAGAAAGTATGAATTTTACAAATGAAATGGCTTGGTATTTATAGGTAAAATTTTGCCTCCATCAAATCATCTACCAAATTAATAATTAATTGCTCCACTAATCTCTTATCATGTTTGGTGATGATTTGATAATTTTTATTATTTATTTATTAATTTATTTTTTTGCTTTAAAAATGATTGAAAGTGACTTTAATAATTACACACAACATACTTCTGGATGGTTCATCAATTTCGGGCATGAAATCCTACGAATTCGAAATTATTTTGTCTTTCACAGCTGTAGATCTTTGAGTCTTCTTTAATCTGGAACTTGAATCAGCTCAATCCGATATCAGAGTAAAACGTTATGCCCAAAATACGACAGATGCGCAAAACTGGAATTTCCAAAACTGCACTTCGTCAAAAACGCCCTTTCAAGTTTCCAATCTCCAAAATTAAAATATCAAGTCCAACAATTGCCCTTATTTGACCCATATTTCATCTTAAATGATTTCATTGAGATCCGATATTATTTTATCTGCGAAATAAACTAAAACACATCAAAACGTTCATCAAACCGAGAAACTAAACAAAATATTAAGTTAAAGGGGCGGTAAATATTGATATATTTTCCGCTCATCATATGCCCTAGAGCTAAATGTGATGTAAACGGCTTTATGTGTTTTGAAATAAAATGATGCATTATTCATTTATCAAAGTGTTTGTTTAATATTCGCATATTATAAATTATCTTGGATACCCTAGATTACTTATGTACCTTCAGACTTAGTGTATGAGTGTCATACACAAGAGGATTTAAGTATGAAGTTAGTAATCTTAAATAGTCAATATAGAGCAAATAAAGCGGGTACTTTGTTTGTGGTTTATCTATAGCTGTGGTTTATTCTATAATTGTATGACGACCTTTATCCGGGATCGTCCATGTAGAGACATGAGAATGGATGCACCTTGTATGATGTGATCATATAGGATTGGACCTAGATGGAAATGACATTTTTTTATATTCGTTAAACAAAGAAAGTCATTTCGATCTACTAGATGGTTATATATGGATTGATCTTAATCCTGAGTGTACTACGAACTCCTGCATGGCAGGCTATGTCATTTGATTTACAAAGATGAGGTTGGTGTAGCAGTCCCGACCAATAGCTATGTACTTTGGGGGCAAGGTCTATTGTGTAGCTAGGAATGTTTTACATAGACATGAAGTTCACTCATTCTTGCGAGAAGTAGAGGAGTATCCTTCTTAAGGGTTAATTCGGTACTTGAACGGTTAGAGCGCTCAAGTCTTTCTATTACGAATAGAAAGATTAAAATTCATAATCGTTATGAATAAATCGTTCATTAGAGAATCAATGGTACTTAAGGTAAAAATAATTAGAGGGGTATAACAGACATTTTGACCCGACTCTAATTATGAGATACTCGTGAAGGATTAATCTATATGTAGTGCCTATATCGATGTTCACCGACTTGGTTCGACTTAATATATCATCTGCGGGAATGAGAGTGCAACTTCGGGATTTTAGTGGAATAACTTGGAGTTAATAATTCGGAATATTTAATTAAGAGCTTAATTAATTTTTCGAGATTATTGGAGCTTGGAACCGTAGGTCCATTTGGTCCCCGTGCTAGCTCGATTTACTATAGCGGATTTAGTATAATTGGATAGTCCAATTATATACTCACATATGTATAAATATTATTAATATAATTATTAATATTATTTTTCAGACTTGGAACTATATATTAAAAGTTAATATATGGTTTTAACAATTATATTATAATTATTAATTACATTAATATTAATTTGATATAATTTAATAAGGCTAAAATAAGAATTCCAAATTTTAGGTTTTGGAAACCCTTGGATATTTTTGGTGGTTACACTTTAAAAAGGTGATAACCTTTTAATTTTGTAACATCTTTTCAATTATGGTAATTGAAAATTTATTGTTACAAAATTTTCAATAATTCCTTGGCTTGGCCGATTTTTGTAAAGAGGAAAGGGAAATATTTTGTTTGTTTTGGAAACAAATAACCCTAGGTATAAAAAGAAGATTTATTTTTCTTATTGCTAAATCTCTCATTCTAACCTTAGCCACCTTTTGATCTTCTTCCAAAACCTCTCAATTGTTGAGAAAGAAGAACACAAGAAAAATAAAATACAAAAACAAAAGTTGTTGTGTGACTTAATCACTAAATAGTTTAGGGATTATTTTGTGACTTTTGCCTACACAAGTTTCCATTGGTAACGAGACATAGCTCGAAAGACTTTGTGTTGTCGAACTTTTCTTCATCTTCATCTTATTTTCCTGTTCACGACAGTAAGGCTATATATTGCTCACTATCGCCCCTTTGCTTGGTGAAACGGAACCCGGTTTGGTTTCGTTTTAATCCTGTTTTTTTGGGGAACATATAGTGGTGCTTTGGGCCCTGTGTTGGGGATGTTTTCAAGTGAAAAATCGGAACCAAAACACAGCCACTGTCTACGCAATTTTCAGGAGTTGTTCGGGAGTGTGCTGGGTGCATTTCGGGTGCTAAAACAATCCGGTTTTGTGTTGCTGTTCAAGGGCTGTTCGGGGGCTATTTCGGGGCTGAAATTTTTCTTAAAACAGTAGCAAAACTTCAGTGGTACTGCTGGTTCCATTCGGCAATTAAAGGAGAATGGCATAAAATTTTTTCAAGTCCGATCTGTGTGCCTAAACCGTGTCCGCTGCGCGAGAAAAGCATTTCCTACAAGATAAACTTAGCAAAAGATTGAAAACACACAGATAAGACAGAGGGTTTAACGTGGTTCGATGGAATGGATCCAACCTACGTGCACGAGGACAAGGGAAAATGAAGCCTATTTCTCAAGCTTGTCTGACCGACCTCTTACAAGCTCACACTTATACTTAAGCTTTTCTCTCTCCTTTACAAGTTGTGTACGAAATGAAATTAGCTAACCCTTTACAATGAACTATCAACCCCTTTATATAATAGGGAAAAATATATTGTTACACCAATCTCATGACGTTAGCTACGTGAATCTATCATTAATACAATGACTCTCTTCCCTAACTGTTCTGTCGAAAGTAGCTATGCCACCTGACATCTCTTTAAACCAAGCTATTATACCCTATGCCACACGCTACCTCTAGCTTGTAATTTATCATCTCTCATGTGATAGCGTGTACTAGACGATAAGCCAATGACCTGCTCTGGTCACGTCAGACCTTTTTGGAAGGTGCAAGTCCCCATGTAGGGCTTACGTCATCTTGACTTGATCACGCCACTAACACCCCGACCCGAATGATTGGGTCAGTCAACTGAAACAACTGTCAACTTGCCCTGTTATGCTACCAGGTCAGGCCGTATCTGAGACCTTCACTCTACTTTGATGTTCTGAACATCTTTCCAGAACGAGACATGATCTTTTGAACCGATCCTCATTCTGACATGAGGCTCTGAATGCCGAGCTGCTTTAAGAGCCTGATGTTGGGGTGATCTGACTTGATCACCTCAGACGTGATCACCTAGGATCTGACCAATTCGGATTTAACTATTTCCGATCTACCCCATCTACCAGCTGGTATTACCATTGCAAGCTTTAATGCTTCTATGACTGAAGAGGTTGATCCGAACTAATTCTGGTCGGTCCATCCTCTGGCTTCCACACTTGAAGCAACTTATCTTGTGCCACCTCGGTCTGATGTATGCTCTTGACATGCTGCAATCCCAGAGGGATATGATCTGCAAGGATCTACAAAAAATAGAAAACATACCACGAGGGAAAACTCACCTCCTCGGGCTATTAGGAAAATAACAAGGACCTCAGTGGAAAAATCTCCAACCTAAGCAATCATAAGTCATTTGGCAACAAGGGAATGAACCCTACTTGCACCGTCACATAGTAATAGGACCTCAGCGGGACTTAATCCAGAGCCGAGCCGATGTAATAACCTAGCCACAAGGGAATGATCCGTCCTTATGCCACTCATCACTCGGCCATGGGGGAGAAACTCTGACCCCATGCCAACAAAGATAATAAGGCCTCGGTGGGAAGTAACCCGACCTTGAGCCATAATAAACACTTGGCCACAATGGAATGCTATGTCCTTGTTCCACTCAATACTCGGCCATGGGGGAGAAACTTCGACCTCATGCCAACAAAGATAATAAGGCCTCGAAGGGAAGTAACCTGACCCCGAGCCATAATAAGTACTTGACCACAAGGGAATGCTTCGTCCTTGTACCATCACACTGGGCCATGAGGTGAAACTCTGACCCTATGCCAACAAAGATAATAAGGCCTCAGTGGGAAGTAACCTGACCCCAAGCCATAATAAGTATTTTTGGCCACAAGGGAATGTTCCCTCCTTGTGCCAATACTCAGCACTCGGCCATGGGCAGAAACTCGGACCCCATACCAACAAAGATAAAAAGGTCTCGGTGGGAAGTAACACGACCCCAAGCTATAATATGAAACACAATGGGATAGCCGGCACTACGGGGCATTCTCCCTCCCCTAGGTTGAGATACTCGATGATATATAATGGGATGGCCGATACTTCGAGGGCATTCTCGCTCCCGTAGGTCGGCATACCCGATCACGAGCATCTCCAAATAAATATTAAACATGCCTTTTCCATCCGAATAATAAACAAGCACAAGGGAACAAGTTTTTATTTAAAGGGGAATGTTTTATTTATATTCCGAGGATCTACTGCCTATCTTACAACTCTTTGAGGGTCATTTTAAGAGAGACACTATTGAAAATATCCTCTCAACACCTCAGCATTTCAGGACTTCTTGATTCGAGCACTCTCGATCATCTACTCCAGGTGATAAGTGACCGACCTGGTGACATTACTACTGGAGTTGTCTCATCCTCATGATCAACATACTCACTGAGGTAGCCGCTCCTTACCAGGTCCTTCATCTACTCTTGCAGGTCCTGAAATCCATTCGTGGCTTGTCCATTTACCTTATGGTGCAAACAATAAGCCATGTTGTTTCTCTTCTCATTCGGAAACTTCATCAGGTCAGGCTCAATCAATAGGCCTTTATCTTGGATCTCTCGAACTATCTGGGCCAGAGATCTGTTCAAGTGGGTGTATGCAACATCCCCTGTAATCTTGAACTCATGCTGGGTAGGTCCCGATCTCTTCATTTTCTCAGTCATTTGCTCCATTTATGCCGTGACCAGGCTCTTACTATTGGCGATATCATTCATTCTTCGATTAGGCTCTGCTTGCGTCTGCTCTCGTGACGCTCTCTCTTCCAACTTTTCAATTCTCTCCATCATGGATTGTATGAAGGCTCGAGTTCACTCTCTTTCTATCCGTAAGTTCTCATTTATAAAGATCTATGATTACCGTTGATGAGCGGAAAATATATCACTATTTATCGCCCATTTTACTTAATATTTTATTTAGTTTCTTGAGTTTTATGAATATTTTGATGTGTTTTGTGTATTTTATAGATAAATAGGATTTTGGGACGCATTGGAATCAAATCAGGGCCAAAATAGTGGAAAATGGACAAAAATGGCAAAATCATCATTTTCACATCGCGACGAGCACACCTTTTGCATCGTGACGCGCTGCAGTCACTGTTCTGCCGACACTTGTCAACATGATGTCAGCATAATAATTCAGTATGCCGACACCATGCGTCATTGCTTACGTCAATATGATGTCGGCATTATGATGCACAAGACTGTTAGGGTTGGTGCTCTGAGTGCCAATTTCTTATGTATTTCCCTGTAAATACTCTTGTATATATTTTATTAATGAATAAAATAAACAGTTTCTATAATATAAATTCTTTTATTATATGGTAAAGACGTAAAAGACCATAGAGTGATTGGTTATGATACAGTTGCAAAAGCGTAGGAACTGACATTAAGCAGTATCATAACAGTATCATTTTTTAATTGTTTCTGGTAAAGGTTTACAATTACTTAGTGAGTAAGTAAACCCGTTGAGACCGGAACGTGTCGTTTATTGGAATGTTGGATTCTAATGGTTTCTCAATGAACAATGAGTCTCGGGAGACTCATATAGACACGTAGGTGTTTATATCGGATAAACACTGAACGATTCACCGAAGATTCTTAATAGATGGTACACCAATGTCAATAAGAATCTTCTTGGGTTGAGTGAGCAAAGTGATCCTTCAACTTAAGATTCCACTATGGATATATGAGGTATCCTCCATAATTTGATGGTAGTCACGTCATCGATCTATTTAGATCAGACCTCCGTCTGTTCGTTGAGTGTGGACTGATCCTCAGGATATCCTGTGCGTATCAAGATAGGATCCGTCAGTTCTGTGTACAGAGCATAGGTATCCATTATGGAATTAGTAATCTGTTAAATCAATGGGCCCGTGATACACTGTAGAAATCAGTTCTAAGTGGTATCAGAGCAGGTCTAAACTTGAACACATGATATGAATATGACTTTAAATTCATTGTTTAATTATCTTCTTACTTGATACATGCTTGTATTTATTTAATTTGATTAAATTAAATATGTATCATCTTTGTGGAAAATTCCTAATTAATAAGGTTTTAAAAGTAATATGTATTGGATGCATATTTCTTGGTTCGTCTTGTCAATACGGTTTGTGGATATCTGTTCTATGGCTGCATCCGAGATCGTGCCAAAGCAGTGAGGGTGTAGTTGATAGAAATTTATCCATACCGGATGTACATGTGATACTAGATAAATACAAGCGAAAGAGGAAATCCTGAACGTGCCAAAGCTGTCAGGACTACACAAGTATCTTGAATTTATAATTGACAAGTTTAACCTTGGTACGCCTCCTTGTGAACGTGTCAAAGCTGTCACAACGAGAAACGACCAGGACCGGAACCCAAGAGTCACTATTGAGTGATTGAAAATGAGTTGTCTACCTAATGAATATACGTAGGCGAGATCGTGACAAAGCTGTGAGGCGAAATATATTCATAGGATCCAAGTTCCGCTATTAAATTTAATTTGATTAATTATTTGTTTGCATTCTGTTTGGGGATTACAGTATTGCATGTAATAGTGGGAGGGGCATTTTTAGATTAAAAATCCATGATCTATTTATGCTTTGATTATTTTTATATTATGTGAAACCGTTTAGTCTGCTAACTATTTTTCGCTATCTATATGATAGATTTGCGATGGCGGCACCTGCTTCTAATCCTTTTTCTCGTATACTTGATACGAACAAGTTTAAAGGCGCCGAAAACTTTGCAGATTGGGAGTTGGGTCTGAGAATTATTCATGGGTCTGAGCAAATAGAATATGTGTTAGAAGGTCCGTTGCCACTTGCCATAGCGGATGATGCAACACCATAGGAACATGAGACTCTCCAAAAGTGGAGAGATGATGATAGAAGAGTCAAATCATATATTCTCAGTTCCTTGGCACCGGAGCTTAAGTGGCAATATTTTGGATTGCTTGACACATATACTATGATGACGCGATTGCGAGAGTCCTTTATGAACCAAGAACGAGTCTCGGTTCATAAAATTACAATGGAACTGTTCCATGAAAAATTAGAAGAGGGACAAGCTGTGAGCCCTCACGTGCTTCATCTGATTAATTTGATCAAACAGTTGAGGCTCTATAATTTCCCTCTCAATGACACTTTAGGATGAAGTGTCATACTTGGATCTCTCCCACCATCATATCTCCAATTTGTGATGTATTTCAATATGAATGGGATTAGCTGTTCTTACTAGGAGCTGCATAAGATGCTGTAAACTTCGGAGGAATATTTGAGGAAGGGAGTACCGACTTGCCCTCCTAAACCCACTGCTTTTCTTGCTTCCTCCCAATCTAAACAAAAAGGGAAGAATAAGAAAGGTAAGAAAACGAAGGGTACAAATCTTTCACCACATGGTAAAATAGCTAAATCCAAGAGAGCTGCCGAAGATAAATGCCACCACTGCAGCAAGATCGGCCATTGGAAGAGGCAATGTCCTGATTACCTAGCCAGATCAGAAAGGAAATAGCATCTACTTCAGGTACTTTTATTTTTCCCATTATTGATATCTCATTAGCTTGTGAAGCTATGTCATCCAGTTGGATTATAGATTATGCTTTTCCAATTCACATTTGTAATTCGTTGCAGGTGCTGAATGAAAGTAGACGGCTCAAATTTAGGGAGATGCAATTGCGATTCGGGAGTGGCGACTCTTTTGATGCAGTTGCTATGGGCTTATGCGAGATTCCCCTACCCAGTGGGAGCCTTTTGTTGCATGACTGTTTTTTTGTACCCGGATGTGTTGCGAATATTGTATCACTTTTTGTATTAGATACTGAAGGATATAATGTAAATATTAAGAATCGTTCTTTATATTTATATGATAGATATAATTTTCAGATCCTTGTTTGTCCAAATGAGCATGGTCATTACATTTTGCATACCTCACAAGATATCTTTAATGCTGGAATTAATATACGCAAAGTATCTGATATAAATAATACTGAACGGTGCCATATGAGGTTGGGTCATATAGGCGTGAAACGCCTAACCCAGTTGGTTAGGAATGGTTTGATACATGATCTTACCATTGAACCTTATCCAACTTGTGAATCTTGCATACGGGGTAAGATGACCAAAGCCACATTTTCGGTTGTAAGACACCGAGTCACTGACTTATTGGAACTAATACATTCTGATGTATGTGGTCCCATGAGTCACACTGCTCACAGTGGTTTTTCCTATTTCGTTACGTTTACCGATGATCTGTCACGGTATGGTTATGTTTATTTGATGAAAAAGAAATCAGAAACCTTTGAAAAGTTCAAAGAATTCTAAAATGAAGTGGAAAAACATACTAGTAAATATATTAAATGTCTATGATCTGATCAAGTCGGTGAATATAAGAGTGGTGAGTTCACCAATTATTTAAAGGAGAATGAGATTCTCGCTCAATATACTCCTCCGAGTACTCCACAGCACAATAGAGTGTCCTAAATGAGAAATCGAACTTTATTGGATATGGTCTGATCGATGTTGAGTTTTACAAACTTGCCCTATTATTTATGGGGTAATGCTTACTTAACTACTGCTAATATTTTGAATAAGATTCCTTCCAAGGCTGTTCCTACAACTCTATATGAGATGTGGACTGGTAGGAAACATAATCTTAATTATGTTAAGATTTGGGGTTGTCCTGCCTATGTCAGATGGCTCAGCAAGATAAGCTTTCGCCTCGAGGGAAAAAGTTTAGGTTTGTTGGATATCGTTCAAATACGAAAGGATATTTTTTCTATGATACCGAGCATCGAAATGTGTTTGTAGCTCGCTTCATAAAATTTCTAGAAGTAGAATTTTTGTCTGAAGGAGGTGATCATACACATGTTGAACTTGATGAAGTACAACTTGGAACCAACGAACCATTGGAGGAACCTGAAGTTTAAATAGATGAAGAACCTTTAACACACACACTCTGTAGGTCCCAAAGGGTGTCTAGACCTCCTGAACACTTGTATTTGATATAAGAAAATTGTTTAGATGTTCTCTTAATCGAAGAGACTGACCCATATACCTAAAGAGAATCGATGTTGGACATCGACTCCGCGAAGTGGCAAGAGGCCATGAAATCAGAGTTAGACTCTATGCATCAGAATCAATTTTGGGACTTGATTCCGCTTCCTGAAGGAATTGTTCCTATTGGTAGTAAATTGATTTACAAGAGGAAGCGTGGGCCTGATGGAAATGTTGAAACCTTTAAGGCTAGACTGGTAGCTAAAGGACACCCGCAGCGACCTGGTGTCGACTACGATGAATCTTTTTCGCCAGTTGTGATGCTTAAGTCTATAAGGATTTTATAGTCAATTGCTGCTTACCATGATTATGATATTTGGAAAATGGATGTCAAAATGGCTTTTCTAAATGGGTTTCTTGACGAAGAAATCTATATGGAACAGCCGGAGGGTTTTGTGTCCAGCGAAACCTCAGGCATGGTTTGTAAGCTTAAGAAGTCCATTTATGGACTGAAACAAGCTTCGCGAAGTTGGAATCTTCAATTCGACGAGATTATTAGATTGTCTGGTTTTCTCAAGAATACGGAGGAATCCTATGTGTACCAGAAGATCAGTGGGAGTATGATAGTATTTTTGGGTATCTATGTTGATGACATCATAATCATTGGGAATGATGCAAGGCGTCAAAGCTTACCTCTGTAAGAATTTCTTCATGAAAGACCTGGGTGAAGCTTATTATATCTTGGGTATAAAGCTCTATATAGATAAAGAAATGAAGCTTATTAGGTTATCCCAATCGACGTACATAGATAAGATCTTAGAACGGTATAATTTTCCTAACTGTAAGACAGAAAATATACCGTTCAGACATGGCATTCATCTTACGAAGAAGATGTGTTCGCAAACAGAAGATGAGAAGATTAGTGATAAGTGCAGTTTATACCCACTTATTCCGACATCCTTAGCCTATTATTTTGTTATGGATCAAGTCATTTAATGTCATTTATAGTTCATTTTATATCTTGTTTGTATGAAGCATTAGAACATGAAGAATGGAGCAAATACGCGTGTTTCGGGACCTATTGGAAGCATCAGACTCAAGAACAGGCAAAACCAGCTTCAGCTGCGCACTGAATTTAAAAAGGCTATAACGTTTCATCTAGAAAGTGTTATGAGACCCATAATATATCCATTTGCATCTACTCAAAGAGTTCTATGCGATCCATACAAAATCCAAGGGCTTTGGCACCGCGGCGCCCAGCGCGCACTAGAAACAGGATTTTATGTTTTTTTAGATGTTTAATGACCCCAATGCTTTATTATAAATACATTAGTTCGTCCAAAACTCAAGAGGAGGCTAATACACAGCACAAAACACAAAATAAATATTTTTAGAGAGATCCAAGGAGGAGGATTGAAGAGCGACAAGTGGAGACGAAGGCGGTGACGTCCGAAGAGTAAGAGATTCAATTCGGGTTTTATCTTCTTATTTCTTTCTTAGAACACTAATGATTTCCATTAGATTCATGACTTGTTTATCATTGTTTTTACCTATTGTCATGAACTAAACTCCTTAATTCTGGAGAATGTTGTAACTAATGCTTGAACCTTGTAATTTTTTGTCAATTTCGTTATGAAGTTTTATTCAGTTTATTTATATTCTCTTGAGTTTAATGCTTTGTGTTTGCTGGCCACAAATATGATGATATATGTTTGAAATCTATCACTCGAGAGAGGGGATTTTGAATGGATCTAGAGAATATGACCTAGGATTTTATAGAGTTCGAGAGAATCTATAGTTCATTTGAAGTCGTTAACATAGAATCACAAAGCGTAACGAGTTGTTAACTACTAGATTTTTATAGAGATATCGAAGTCTGTAGTTGATGATATTTTCACTGTTGCTCGAGAGATGAAGTGAATATTTTAGGAATCTTGACTTATAAACAATATAACTGAACAATGATTAATTGAAATGACAA
Organism: Zanthoxylum bungeanum; assembly: GCA_019454045.1. Lineage (NCBI taxonomy): Eukaryota > Viridiplantae > Streptophyta > Magnoliopsida > Sapindales > Rutaceae > Zanthoxylum > Zanthoxylum bungeanum. The sequence continues at coordinate 185,272 of SKCR01046106.1, read as the reverse complement.
ATACATATGAGACAGCTAGGTGAAATCAGGATCCAGAATCTCAATCGTATTAGTTCCTCCTATCAAATTATTTTTATATTTATTTATTTAATTAAATCTTTAATAATTATCGTCTAAATAAAGTTAGGATTATCAATTGTAGTACTTAGTGCGAGTTAACGCAATCCCTGTGGGTTGAACACTCTAAACTCATTTATACTAAAACTTTACACCGTATACTTGCGGTAAGATATAAAATATCACAACAAGTTCTTGGCGCCGTTGCCGGGGATTGTTTGTTTAATTTCACTTTAATACTATTACCAAGTAATCTTAGGTTTAATTTAGATTTTATTTATTTTTTATTTTTTAAAATTTTATTTTTTTTATTTTTATTTTCTTTATTTTTGTCTTAAGTTTTATTTTTATTTTTATTTTTATTTTTATTTTTATTATTTTATTTTTTATATATACTTTTTATTTTTTATATATTTTTTTTTCTTTCTTTCGTACAAGGAGAGTTGGAAAAGATGTAATGGCAGATCCTATTGGTGCACTGATAGCTCAAGTATCGTCCCTCACGATTCATCTAGAAGTATTGACAAATCAAATGAGCCAACCGTTTATTGGAGCTGCTTCTGCTAATGGCATGCTTTTACCCAACAGAGGAGCATGATTTGAACAAGTACAGTATATGAACAATCAAAATTTCAACAACCATAGAGGCAGTCAGATGCCTAATTATTATCATCCGAATTTTTCATATGCTAATATGGAGAACATCTTGCAAACTCCTCATGGCTTCAACTATCCAAGAGATGAGCAGAAACCTTCCTTAGAAGACCTCATGAGCACATTTGTATCTACAACTTCAGAGAGGTTTGAGAAGAATGAGTCAAGGCTGGATAACATTGAAACACATATGGTCAATATGGGGGCAACATTGAAATCTTTAGAAGTGCAAATTGGGCTGCTTGTTTCTTCCATGGCTAATCAACAGAAATGGGGTTTCATAGTAATACTGAAGTCAACCCTTAGGAGCGAAAAAAAGATTAAAGACACCTCTCAAGATTTAGGCAGTAAATATAAAGAAGTCACCATCAGTGCTTTCAGAACCATGTCGAGTCCTCAAGGTGATACAGAATATCACATGGTAGATATAGTAGAGAAGAGAGTTACAAACACGCAGGGTAAATCAGTATTTCACCAACTTACGAGCATAGTGCAACCATGCATAAAAGAAAATTCTCCACAGCTAAACCTGAAACCACTCCCAAAGTGTCGTAAAAAGAGGAAAAGAAAGGTCACTACTCACTTGGAGATGATCCCTGGAAGGTTAAAAATGAGGCCGAGCCAATTCTGTCGAATGTGCAGTCCAGAATTTCCAACTGGGGGGACAATCTACACATCCTGGGTTACTATCTATGGATAAACTGCCACAGCCTGCCAAGCTTTCTTTTTCATGTCATAAGAACCGATGGATACCAAAAAAAAAACAGATGAGATTACCTGGTTCACTACATTTAAGCCACCATGACCATTTGAGTGGTTACGTCTGGCTGAAGACGTTAAACTTAGCGCTAGCGGGGAGGCAACTCTTGCACTTGTTTTATTATTATTTTCTTTATTTTTTATTTTTATTGTGTGTTATTTATTCATTTGCATGTTATTTATGCAGGTATCACGAAGCATACAATGCCCGCGCAACCAAATTCTGACCAGTAGGAGCTTGATCAACTCCATGAATGGTAGTGTTGTTCCTTAATTTTGCTTCTTTATATTTATCTTACATTGAGGACAATACAAATTTTAAATTTGGGGTGTGTGCATGTAGTCGTTCCTGCTATATATATATATATATATATATATATAATTTTTGTTTTTATGTCTTTGATAATAAAGCATAAGTATAATGATGACTTTGAATTGCTTTTGATGAAATTTTAGAAACGATAAGTCTCAATTGATTTTTATCTAATGCCTTGAGTAGATGATCTAGGTTAGACTCGGAAGCACTTAACAATACGTTTTTAGCAGTAAGAACCTAAGTAGTTGACAAAGTGACTAGTTGAAGAAATTGTTTGCCGATGAATGACCGTTTGCTTAGATATCTATCTCAATATGCTATTATTATAATATATGGTATGATAAGAAAAAGAAACCACCTATAACCGATAAGCATGAAGCTACCTATGGACGAGTGTTAGGACCACCAAAAGAAGAAATACTACCTTAAAGGGTAGGTGTGTTAAAAAAAAAGAAAAAAAAAAGAAAAAGAAAGAGAGTAGAAAAAGAAGAAAATAAAATCGTACCATACTAAGTAAAGAAAGGCAAATTCAGAGTACTAATGAGATATCTAGGTTGGTTTGACCCATCGGATCTCAATTTTTGAGACAAAATCATCGAATTAGCTTACTTATGAGTCGAGCTGTAAATGAACCTATACACACACACACTGTGAGTCAGGCTTAGATAATTTATTCAAGAACATAGATTTGAGTCGCAATTGCATACTTTGAAGGTTCTTTCATTTTATTGATAAGCACTCTTTGAGGACAATTTTATGCATAACTATCGGGATTATTTTAGTAGCTTTTTATTTGCTTTATATTTTTGCATGATTGTGTGTGAATGACGTTTGTGAGTGTCATCGCTGTAAGCCCTCACAAGACTAGAACTCGTCCACTAAGGACACCTAGGGGTTTAAAGGCTTGTTGCATACGCTAAATTCAATCGTGATCCCTACGAAAGTGGCTTAGTTAATTTAGTTATTTTTATTTGTTTATTTGTATTTAGTTTTTATTTTGTCTTTTGCTCGGGACTAGCAAAATATTAAGTTTGGGGGTGTTTGATAAGTGCGGTTTATACCCACTTATTCCGACATCCTTAGCCTATTATTTTGTTATGGATAAAGTCATTTATAGGTCATTTTATATCTTATTTGTAGGAAGCATTAGAACATGAAGAATGGAGCAAATACGCGTGTTTCGGGACCTATTAGATGCATCGGACTCAAGAACAGGCAAAATCAGCATCGGCTGCGCACTGAATTTAAAAAGGCTATAACGTTTGGTCTAGAAAGAGTTATGAGACCCATAATATATCAATTTGTATCTACCCAAAGAGATATATGCGTCCCATACAAAATCCAGGGGCTTTGGTGCCGCAGCGCCAATCTGCAAGTGCTGCGGCGCCCAACGCGCACTTGAAACGGAATTTTAGGTTTTGTTAGAAGTTTAATGACCCCAGTGCTCTATTATAAATACATTAGTTCGTCCAAAACTAAAGGAGAGGCTAATACACATAACAAAACACAAAATACATATTTTTAGAGAGATCCAAGTAGGAGGATTGTAGAGCGACAAGAGGAGACGAAGGCGGTGACGTCCGAAGAGGAAGAGATTCAATTCGGGTTTTATCTTCTTGTTTCTTTCTTAGAACTCTAATGATTTTCATTAGATTCATGACTTGTTTATCATTGTTTTTATCTATTGTCATGAACTAAACTCCTTAATTCTGGAGAATGATGTAACTGATGCTTGAACCTTGTAATTGTTTGTCAATTTTGTTATGAAGTTTTATTCAGTTTATTTGTATTCTCTTGAGTTTAATGCCTTGTGTTTGCTGGCCACAAATATGATAATATATGTTTGAAATCTATCACTCGAGAGAGGGGATTTTGAATGGATCTAGAGAATATGACCTAGGAATTTATAGAGTTCGAGAGAATCTTTAGTTCCTTTGAAGTCGTTAACATAGAATCACAAAGCGTAACGAGTTGTTAACTACTAGATTTTTATAGAGATATTGAAGTCTGTAGTTGATGATATTTTCACTGTTGCTCGAAAGAGGGAGTGAATATTTTAGGAATCTTGACTTATAAACAATATAACTGAACAAGGATTAATTGACATGACAAATAAATAGGAGACAGCTAGGTGAAATCAGGATCCAGAATCTCTATCGTATTAGTTCCTCCTAATTTCTTTTTACTTATTTTTTTTATTTTCTTGTGTTTCAGGTTCTCAGAAACTACATGAGACGAACAAGAAGCTTTGAACTCCGACCGCTCGACCCAGAAATTGAAAGAACCATCAGACAATTGAGAAGGGAAATGCGTGAAGTCCAATAAGCTTTAGTCAACATGGAACCTAAACCTTTGGAGGTTGCACCACCAATACCCATTCAAGACAGAACCATTATGGTGGTCGATAGCTTCATTTCCTGTATTGTACTTCCTCATTTACCAGCAAATGCGTGTGACATCAAAACATGCATTCAGATGATTCAACAGTCAGTGCAGTTTGGGGGAAAACCAACTGAAGATCCTAATACCCACATCAACAAGTTTCTGGAAGTTTGCGGCACTTTCAATTACAACTGAGAAGCTAAAGAAGCAATGAGACTGGGGGTTTTTCCATACTCCTTGAAAGACAGAGCTAAAGCTTGGCTACATTCACTACCAGCAGGTTCCATCACAACTTGGAACACTTTAGCCACCAAATTTCTTGTAAAGTACTTTCCACCAGCCAGAACTGGAAAGCTGAGGAATGACATCACATCCTTTGTACAACAAGACTCGGAAACTCTCTACGAAGCTTGGGAAAGGTAAAAAGATTTTCTCCGGAAATGTCCTCACCATGAGATTCCAAAATTGCTTCTGTTAGGTTTATATCTAGGTCCCAAGATCAAACAAGACATGAAATACATGTGAGAATACATCAAAGGAGGTAGCGGAATACTCACATCGATCGGTTGAGACGATTTGAAGACGAATGAAGCCCAAAAAGCCCACTGCCAAGGGCGCCACTGGTGGCAGTTCACTGCCCTCCAAATCAGAATTTTGAGCTGCGAAAATGAGCTCCAAGATTGCGTCAAACGAATCCCGACTCATGGGTGAACCTCCCAACCACCTTCGCAAGTCTCTCGGAGTGCTAGCTCTTCTTGATTTTGACACAAAATCAAGCACATTGCTTCCCAAACTCACGCCCAAAATGAAGAAAACCAGTGAGCATTTTACTGCCCATTTGGGCGTGAATAATGATAGAGAGAAAGAGAGGGAAAAGTGTGTAAAAGTTAGTGAAATATTTTCCAAAAAGGTTTATATATTTTTCCATAAAATATGTAAAGTATTTACCAAATAAAAAATCTAATAATTAAATGGTAAATGCTCCCACCAACTTTCACTCTTTCAACCACACACATCAACTATTCATTTTACTTTAATAAAGTGATGTGTGTCTTTCAATCAATCAATCACATCAATCAATCACATCACTCAAAGTGACATTTGATTTGACGCTTGATGTGACGAATGATTTGACGCTTGATGTGACTTGCGTTGCCGCACTCGAATTCGAAATACGAATGCGCTCGCAATCACACTCGGGCTCGGGTTCGCTAATTCCTAATTAGCGAATATTCTGTCGCGTCGTAATTAAATGATTACGCCTAGCGAATTCACTATTCACGTCGCTAACGAATTAATTCTAAATTAATTCGTTCGCCCGAATTAAAATCTAATTTAATTCGCGTCGAAATCTAATTTCATTTAATATATCGAATATATTAATTTAATCGATTAATTCCAAATCGTTTTCTTTTCTCTCTTTAGACGATATTTTATCCTAGATAAAATATCTTCGTAATTAATCCTAGATTAATTTTCTCTCTCTCATCAAATTAATCCCAGAATAATAAATGTGCGAGTCATGCGTCATCGGTGGATCACTGGGAAGCGACCCATGAGATCCCCGGATATGTTGGCAGTAAATACGGTCGTCGGAGTATCCGAATCACGTACGTACCAAGTACTACGTTCTACCGATTTACGAGACAAGGTTGGCTTCTAGCAAAGCACCAAGCCTACCCAATTCTCCGGACATATTCTTATAAGAATATCTAAGGATCTATATCAGGTGTAGTCTACTAAGTATTGTGTATATCGGCCCAGTATCGGATAGTCACGTGCTAGGGCTGGGGCTGGATAAGTGTCTGCCCCGTCCGAAACACATGTCGGATGTATGGTAACTAGTCTCTATAATCGGATATACATGACCTTGTCATAATATCCCGATGGCCGGCCAGCACTTAAGAGCACTAATACCGTATCATGCGTGACATCATCTCCACTATGATTGGAGTGATACTTCCGTCTTGACATCACACCCAATACTCTACGATTCTCAATATACCCAGCATTGGCGTACACAGAACCTGTTACAGCCCTGGACGACCTCAACTAAAGTATATTGATTGTCGTAAGTATTAGCGGTGCAAGTCTCAGGTTAAGACCAACACACCTACCCTGATGTCGGACTCCCATAGACACATAGTCATAATACCAATGGGATTCCGAGGGGTCTATCCAGAGCGAAGCTGTTTCCCGTACCATCGGTGAAACACAACCTCCTATTACACTTGCATGAGTATCCAATACCCAAATATATGAGAACTATGTGTTGTGCCCTCACAACGCGCACAAGTGCAATACTAGCCTATTCCGCATTATCGATGTCCAGTCTCGATAATACTACGACTAGGGATATTTAATGATTAATCCTTCGCGGACTGATACTGTCTCATATCATTCTCAATCCAGGAACTAATCATATGGACCTCTCTTCATTTATACATCTAAGGTGATCTAATCACAAATGATGAGAGCGTAATTTCCTTGTCACATAGTTAATTTGTACAACAACACTATGATCTATACAAATAGTGACGTTATGGGTCATATTATCCAACAATCTCCCACTTGGCACATAGCCAGTCACTCAAGTGTCGTACACCCGAACTATATACGGTTCGCTCAAATTGCTGAGAAAAGGTTTTCGTCAGCGGATTTCCATGATTATCGTCTGACGCGATTTATATGATCATCACATCGCCACGATGTATGATCCGAACGAATAAGATGAATATAGAAGTATATATCTGGATCGTCGATGAGACCTTTAATTCTTTAGCCTTGTGCTGACGCCTAGCTCAGCAGCTAACAGAATTATATCTAATCATCTAATTAGATTTGTTATCCCCAAATGGCTTCTATTGCTGCCTCAGCCGCAGCAATAATCCGCGATTTTTTGTTTATTCGGCAACAGTATCTTGCTCGAAAGATTTCCAGCTCACTGTCCCGTTATTCAAACTTTATAGTACCGCAGTAGTAATTTAACTGTGGAAACTTCTAGCAGTGATCCCAGTCACTTCAAGTTCTCATTCTCCATAGTTTAAGACAACATCTTTAGTTCTCTGAGATACTAATAGATGTTCTTAACTTCAATCCAGTGACTATCACTTGGATTGTCCTGATTGTGACTCCATATGCTCAAAGCGTATGAGACACCATATCAAGTACATTTTAAATGTACAATTTCCCAGAGAGTGTTAACAACTCCAAATCTATCCCAGTAGATCTTTATTCCTTGAATAAAGGTTGTTACTCCCAAGAATTCTACGGAGAATTTTTATGAAAGCCAAGCTTTCACCAATTGCTTTATGGGAATTTCACTATCATTGCGCTCCCACTAACCTCCTCATATACACAAGAATTACTTCGTTTTGAGTCAAATCATAAACCATTATGATTATTTCAAAACGACAGTTCCAACAACCTAATGCTTGCATCAATCCAAACATGGATCGAATAACCCGCAAACCTTGTTTGTCGGTTATACAAAATCGTCAGGATGTTGTAACATTCTCCAAAAGGTTTCCTTTTCAGGAAAGCGATTTTGATCTATAACTGACATATTCATAAATGAAATATTCAGTATTATAAGCATCATCAAAATGGATTTACCATGGCAACAGGTAAAAGGTTGAACCGTTATTAACACAATGTTGATAACGATACCTTTCCGTCACAAGCCTAGCTTTGTACGTTGGTATGTTGTCATCCATGTATGTCTTCCTTGAAGACTTACATTGTACCAATAGGCACAATGCCTTGCGGTACAACAACTAGTATCCAAACATAGTTTGTTATACATGGAATTCATTTCGGACTCATGGCACTTTGCCATAATAGGGAGTCGATACCTTGTATCACTACCTCAAACGTAGTCGGTTATATACCTTCATAAGATTACATCTTCATGAGGTGAGATCAGAAACCCATACCCCAGGTTGTTTTCTGATTCTCTCCGATCTACGCGGTTCTTGTGTATTCGAAGATTAATGGTTTAGTTTCATCCTTGATGAACTATTTATGTTCCATTACGGACTTCGTGCCTTGAACAGTATTACCCCGATTTTCATCGTGTGTTTTACTGTCCTCCCACTTACCACTGCATATCGGTATTCCTCTTAGGAAAACCGCATGGCGAGCAACAATCACATTGTTCTCTGTGAGATATATAAGTACTATACTTATGGTTTTCCCTAGGATAACCTCTAATTGGCACTTATCAAATTGGGTTCTAATTTGGTATCATCCAAACGTTATGCCCGGCATACCCAAATTATTAGGAATGAGAAACCCTGTTTCTTTCCTTTCATATCCTATATGATATCTGTCAAACAGATTTATATGGAACCTTATTCTAAATAAGTTTTGCACTGTTAATACATATCCTGTTGAAGGAAATGATAGCTCAGAGCGACTCGTGATAAACCTTATCATGTCCAACAAAATTCGGTTTTTAGTTTGGACACACCGTCAAACTGACGTGTCTCGGGAGGAGTCCTCATCTGAAAGAATACGTACTCTTTCATGTATATTTGAAACTTACTGCTTAAGTATTTTCATTACGGTCTTACCGTGACGGCATAATACTATAGTCGATCTGTTTATCTACTTCGTGTCGAAACTCTAAAAGTTCCCGATTTTGTTCTTCAAAAGAAACACATAACCATAACGTGATGCCACATCCGTTAAGGTCACGAAATATTCATGTTCACATCTAGCCTAGCTAGATATGGGCCCACTAACTTCACCATGAATAGGGCTAACAGATCGGTGGCACTTACACTATTACCAAGTAAACAGTGTTTTAGGTACTTTACCTAACAAACTAGATTGTAGACTTTATTTGAATAGTCAAATCAGTCCTAGTACCCACTCTTCAAAAGTGCGGATATACGAGTCTTGTTTAATTCTGTCCTAGACAACAATGCCACAAATAAGTCTCTACTTGATCAAATCAATTTGAGCTATTTATTTGTCATTTTATATGTTTTGAGATTTTAATTATATTCAAAATATAAATTCTGTTATTCACATCTAATGTGTTTATCTTAATATCATCTTTATATAATGAAACACTTTAGTGTTCTAGAATATAAAGGTTTATCCACAACGGATTAAACACTGATATAGAGATAATGTCTCTAGTCAAACTAGTTACATATAACAGTTCCTAATTTAAGTACACACCCGAAAGGTAGTTCCTAAACTTAGGTATCTACGGTCGAAACAGCGACTTTCGTCCCGTTTTCGATTCGCAGAGCAATCTCAGCTTGAAGTCAGTATCCTGCTCAAAGCAGATTCTGAACATCAATACATATATTTTATGTACCACACTAAGTATTTAAAATCTAATTTCAATACTAGTAGTGAACATAACTTTGACAAACATTTTTAAAGTAAGAGCCTTGCCCTTTCTTTAATTCCTTCGTGTCTGCCATATCCAAATGGTAGTCACTTTGGGATATGTCAATTATCCTTTTCAATATTTCAGGAACCTTAGGCCAAGCGTTGGGTTTTAGAATATCGAAACGATGTGCACCTCGTGCTACATGCCCAATTGCAAACTTTGACTTTTCACCTCTAGAATAGTCAATTAATTCTCCAAGAATTATTTATTGCAATTTTAATACTTTTAAATCTAAAGATAGATTTTGACAAGTATGTTAAATTAAGCACTAAAGTCATCATCACATAAATCTTCCAAAGATTTACGCTCTACTTATTTGCTTAATTTTGGGCTTAGGTTCAATAAGTTATTTTATCAAATAAAGTAACCTATTATTTATTCCCAATTTGAAAATTAAATCATTTAAAACATTTAATCCAAGATTATATTTTAAATATTCAATTTTTCATTTTATCTTGATTACAATAGTTCAACTATTTAATCAACGATTAGTGGTACTATATATTATAATGATTATAATAGTCCAACTATATAATCAAATATAATCCAAATTAATTAACCTCAATTACATTGATTACTATAATCCAATTATAAAATCAACTGTAAACTGAAATTAATTAATTCAAATATATTGATTAATATAATCCAATTATATATAATCAACTATAATACAGTCCAACTGTTTATTAAAACAACATTAAATATTAGTCCAACTAATACTTTTAATATATGACGAGTGATATTTGTTTGAGCGCGTATGGCGAGTAATTGAACGAATATTGCAAATTCAATTCTTGCCTCCCACTATTTTTCGTCGAGCCTCTAACCCTCTGTCGAGTACTCGGGAAACCGTGTTTCCTAGTGGGCTAGGATCCCGTTAAATATCACACAATCTTGACTTTGGCCAACAAATTGTATGATAATTAACTAGGTAGATCTCGAAGATCAATTGGATCTCATCCAACTCCTAGATCCAGTAGGTGGACATCCAAGTCCGAAACATATATCTTATATATGCCTATATATCGAATATATACCCTAACCTTTTTCCTCTGAATCAACTAGGCCTTGGCTTTGGCACAACAAACCTAGTGATCCCAGTCAAGCGTGGACCCATTGACCATGGAAGCTTCGTAATCAATGTCGTTGGACAAGAAGTGGTCTTGACTTTGGCCAACAAACCACAACTTGGACAAGACACCAATATGGAACAAAGCCTCGTGATTCAAACACATCTTCGACGGACAAGGGCTTGACTTTGGCCAACAACCCATGCCAATCTAGGATCTTGAGTAAGAATCACTCAATGGAAGGAAAAGACGCATGATATTTGATGAGGGCTTTTCGCGTGCAAATTGGCTACCAATTTAATTATCTTTGTTAAGGTCTCATCATCATACACCCTTAAACATGCATTCTAAATACATAATAAAGCGAGTATGAAAATAAAGTAATAATGATATGCGGATGGATACTTAACACATTGATCCTAGATCAAATCTCTCCCTTTCTCACTCAAGCTAGCACTTGTATTACTTCTACCCGTTACACTACACTTCTAAAGAAACCTCATTTACATTGAGGGGAATAGGTGAGAAGAGAATACAAAGAGAATAGAGGTGATAAGGCTGGACACGCAGGTCCAATTTAATAAATCGAATTTATTACAACAATTTCCAAAATTGCCCCACCCGACTAATATCCATCCGATATACATTATTCATTCATCACAACCACGTATTCACACAAAAGCATGCTATCAATCAATCTAATCAAATTAATTAATCTGATAATTATGTGATCATCCAATGTTCAAACAACGATTTGATTTTGCTCGAGTCAAACTCGTTTTTGCGAATAAGTACTCAAAGTACGAATTCATGAATTAAATTAAACTACATCATTAAATCCAATTTAACATGTATTTAATACTAATTCACTATTCAATTCAAATTAAATATTACACTTTATTTAATAAACCTTTAACGACTTAAATTCCAAATTTAATCGCTACGGGTCTCAAAGCCCGATTAACGTCCAACGTCAATTCAATTCAAGTCTAATGGGCTTTAATTAATTTCTTTAAGGCGTGGGCTTCGGCAACCAAAGCCCAATCAAGGAGTAACCCCATAAGCCCAGAAATCAATTTAGGCCCATTAGGCCCAATTAAACTTTAAAGGTTCATTAGTCGCATTTGGGCTTTATGGTAGTGGTTTTGGGCCCAATTGGATCCAATCCATTTGGCCTAAACCCAACTTGATAAAATCAAGCCCAATAAGCCCAATTACAACTTAATAAGCCCAAATCCAATTAAAGGCCTAATTCATTAAATTACACAAATCCAATTTCGCAATTTAATTACCTAAAGTGCATTACATGATTAATCACCCAATCATCAATTTTAAAACACCAAATTAGTCCAATTAATCATGTTCATTATCATCATCACATGTCCAACACATAAATGAAAAAATCAAACCCATTACATGCTTTAAAGCTCTCGGCCAAAGGAGGGATTTTGTGTCCGATTTGGTTTCAATCCAATCAAACCCACAATCGACATTAAATCAACATCCTAAATGATTTCCAACACATCCAATTGTTCAAAAATCAAAATTACCAAGACATTAGGGCATATACCTATTCGGCCAACATGAGGATTTGGGGTTTTATGTTCAATTCAAAGTACAATCCAATTGACCTTAAATTACCATCAAACATTATGATTCCAATTCATCTAATGAATCAAAATTCAAAAAATTCCAAGAACCCAAAATACATAATACATTCGGCCAAGGCATAAAAATTTGCGGAAAATTATTCCAAATCAATTTTCAACAAATTGGTCCAACCAAAATGCAATTATACATGTTATAAGCATACTCAAACAATCAATTTATTCAAATCATGCTCAAAAACAATTTACCCAATTTTAAGCCCTAAATTTCATGCTTGAACCTATAGCTCTGGATGCCATTGTTAGGTTTATATCTAGGTCCCAAGATCAAACAAGACATGAAATACATGTGTGAATACATCAAAGGAGGTAGCGGAATACTCACATCGATCGGTTGAGACGATTTGAAGACGAATGAAGCCCAAAAATCCCACTGCCAAGGGCGCCACCGGTGGCAGTTCACTGCCCTCCAAATCAAAATTTTGAGCTGCGAAAATGAGCTCCAAGATTGCGTCAAACGAATCCCGACTCATGGGTGAACCTCCCTACCACCTTCGCAAGTCTCTCGGAGTGCTAGCTCTTCTTGATTTTGCCACAAAATCAAGCACATTGCTTCCCAAACTCACGCCCAAAATGAAGAAAACCAGTGAGCATTTTACTGCCCATTTGGGCGTGAATAATGATAGAGAGATACAGAGGGAAAAGTGTGTAAAAGTTAGTGAAATATTTTCCAAAAAGGTTTATATATTTTTCCATAAAATATGTAAAGTATTTACCAAATAAAAAATCTAATAATTAAATGGTAAATGCTCCCACCAACTTTCACTATTTCAACCACACACATCAACTATTCATTTTACTTTAATAAAGTGATGTGTGTCTTTCAATCAATCAATCACATCAATCAATCACATCACTCAAAGTGACATTTGATTTGACGATTGATGTGACGAATGATTTGACGCTTGATGTGACTTGCGTTGCCGCACTCGAATTCGAAATACGAATGCGCTCGCAATCACACTCGGGCTCGGGTTCGCTAATTCCTAATTAGCGAATATTCCGTCGCGTCGTAATTAAATGATTACGCCTAGCGAATTCACTATTCACGTCGCTAATGAATTAATTCTAAATTAATTCGTTCGCCCGAATTAAAATCTAATTTTAATTCTGTGTCGAAATCTAATTTCGTTTAATATATCGAATATATTAATTTAATCGATTAATTCCAAATTAATCGTTTTCTCTCTTTAGACGATATTTTATCCTAGATAAAATATCTTCGTAATTAATCCTAGATTAATTTTCTCTCTCTCATCAAATTAATCCCAGAATAATAAATGTGCGAGTCATGCGTCATCGGTGGATCACTGGGAAGCGACCCATGAGATCCCCGGATATGTTGGCAGTAAATACGGTCGTCGGAGTATCCGAATCACGTACGTACCAAGTACTACGCTCTACCGATTTACGAGACAAGGTTGGCTTCTAGTAAAGCACCAAGCCTACCCAATTCTCCGACATATTCTTATAAGAATATCTAAGGATCTATATCAGGCGTAGTCTACTAAGTATTGTGTATATCGGCCCAGTATCGGATAGTCACGTGCTAAGGCTGGGGCTGGATAAGTGTTTGCCCCGTCCGAAGCACATGTCGGATGTCTGGTAACTAGTCTCTATAATCGGATATACATGACCTTGTCATAATATCCCGATGGCCGGCCAGCACTTAAGAGCACTAATACCGTATCCTGCGTGACATCATCTCCACTATGACTGGAGTGATACTTCCGTCTTGACATCACACCCAATACTCTACGATTCTTAATATACCCAGCATTGGCGTACACAGAACCTGTTACAGCCCTGGACGACCTCAACTAAAGTATATTGATTGTCGTAAGCATTAGCGGTGCAAGTCTCAGGTTAAGACCAAACACACCTACCCTGATGTCGGACTCCCATAGACACGTAGTTATAATACCAATGGGATTCCGAGGGGTCTATCCAGAGCGAAGCTGTTTCCCGTACCATCGGTGAAACACAACCTCCTATTACACTTGCATGAGTATCCAATACCCAAATATATGAGAACTATTATGTTGTGCCCTCACAACGCGCACAAGTGCAATACTAGCCTATTCCGCATTATCGATGTCCAGTCTCGATAATACTACGACTAGGGATATTTAATGATTAATCCTTCGCGGACTGATACTGTCTCATATCATTCTCAATCCAGGAACTAATCATATGGACCTCTCTTCATTTATACATCTAAGGTGATCTAATCACAAATGATGAGAGCGCAATTTCCTTGTCACATAGTTAATTTGTACAACAACACTATGATCTGTACAAATAGTGACGCTATGGGTCATATTATCCAACAGCTTCAAGTCCAAAATTTCTATAATGGACTTTCTGGACTGATGAGAACCACAATCGATGCTGCTGCTGGAGGAGTTTTAATGGCAAAATGAGAAGATCAAACCTGGGACCTAATCGAAGAAATGGCCAACAACAATTCATTGTGGCCAACAGAAAGGAGAATGATCCAAAGAATTACAGGAATTTATGAAAGTGGAGCCAATACAGCAGTCAACGCCAAGCTGGATCAGATATGTAAATTCATGGAGACTCTCAGCACTCAAAGCAACACTGGATCCACAAGTTCACCATTTGGAGGAGCACCAGAACCAAAGCAATTTGAAGAGACGGTGAATTATGTCAACAATTTCAACAGACAGGGGAACAATCCATATTCCAACACCTACAACCCAGGGTGGAGGAATCATCCTAACTTTTCATGGAGCAACAATTCAGGGCAAAAGAACTATCCATCACCAGGATTCCAACAGCAAAGCCAGGAGTTTGAAATAGAACAAGAAATGAAAGAATGGATTGCAGAGATGTTCAAAAAGCAACAAGCAGCATATGATGCTATATTTCAAAGCCAATCTGCTTCCATCAAAGCACTGGAGAATCAAATTGGACAACTGGCCAATGCTCAGAGTTACAGACCGCCAGGGATTCTTCCTAGCAATACAGAACCAAATCCAAGGAACATAGGGAATGAGCAGTGTCATTCCATCATGTTAAAAAGCGGTACTGAAATCAACAAAGATGTTGGAGCCAAAACAACTGCTGAGGAAGTTCCAAAAGAAACAAAACAACAGATGGAGGAAAAAGAAGCAAAGGAAAAAGAACAGATCACTCCACCTCCACCTTTTCCTCAGCGTCTTCAGAAAAAAAAAACTGGACAAGCAGTTTGCTCGTTTCCTAGAGGTGTTTAAAAAGCTGCACATCAACATTCCATTTGCAGAAGCCTTGGAACAAATGCCCAGCTATGTAAAATTCATGAAAGACATTCTTTCACGAAAACGGAGATTGGGAGATTACGAGACAGTAATATTGACAGAAGAATGCAGCGCCATCATTTAGAGGAAGCTTCCCCCAAAGTTGAAAGATCCTGGAAGTTTCACCATTCCTTGTATCATAGGAGAACATTATTTCGGTAGGGCTTTATGTGATTTAGGTGCAAGTGTTAACTTGATGCCTTTTTCTATTTTCAGGAAACTGCAGATTGGAGAAACAATGCCCACTTCAATCTCTCTGCAACTTGCTGATAGAACACTACGAGAGGTGTAATTGAAGACGTGCTGGTCAAAGTTGACAAATTCATTTTCCCAGTAAATTTTATTGTCCTCGATATGGAGGAAGATGAAGATGTGCCGATAATACTTGAAGACCATTCTTGGCTACAGGTCGAACCATTATTGATGTACAGAAATGAGAACTAACCATGAGGGTACAGGACCAAAAAGTAACATTCAATGTTTTCAAGGCCATGAATTTCACGGATGATGAAAAGAAGGAGAAATGTTTCAGACTTGATATGATACACAGTACCATTCAGAACTCCAATGCAATGCAAAGTTCTACTGACGAACTTAAAACATGTCAATTGCCTGTGGAGCCTAAAGATAAAGCATCTTTTGCACTGAAAAAGCCAATTCTTGCACTACAAGCAACAGAAGAGAAAAAGTTCCACCAGCTCAACGAATTGGAGGAATTTCACAATCTGCCTTTTGAGGATGCCAAATTGTACAAAGAAAAGGCCAATAAGAGACATGATGAGAAGTTAGTGTGCATACAACTGAAACTAGGGAATAAGGTACTGTTAAACAAATCAATGGTGAAATTCTTCCTATAGAAGCCAAAATCACGGTGGTCGGGTCCATTCCTAATCACCAAGGTTTTATCAGACAGAGTCGTTGAGATACATGATCCCGACTCTAACAAAACATTCAAGGTTAAAAACAAGCGTGTCAAGAACTATTGGGGAGAATCATTTGAGCGACAAAAAGAAAGTGTCATACTTTCAGATCCAGCATAACATTCAGGCAGTCATGTCTAGCTGATGACTTTAAACTTAGCGCTGGTAGGGAGGCAACCCATGCAATTTTTGTATATATTGTTATTTGGTGTGTTTAGTTTTTGCAGGTTAAGTCATTTCAGGAGGGAAGAAGTTCTCGCAAATCTTCACAAGCAATTTCTTTCTATCCCTCAAAAATCTCTGATGAAAGTCTACAAAGCTCGCTTGGAACGGATGAGGTTACTGATGATAAAAGGTATTCCTACTAACATTCGTTGGATTATTGAAGCACGGGTCCGATTGGCAGATGAGTCTTCTGACTCTTTTATTTCACATCTTCCTAGTTTAGGAAGGAGCATCTATGCTAAAAAAAGAAGAGCCAAAAAAATGTGTGTTTGTTATAAATGTGCTCGTATGTTTTGTCATACTCATTGTCGTTCTTTAGGAATGGTGTCTGATAATCGTGAAGATAAGATTAATTTCATTAGGGATGGTTTGAGTAAGGAGTCTTTGGATGATATATCTAAAACTATTGAGATGCATCCCAGTGGATATGTGTATCATGAAATTCGTGTGTTATATGCATAATTTCAAAAAGAAAGACAACAGTTAAGTCTTGGAAATCTGACTCAAAAAGACCATGTTTGTCAATTTATAAGAAAATTGGATGGGAAGCTTGTCCCTGACGCATAGACGTCAATCAAGCCGCTACGTTTCTTGTACATATTATATCTCTTTGTCTTTTCCTAATAATTGTGATTTATTTTATCATTTTCTTTTATTTTCTCCGACAGGATCCAGACCTTTTTGACTATCACGATTTATTTTACTGTTAACTAATAATTGTCATTTGGCAGGTACTAGTGCTATTATTTTACTCACCTTTTTTAGGTGTTATAAATTTAACTCATCATTGCACTTTTGAAGACATCTAGAGTAAAACATGGAAGCCACTTCAAGAGATGAGTTGAAAACATCTGTGTGTTTTGCGGTACTAGTGTTGGTGTTAAGTCACAATACGTAGAAGCATCACATGAATTGGGTCGAGTCTTAGCTCTAAGGAATATGCACTTAGTATATGGCGGAGGCAATCTTGGACTTATGAGGATCATTTCAAAAGCTGTACAGGAGGGAGGCAGTCACGTTTTGGGAATCATCCCAAAACCCTTGGCAGAAGCAAATCTTATTGGACCATCAAACGGAGAGGAACTGATCATGCTAGGTATGTCTGAACGATTGGTAGAAATGATTAACCGTGTTGATGGTTTTATTGCTTTGTCAGGTGGCTTGGGTACATTGGAGGAAAGTTTTACAGTGTTATCTTGGGCGAACCTGAACATACAACAAAAATTGCTTGGACTGTACAACGTTGAAGGATTTTATGATTTTCTTTGTGTGTTTCTTGATGATGCCCGGAGAAATGGGTTCATGTCAAAACCTTTAATGCCATAACTGCTCCGGATCTAATTGACCAAATCTTAGCCTATGAACCACAAATTGACCTTATCCTTTCAAAGATAAATTGGTCCGATGACGATCATGGTAAGAGGCGTCGGATTAATCTGGATCTTAACCTTTAACTTTTCGTGTAGAATTTCAGTTAACCAGGTACTATCTTCTAAACTCTTCTTTCTACTATTTACGACATTGGGGAAAATGTCTCATTTAGGTTTGGGGGAGGGAATTAGTTGATCAATATCTTGTTTTTAGTCCAAAATTTTTCGAAAAATACAAAAAAAATGAAAATTTTTCAAAAATTACAAAAATATTTTGCGTTTTTGT
This sequence comes from Zanthoxylum bungeanum, assembly GCA_019454045.1. Classification (NCBI taxonomy): domain Eukaryota; kingdom Viridiplantae; phylum Streptophyta; class Magnoliopsida; order Sapindales; family Rutaceae; genus Zanthoxylum; species Zanthoxylum bungeanum. Next base: position 166,857 of record SKCR01046106.1, on the reverse strand, counting down.
TTTTATTTTGACTAAAAAGGTGAAATTTGTGAGTGATAGCTGTGTAAGGTGTTGTCATTCCTGATACGTATTTCAAACCATTTTCGTAACAAGTTAATTTTGTTTATTTCCTTTTGAATTATTTAATTTGTAAATTCTCCATAAATTGACTAAAATGGATCTTCATATGCTTAGTTGGCAGGTATTATCAACATGCATGGTAACATACGGACATAAGCTGTAATTGAAATTTTTTTAATATTCAGTGCTCTAGTTTAATTGGAGGAAGCATCTCAAAAAGCAATGGAGTAAAAAAAAACATATGAGATCCGAGTTATTAAGTCCGTAGGGGTGTTTTAACACCTAGTGCCCTAAAGCCAACTGGTTTTGAGTCACTGGCCCAAAGCTCGCTACATGGATCAAGGATGTTGCAAAAATATATATATCTGAAGTCTGAGTAATTAAGTCTGTAGGGGTGTCTTAACACCTGGTGCCCTAAGCCAACTGGTTTAGGAGCCACCGACCCAACACTCGCTACATAGATGGAAGATATTGTATATAAATAAAACAAAAATTCAAAAATCAAAGAAAAAATCAGAAAAATTATTCCATTGCTGCAAAAAGGTGTGAATTCTGATAAAACTTTAGGACAAAAATATTACTCTCTTATCAACTGCACTTGTGACTGTTGTGGGCAAAAATGAGTTGATTAATATTTTGTCGGCTGTGCATATGGAGAATGGTAAATATAATCGGAGAATTTACTTATTCAGTAATTTAGAAAGAAAGAAAAAAACTAGTAACTTGGAGTAAAAGTTTCACCTTATTAGTCACTAACTTCTTTATTCTCTTTTCTCTTGTCGTTTTGCTTTTGTGTGCATTAGTTTCACTACTGTAGACAACAGAGCCTGGGCGACGCCGTTCCTAGGCTCGCGGCCTAGTTGGGAAGTACGAAATAACATGGAGTCGCCACCCGGTGTGAACCGGGACAAAGGTTTAAGGCCACACTCACCCCTCGCAAGGGAAGACCTCAAACCGTTGGGTTCGGAATGGTCCCTTACTTATGTCACTTGTGATGATATGATTTGTGCAATAAATCAACCAAGTCTACTCAATAATCATGCTCAAGGGTACTTAGATCTAACATGCTTTCATCCAAATAACTCCACGCAATATAACACAACAAGCATATTGAACCATTAAACCAAAGTAAACAAATAACTAATTAAACATAAACATAAACTAAACGAAACATCATGCATAAAGAATGAAGAAACAACATGCCTAAATAACACAATCATGCTTTGACAATTAAATAACAAGACTAAATTAAATCATGCTTAAAATAATAAATAAATGGCCTAGAAACTATAACATGCTTAAATACAAATTTGGATGAGACGAAATACGTGTCTCTTAAGTGGTACGTGGCGTTGTATCCCGAGTACAAACCGCACTACCGTCCATTCGGATTCGGCTACGGAATTTACGTCCGGGTTTCCATCCGATATACCACAAAAGGGAGCACATATCCCGCTCATCCAACAATCACATCATGCACAAACGACTCTCATACGATGATATTTCTAAGATAATAAAATAAACGAAAGATAATAAATAAAAGGGTGCCCTCAGGTCTAACCTCTTTTGTCGTCTCACGAAAGGGCGTTACACGTCCGTGGAAGGGTGGATGATCCGCAACTTTTCTGGTTCACTAATCCAACGTTTCTCATCGATGTTTCGCTGTCTGGGCTGCTGTTTTCACTCCGTTTCGCTGCTGTTTTTGTTGTGTTTTCTTGTCACTGTTTTGGTAATTAGGGGACTGTTTTGAGCAGTGTTATGGCTGATGTTTTGAGGGAATTCCGGGCAGTTTTAGAAGGGTTTCCGGACAGTTTTTTAGGGTGTAAAGGGGCTGGTTTCAGGACTGTTTTCACGGTAGTTTGTTCACTGTTTTAGGTCTCTGTTTGGTGTATGGGCTGATTCCTTATTGCTCGGTTGTGAGGTGTTGTTGTGGCTAATGGCGTCTGGTTTGTTGAAAGGAGAGGCAGGTGGCGTGTAGGCGAGGGCTTTTGACCATTAATTACGTGGTGGCAGGTGCAGCATTGTGGAGGCTTTGATGATTAATTGCGTTGAAGGTTAATTATGCGTGAAGATTATGAGAGTGGCGTGGGCTGTTGAAGCGGCAAAAGGGCAAGGTGGCAAGGCAATGTAGCGTGAGGCACTTGGCAACGTGAAAGGTGTGATTTGGCTTTGTGAATGGCTAGGGTTTAATGGCGTGAAGAGGCTGTGAGGGTTGGTACGTGCTGGATGGCTTGGGGGGGGCTATTTGGCGTGAATGATAGGCTTAAATGGGGGTTGCTACGTGAAGGCTTGTTGTAGTGTGAGAGGCTGCCGAGTGAATGGAAGAAGATAGATCAAAGCTGCTAGGGTTTTTTTTAGAGGGGGAGACCAGCCAGGGTTTTGAAAGGTGGGTGAATGATTCTTTTTATAGCCCAAGGGATGAGGTTTTACCTTATTTGGATAGGAGAAGGATTGTGGGTTAATTGAGGATATCTTTTAATTAAAATGAGATAGGGAAAATCTTTTAATTAAGGGAAGTGATTTGATTTATTCTTTTTAGTTAAGGATATGATTTATTTAATTTAGGAAGGTGATTTAATTTATTAGGAATGTGTGTGTTTATTTAAATTAGGAATTTAATTTATTTAATTTCAAGTTCAATTTAATTGGTGAATGTGATTTAATTTAATTTAAGTTTAATTTTAATTGGTTTTAATTATTTAATTTATGAGATGTGTTTTAAATATTTTAATTATTTATTTTGTGAGATGTTTTTATGGGTTTGGTGTGTTTTAAAAACAGAGGTCCAACAGCGAACCCGAAGCGAAACAAGCAAGTTAAATCTGACAAAAATTCCATTTTCCAACTTTACCCTTCCAACGTCCGTTTCCCGCGGCTTTCACAACTAAAGAGGTAGTGTCTCCATACGAGACTCATCATCGGCTGATATGCAAAATGCAATGCCTACAGTCGCCCCCACTTTGATGGGACTTGTGCAGTGTGTGACAATGACAAATCTATCAAGTACGTGCAATGCATTTTTACTTACCTGGCTCGCCAGCTGCACTTGACTTGCCGTGTTGATTTGAGTTGATGTTGAGGTGCTTCGACCCCTGGTCCATTCCCGAACCGATGATGTGCTGTCGTGTGGTGGAGTCCATTCCCGAACTATCACCGTTGTGGTCCATTCCCGAACCGATCTCCATTCCCGGAGTGTAGCTGTGATGTAGTGTGATGAGGTTCCATTCCCGAACTGTCACCGTTGTGGTCCATTCCCGAACCGATCTCCATTCCTGGGTGTTGTGTTGTGATATGATGTGATGAAGTCCATTCCCGAACTGTCACCGTTGTGGTCCATTCCCGAACCGATCTCATTCCCGGAGTGTAGCTGTGATGTAGTGTGATGAAGTCCATTCCCGAACTGTCACCGTTGTGGTCCATTCCCGAACCGATCTCCATTCCCGGAGTGTAGCTGTGATGTAGTGTGATGAAGTCCATTCCCGAACTGTCACCGTTGTGGTCCATTCCCGAACCGATCTCCATTCCTGGAGTGGTTGTTGTGATATGATGTGATGAAGTCCATTCCCGAACTGTCACCGTTGTGGTCCATTCCCGAACCGATCTCCATTCCCGGAGTGCCATTCTCGGTGTGCCATTCCCGCGTGCTCATTCTCGAGCTGTCCATTCCTGGACTAAATCTCCATTCCCGGAGTGCCATTCCCGGCGTGCTCATTCCCGAGCTGTCCATTCCCGGACTGTCCATTCCCGGACTAAATCTCCATTCCCGGAGTGCCATTCCCGGCGTGCTCATTCCGAGCTGTCCATTCCCGGACTAAATCTCCATTCCCGGAGTGCCATTCCCGGCGTGCTCATTCCCGAGCGTGCTCATTCCCGAGCTGTCCATTCCCGGACTAAATCTCCATTCCCGGAGTGCCATTCCCGGCGTGCTCATTCCCGAGCGTGCTCATTCCCGAGCTGTCCATTCCCGGACTGTAATGATCTGATGTAATATGGGCCTCGCCCCAGAATGCCATTCTCGGCAGTAACTGAAACTGATGTGATATGGCCCTCGCCTTCAGAATGCCATCCTTGGCCGAAACTAATCTGATCTCAATACGGGCTTCGCCCCCAAAATGCCATTCTCGGCAGAGGCTGAAACTGATGTGATATGGGCCTCGCCCCCAGAATGCCATCCTCGGCCGAACTGATCTGATCTCAATATGGGCTTCGCCCCCAAAATGCCATTCTCGTCAGAAGCTGAAACTGATGTGATATGGGCCTCGCCCTCAGAATGCCATCCTCGGCTGAAACTGATCTGATCTCAATATGGGCTTCGCCCCCAAAATGCCATTCTCGGCAGAAGCTGAAACTGATGTGATATGGGCCTCGCCCTCAGAATGCCATCCTCTCGGCCGAAACTGATCTGATCTCATACGGGCTTCGCCCCCAAAATGCCATTCTCGGCAGAAGCTGAAACTGATGTGATATGGGCCTCGCCCCCAGAATGCCATCCTCGGCCGAAACTGATCTGATCTCAATATGGGCTTCACCCCCAAAATGCCATTCTCGGCAGAAGCTGAAACTGATGTGATATGGGCCTCGCCCCAAAATGCCATACCGGCAGAACTGATCTGATATGATGCGGGCCTCGCCCCAGAGTGCCCTACTCGGCAGAAACTGATGCTGAAACCAACGTGGGCCTCACCCCCAGAGTGCCATACCCGGCAGAAACCGATACTGAACCCATGTGGGCCGCCCCCAGAATGCCATACCCGGCAGAAACTGATGCTGAATTGATGTGGGCCTCGCCCCTAGAGTGCCCTACTCGGCAAGTCTGTCACTGATGCTAATGTGTGGGCCTCGCCCCCCAAGCTGATATGGGCCTCGGCCCTGGGATTCATTCCAAATTCTAAAGACGTGGGCCTCGGCCCTAAGATTCATTCCCTGGATTCATTCCAAATTCTGACGATGTGGGCCTCGGCCCTAGGATTCATTCCCCTGGGATTCATTCCCGAAACTGCTGATAGTGTGGGCCCCGACCCTGGGATTCATTCCCGGGCTCTGCTGATATGGGCTCGACCCTAGGATTCATTCCCGAAACTGACTGATATGGGCCTCAACCCTGGGACTCATTCCCGAAACTGATGTTGATGCCGTGGGCCTCGCCCCCCAAGCTGATACTGATATGGGCCTCAGCCCTAGGACTCATCCCCAAAACTACTACTCGTATGTTGCTGATTCTGGTTGGCTTGTCTTTGCCGCTTTCTCTTTTTCTTTTTTGAAACCTGTGAAAAACAAAACAAACCAAAAAATGCAAAATATGTTACGTGTATGCATCTAGCATGCATGAATGATTTTCCTATCCCGCTGGGTTAGGTTTTCCGCCAGTTCTCCAGGTGATTGCTTGGCCTTCTCTCTAGTCTCATGACTCAAATCTTGTTACGTCTTTGATTCGCGATGTGGTAGACTGGTCGCCCCCAGTCTTTGATTTAGCTTTCTGCTTTCCGCTGCTTACACACTAGGTCAAGGTGAACCATATGGTGGGGCCTTCCATATCATCATACTATATTACATCCTACGAAATAGTCCCAATAGTTATATATATCATTGTCCAAAGAATGCTCAATAATGAAACCAAAGAACCTTCAAAACATTCGATGCAACTCAAATCCAAGTATTTGAAAAAATGATCTATGCCAGACTCAAAGTGTGTGTGTGCAAAGGTTCTTTCACAGCTTACTCCTTAAGTAAGCTAACTCGATGATTTCGTTTCAAAAATCGGGATCGGTGGGTCAAACCAACCTAGATGTCTCAATTATATTCCGCAATTGCTTTTCCATGCTCAATGTAGTATGGTTTATCTTTCTTTTCCTTTGTCTCTCATTTTTTTCTTTTCATTTTGAACTTCATTTTTTTTTCTCTTTTTTTTTTCTTTTTTTTTTTTTTCTCTTTTTTTTTTTTCAACACACCTACCTTTAAGGTAGCATTTCTCCTCATGGTGGTCCTAATACTCGCCCATGGGTAGCTTCATGCTTATCGGTTATAGGTGGTTCATATTTTTTTTTCCTTAGAGACTTTTCTTTTATTTTCAACCATACCACACATCATAACATAAGCAAATCAAGATAGACATCTAAGCAAACGGTCATTCACCGACCACAATTTCTTCGACTAGTCACTTTGCTAACTACTCAGGTTTTCACTGCTAAGAACCATAATCAAGTGCTTACGAGTCTAACATAGATCAATTAATCAAGCATCAGATAAAAGCACGTCAAGGGTTTAATCGTTTCTATAGTTTCACCCTAAAGCAAACAATTTCATCATCGGACTTATGTATAACTATCAATGACTAAAACAAACAATTTTTTTTTCTCTCTTTTTTCTTTTCTCTTTTTTCCTTTTCCTTTTTCTTTTTTTTTTCTCTCGCTTTTTTTTTCTTTTTTTTTTCTTTTTCTCTATTTTTTTTTTCTTTTTCTTTTCCCTCTTTTTTTTTTGTCTTTTCTCTTTTTTTTTTCTTTTTTTTTTTTCGAAGGCCCCCCAATGGTCTTTCTATCCTTTCTGTAAGCTTTTCTATTTCTCGATTTCCTTTCCTCGTTATTCATGTTTACTAAACTCTTCGGTGACAGTTCTTCTTTTATCTCTAACCCAACGATATCTATGATGGCTTTTAAGACACAGAGGGTTAACATGATGCATGTATGCATGAGATGCGTGCGACAAACGAGATATATATGCATGTGGTTATCAAAAGCATAAAGGGGCAACTTCTACAGGATATACAACTATGGTTCTCATGCGGGTTTATGACAATGCCTTCGATTGAACTCCCTCAACCCTATAGAACGGTCAACTAATGCACAAATCATACACATCACAAGACATGATTTCGGGGCCAATTCTCTTATCCCCAGTGGAGTCGCCAGACTGTAGACAACAGAGCCTGGGCGACGCCGTTCCTAGGCTCGCGGCCTAGTTGGGAAGTACGAAATAACATGGAGTCGCCACCCGGTGTGAACCGGGACAAAGGTTTAAGGCCGCACTCACCCCTCGCAAGGGAAGACCTCAAACCGTTGGGTTCGGAATGGTCCCTTACTTATGTCACTTGTGATGATATGATTTGTGCAATAAATCAACCAAGTCTACTCAATAATCATGCTCAAGGGTACTTAGATCTAACATGCTTTCATCCAAATAACTCCACGCAATATAACACAACAAGCATATTGAACCATTAAACCAAAGTAAACAAATAAACTAATTAAACATAAACATAAACTAAACGAAACATCATGCATAAAGAATGAAGAAACAACATGCCTAAATAACACATCATGCTTTGACAATTAAATAACAAGACTAAATTAAATCATGCTTAAAATAATAAATAAATGGCCTAGAAAACTATAACATGCTTAAATACAAATTTTGGATGAGACGAAATACGTGTCTCTTAAGTGGTACGTGGCGTTGTATCCCGAGTACAAACCGCACTACCGTCCATTCGGATTCGGCTACGGAATTTACGTCCGGGTTTCCATCCGATATACCACAAAAGGGAGCACATATCCCGCTCATCCAACAATACATCATGCCACAAACGACTCTCATACGATGATATTTTAGATAAATAAAATAAACGAAAGATAATAAATAAAAGGGTGCCCTCAGGTCTAACCTCTTTTGTCGTCTCAAGAAGGGCGTTACACGTCCGTTGGAAGGGTGGATGATCCGCAACTTTTCTGGTTCACTAATCCAACGTTTCTCCTCGATGTTTCGCTGTCTGGGCTGCTGTTTTCACTCCGTTTCGCTGCTGTTTTTGTTGTGTTCTTGTCACTGTTTTGGTAATTAGGGGACTGTTTTGAGCAGTGTTATGGTGATGTTTGAGGGAAATTCCGGGGCAGTTTTAGAAGGGTTTCCGGACAGTTTTTTAGGGTGTAAAGGGGCTGGTTTCAGGACTGTTTTCACGGTAGTTTGTTCACTGTTTTAGGTCTCGGTTTGGTGTATGGGCTGATTCCTTATTGCTCGGTTTGTGAGGTGTTGTTGTGGCTAATGGCGTCTGGTTTTTGTTGAAAGGAGAGGCAGGTGGCGTGTAGGCGAGGGCTTTTGACCATTAATTACGTGGTGGCAGGTGCAGCATGTGGAGGCTTTGATGATTAATTGCGTTGAAGGTTAATATGCGTGAAGATTATGAGAGTGGCGTGGGCTGTTGAAGCGGCAAAAGGGCAAGGTGGCAAGGCAATGTAGCGTGAGGGCACTTGGCAACGTGAAAGGTGTGATTTGGGCTTTGTGAATGGCTAGGGTTTAATGGCGTGAAGAGGCTGTGAGGGTTGGTACGTGCTGGATGGCTTGGGGGGCTATTTGCGTGAATGATAGGCTAAAATGGGGTTGCTACGTGAAGGCTTGTTGTAGTGTGAGAGGCTGCCGATTGAATGGAAGAAGATAGATCAAAGTGCTAGGGTTTTTTAGAGGGGGGGACCAGCCAGGGTTTGAAAGGTGGGTGAATGATTCTTTTTATAGCCCAAGGGATGAGGTTTTACCTTGTTTGGATAGGAGAAGGATTTTGTGTGTTAATTGAGGATATCTTTTAATTAAAATGGGATAGGGAAAATCTTTTAATTAAGGGAAGTGATTTGATTTATTCTTTTTAGTTAAGGATATGATTTATTTATTTAGGAAGGTGATTTAATTTAATTTAGGAATGTGTTTTATTTAAATTAGGAATTTAATTTAATTTAATTTCAAGTTCAATTTAATTGGTGAAGTGATTTAAATTAATTTAAGTTTAATTTTAATTGGTGGTTTTAATATTTAATTTATGAGATGTGTTTTAAATATTTAATTATTTATTTTGTGAGATGTGTTTTAATGGGTTTGTGTGTGTGTTTTAAAACACAGAGGTCCAACAAGCGAACCGAAGCGAAACAAGCAAGTTAAATCTGACAAAAATTCCATTTTCCAACTTTACCCTTCCAACGTCCGTTTCCCGCGGCTTTCACAACTAAAGAGGTAGTGTCTCCATACGAGTCATCATCGGGCTGATATGCAAAAATGCAATGCCTACAACTACCTTTTTACTTTTGTAAAATATTTGTGGTTATAATTGCTGTAAACCCTCACGAGACTACAACTCGTCCACTAGGGACACTAGGGGTTTAAAGCCTTGTTGCTTAAGCTAAATGCAACCGTAATCCCTACGAAAGTGGTTAGTTACATTTTATTTTAAAGATGTATGTTATTTTATTCTATGTTTTGCTCGAGGACTAGCAAAATGTTAGGTTTGGGGTGTGATGAGTGGTAAATGTATCACTATTTCTCACTCATTTAACTTAATATTTTGTATAGTTTCTTGAGTTTTGTGAATATTTTGATGTGTTTTGTTTATTCTTTTTTAGATAATAAGTTTCAGGACATTCTGGAGGTGATTTTGGGCCAAAATAGTGAAAAAGGACAAAAAGGGCAAAATGGTCATTTCGCGCATCGTACGCGCTGCCCGCGTCGCGACGCCTAAAGTGCGCCGGTCAATGCTAACATGCGTCGGAGACACGTGTCAGAATCTGAGAAGTCTGACTTTGCTAAATTACGCCGTGACAGGTGTCAACATCATAGCCGATTTGCTAACGTGCGTCGTGCCACGTGTCATCATCCAATGGTGACGACAATCGCCATCGCCACGTGTCTCCATGTGTCACCCCACGTGTCAGCCATGTCATCTCCATGTCAACAGAAGACCGAGTCAACTTTGCCACGTCAGCGCCATGTCATCATCAGCCAATCACAGCGTGCCACATGTCATCATTCTATGGTGCCGACAATCACTATCGTCACGTGTCGCCACATCATCACCACGTCAACATAATCATTGGGTTGCCAGCCGCCTCTCCATGTGTCACCTTATCACCTTATCCATAATGCCACGTGGCAGATAAGAATCTGAAGCCGACGAACCAGAAGCTGACACGTCGTGCGTCGCGACGCGAAGCGCCGTTGCAAAGCGCGAGGCCTACCGGGGTCTATAAATTGAGCTCGATATTTCAGTTTCAGATGTACCTTCCTCTTTGAATTCTCTGATGTAAATAGGGAGTTTTCTATCTAGTTTATTTTAATTTCAGTTTTGTTTTTAATTTTAATTACGTTCTGTAATAATAATTTACTTTCTTTACTTTTTCAGTTTTTACTATTCATCTATGAGGAGGTAACTTCCCCCTGTTAGGGTGAAAGGTAAAACTTTTATTACTGCTATTTAGATTAATCTCCCTTAAATATAATATTTTCACTATTTAAAATTTGACTTAATGAGGATAACGCTATATTGGTCGGTTGGTAATTCATTTTAAACTGGTTTAAACCTGACTAAGCAAGGATACCGCCAGATTGGTCGGTTGATAATTAAATATTCTTACCGCCTATATGGCAGGTTCATGGACAAAATTTTGATACCGTCTTTATGGATGGTCGGACTTAATTTGACTTAATCAGGTTACCGCCTATATGGCTGGTTGGTAAAATCATCACAAGTTAATATGTTATATTAATGGAGATATCTAAATTAGTAATGATAAAAGTGGATCATTTTACTCTAGCATTTTCTTTTATTGTAATTTTCTTTATTTACTTTCTAGCATTTTACTTTTCAGTATTGTACTTTATGTCTTTTACGTTTAAGTTTTTACTAGCCCTAGTTATGTGTCGTAACTAAGTTAGTTATCTGGGGTTGTGATGACTTCTAATATCACCGGTTTATAAGGGGTTATTTTATAGTTTGGGTAATTTAAAGGTTTACTTATTAAGTCTTAAGCTTAATGCGTCTTGTTAATTGGCCACTAATAAGATTGATCTGGTAAATCTAAAATAAACTTTACAAAGGAATTTTAGGTTTCAGCCTTAGACTTAATAACTCACGATCTTCCTTGAGGATAGATAACCCTTTAATAGATTTCCTTACAGGATAGACATATACCTGTCGGGCGGGGGTAACATTTATGGGAACTTAATCTTAATGAATCCAGGTAATTTGGTTGACATATACATATGGTTCAATTGGGTTATACTGGGTATTTGCGTCTGACCATCGACAGAGGCTTTCGCATAATTTCGTGTTCTAGGTTAGTAAACCGATTTATTACACAAACATGAAATAACCACTTCATCTTTTAAAAGACATTAGAAAAATTCACAACCCTATATAGTTTCTTAATATTGAATTTTCTTAAACCTACTTTCGTTCAATTTTATTTACTTGTTTTTAAATTTAGAATCATCACCATTTGAAATTAATCAATCAACCTGTTAGATACTAGTAATCATTTGACCTCATAAAATTAATAGATTAGGTATTAAGTCCTTGTGGGATCGATATTTTTTATACTACTTGAACGATACGTGCGTTTGCGTTATACGCGTGTGATTACGCCGGTCAGTTAGACTCATAAGCACTTAATAATACGTTTTTAGCAGTAAGAACTTAAGTAGTTGACAAAGTGACTAGTTGAAGAAATTATTTGCCGATGAATGACCGTTTGCTTAGATATCTATCTCAATATGCTATTATTATAATGTATGGTATGATAAGAAAAAGAAACCACCTATAACCGATAAGCATGAAGCTACTTTGAAGGTTCTTTCATTTCATTGATAAGTACTCTTTGAGGACAATTTTATGCATAACTATCGGGATAATTTTAGTAGCTTTTTATTTGTTTTATATTTTTGCATGATTGTGTGTGAATGACGTTTGTGAGTGTCGTTGTTGTAAGCCCTAACGAGACTATAACTCGTCCACTAGGGCCGCCTAGGGGTTTAAAGGCTTGTTGGATACGCTAAATACAATCGTGATCCCTACAAAAGTGGCTTATTTAATTTAGTTATTTTTATTTGTTTATTTATAATTAGTTTTTATTTTGTCTTTTGCTCGAGACTATCAAAATATTAAGTTTGGGGGTGTTTGATAAGTGCGGTTTATACCCACTTATTCCGACATCCTTAGCCTATTATTTTGTTATGGATCAAGTCATTTAATGTCATTTATAGTTCATTTTATATCTTGGTTGTAGGAAGCATTAGAACATGAAGAATGGAGCAAATACGCGTATTTCGGGACCTATTGGAAGCATCGGACTCAAGAACAGGAAAAATCAGCATCAGTTGCGCACTGAATTTTAAAAGGCTATACCTTTTGGTCTAGAAAGAGTTATGAGACCCATAATATATCAATTTGTATCTACTCAAAGATATCTATGTGTTCCATACAAAATCCAGGGGCTTTGGCGCCGTAGCGCCAATCTGCAAGCGCTGCGGCATCCAGTGCACACCAAAAACAAGATTTTAGGTTTTTTTAGATGTTTAATGACCCCAATGCTCTATTATAAATACATTAGTTCGTCCAAAACTCAAGCAGATTCTAATACACAACACAAAACATAAAATACATATTTTTAGAGTGATCCAAGGAGGAGGATTGAAGAGTGACAAGAGGAGACGAAGGCGGTGACGTACGAAGAGGAAGAGATTCAATTCGGGTTTTATCTTCTTGTTTCTTTCTTAGAAATCTAATGATTTCCATTAGATTCATGACTTGTTTATCATTGTTTTTATCTATTGTAATGAACTAAATTCCTTAATTTCGGAGAATGATGTAACTGATGCTTGAACCTTGTAATTTTTTGTCAATTTTGTTATGAAGTTTTATTCAGTTTATTTGTATTCTATTGAGTTTAATGCCTTGTGTTTGCTGGCCACAAATATGATGATATATGTTTGAAATTATCACTCGAGAGAGAGGATTTTGAATGGATCTATAGAATATGACCTATGAATTTATAGAGCTCGAGAGAATCTGTAGTTCCTTTGAAGTCGTTAACATAGAATCACAATGAGTAATGAGTTGTTAACTATTAGATTTTTATAGAGATAACGAAGTCTGTAGTTGATGATATTTTCACTGTTGCTCGAGAGAGGGAGTGAATATTTTAGGAATCTTGACTTATAAACAATATAACTGAACAAGGATTAATTGACATGACAAATACATAGGATACAGCTAGGTGAAATCAAGATCCAGAATCTCTATCGTAATAGTTCCTCCTATCAAATTGTTTTTATATTTATTTATTTAATTAAATCTTTATTAATTATCGTCTAAATAAAGTTAGGATTGTCAATTGTAGTACTTAGTGCGAGTTAACGCAATCCCTGTGGGTCGACACTCTAAACTCATTTATACTAAAACTTGACACCGTATACTTGCGGTACGATATAAAAATATCACAACAAGTTTTTTGGCGCCATTGTCGGAGATTGTTTGTTTAATTTCACATTAATATATTACCAAGTAATCTTAGCTTTAATTTAGATTTTTATTTATTATTTATTTTTTATAATTTTATTTTCTTTATTTTTGTCTTAAGTTTTATTTTTATTTATTTTTATTTTTATTTATTTTTATTATTTTTTTTATATATTATTTTATTTCTTATATATATTTTTCTTTCTTTCGTACGAGTAGAGTTGGAAAAGAAGCAATGGTAGATCCTATTGGTGCACTGATAGCTCAAGTATCATCTCTAACGACTCATCTAGAAGTATTGACAAATCAAATGAGCCAACCGTTTATTGAAGTTGTTTCTGCTAATGGAATGCTTTTACCCAACAGAGGAGCAGGATTTGAACAAGTACAGTATATGAACAATCAGAATTTCAACAACTATAGAGGCAGTCCTAGGCCTAATTATTATCATCCGAATTTTTCATATGCTAATATGGAGAACATCTTGCAAACTCCTCATGGCTTCAACTATCCAAGATATGAGCACAAACCTTCCTTAGATGACCTCATGAGCACATTTGTATCTACAGCTTCATAGAGATTTGAGAAGAATGAGTCAAAGCTGGATAACATTGAAACAGATATGGCAATATGGGGGCAACATTGAAATCTTTAGAAGCACAAACTGGGCTGCTTGTTTCTTCCATGGCCAATCAACAGAAATATGTGTTTCATAGTAATTCTGAAGTCAACCCCAAAGAGCAATGTCAAGTCATAACCCTTAGGAGTGGAAAAGAGATTAAAGACACCTCTAAAGATTTAGGCAGTAAATATAAAGAAGTCACCTTCAGAGCTTTCAGAACCATGTCGAGTCCTCAAGGTGATGCATAATGTCACATGGTAGATATAGTAGAGAATGGAGTTACAAACATGCAGGGTAAATCAGTATTTCAGCAACCTACGAGCATAGTGCAGCCATGCATAAAAGAAAATTCTCCACAGCTAAACCTGTAATCACTCCCAAAGCGCCGCAAAAAGAGGAAAAGAAAGGTCACTGCTCACTTGGAGATGATCTCTAGAAGGTTAAAAATGAGGCCGAGCCAATTCTGCCGAATGTGTAGTCCAGAATTTCCAACTGGGGGGACAATCTAGATATCATGGGGGACTATCTATGGATAAACCGCCACAGTCTGCCACGCTGTTTTTTTCATGTCATAAGAACCGATGGATACCAAAGAAGAAAGCAGATGAGATCACCCGGTTCACTATATTTAAGCCACCATGACCATTTAGGTGGTTACGTCTGGCTGAAGACGTTAAACTTAGTGTTAACGGGGAGGCAACCCTTGCACTTGTTTTATTATTGTTTTCTTTATTTTTATTTTTTTTTTGTGATATTTATTCATTTGCATGTTATTTATGTAGGTATCACGAAGCATACAATGCCCGCACAACCAAATTCTGACGAGTAGGAGCTTGATCAACTCCATGAATGGTAGTGTTGTTCCTTAATTTTGCTTTTTTATATTTATCTTACATTGAGGACAATGCAAATTTTGGGGGTGTGTGCATGTAGTCGTTCCTGCTATATATATATATATATATAATATATTATTTTTATTTTTATGTCTTTGATAGTAAAGCAAAAGTCTAATGATGAATTTTGATTGCTTTTGATGAAATTTTAGAAACGATAAGTCTCAATTGATTTTTATCTAATGCCTTGAGTAGATGATCTAGGTTAGACTCGTCAGCACTTAACAATACGTTTTTAGCAGTAAGAACCTAAGTAGTTGACATAGTGACTAGTTGAAGAAATTGTTTACCGATGAATGTCTGTTTGCTTAGATATCTATCTCAATATCCTATTATTATAATGTATGGTATGATAAGAAAAAGAAACCACCTATAACGATAAGCATGAAGCTACCTATGGGTGAGTGTTAGGACCACCATAAGGAGAAATGTTACCTTAAAGGGTAGGTGTGTTAAAAAAAAAGAATGCAAAAAAAAAAAAAAAAGAAAAAGAAAGAAAGTGAGCAGAAAAAGAAGAAAATAAATCGCCATACTAAGCAAATAAAGGAAAATTCAGAGTACTAATGAGATATCTAGGTTGGTTTGACCCATTGGATCTCAATTTTTGAGACGAAATCATCGAATTAGCTTACTTATGAGTCGAGCTGTAAATGAACCTATACACACACACTGTTGGACAATTATGACCC
This sequence comes from Zanthoxylum bungeanum, assembly GCA_019454045.1. Lineage (NCBI taxonomy): Eukaryota > Viridiplantae > Streptophyta > Magnoliopsida > Sapindales > Rutaceae > Zanthoxylum > Zanthoxylum bungeanum. Next base: position 151,329 of record SKCR01046106.1, on the reverse strand, counting down.
ATAGCGTCACTATTTGTACAGATCATGGTGTTGTTGTACAAATTAACTATGTGACAAAGGAGATTGCACTCTTATCATTTGTGTTTAGATCACCTAGATGTATAAATGATAGGAGGTCCCTATGATTTGTTCCTGGATTGAGAATGATATGAGACAGTATCAGTCCACGAAGGATAAATCATTAAATATCCCTAGTAAGAGTATTATCGAGATTGGACATCGATAAATACGTAAAAGACTAGCATTACACTTGTGCGCGTTGTGAGGGCACAACGTCATAGTTCTCATATGTTTGGGTATAGGATACTCATGCAAGTGTAATAGGAGGTTGTGTTTTACCGATGGTACGGGAAACAGCTTCGCTCTGGATAGACCCCCTCGGAATTCCATTGGTAGTATGACTATGTGTCTATGGAAGTCCGAAATCAGGGTATGTGTATTTGGTCTTAACTTGAGACTTGCACCGCTAATACTTGCGACAATCAATATACTTTGGTTGCGGTCGTCCAGGGCTTTAACAGGTTCTGTGTATGCCTATGCTGGGTTTATTGAGAATCGTAGTGTGTTGGGTGTGATGTCAAAACGAAAGTGTCACTCCAGTCATATGGAGATGATGGTCGCGTAGGATACGGTACTGGTTCTCTCAATTACTGCAGTCATCGGGATAAAATGACAAGGTCATGTTTATCCGATTATAGAGACTAGTTACCAGACATCCGACATGTGTTTTATAAGGGGCAGACACAATTCCATCCCCAGGCCTAGCACGTGATCATCCGATACTGGATCGAAATACGCAATACTACGTATACTACGCCTGATACAGATCATTTATTCTTGTAAGGATATTTCTGGAGAATTGGGTAGGCATGGCGATTTGCTAGAAGCCAACCTTGTCTTGTAAATCAGAACCAACGTAGTACTTTGTACTTACGTGTTCGGATAGTCCGACGACCGAATTTACCGCCAATATATCCGGGGATCTCATGGGTCGCTTCCCGAAGATTCACCGATGACGTATGACTCGCACTTTTATTAATCTGGGATTAATTAGATGAGAGAGAAAATTAATCTCGGATTAATTGTAGAGATATTTTATCTGGGATAAAATATCATTAAAAAGAGAGATAACGATTAATTTGGAATTAATCGATTAAATTAATATATTCGATATATTAAACGAAATTGGATTTCGACGCGGAATTAAAATTAGATTTTAATTCGGGCGAACGAATTAATTTAGAATTAATTCGTTAGCGACATGAATATTGACTTCGCTAGGCGTAATCATTTAATTACGACGCAACGGAAAATTCGTTAATTTGGAATTAGCGAACACGAGCTTGGGATTGTTTACGAGCGCATTCACATTTCGAATTCGAGTGCGGCACGCAAGTCAAATCAAGCGTCAAATCGCTAGTCGCATCAAGCGTCAAATCATTAGTCACTTTGAGTGATGTGACAACTTGTCACTTGATTTGATTGATTGATGGATTGATTGATTGATGTTGGTGGTTGGCTTTAATGGTTTGACTTTTGAAAAGCCAAATTCATGCCAAATGAATTTGAAATTAACAAATGTGTATTAGATACACTTTTGGCAACCAACACTCACAATTTCTCTTCTCTCTTTCTCTCTTCATCTCACGCCCATGGTGGGAAAATTTCTTCACTGGTTTGGCAGTCCACTGCCGTGAGGCAAGGAGAAAATGGGAAGCAAAGTGCGATGATTTTGTGGCAAAATCATCGAGAGCTAGCACTCCGAGAGACATGCGAAGGTGATAGGAAGTCCACCCATGAGCTTGGAATCGTTTGACGAAGCTTGGAGCTTGACGAAGAACCTCTAATGGCCGAAAATAGTGGACTGGATGCAGCTCACTGCCGTGACTTCATGAGGCAGAAAATCAGATTTTGTTGCCTACCGCGTCTTTCAACCGATCGATGTGAGTATTCCGCGACTCCCTCGATGTATTCACATGTTTATTTATGCTTTGTATTCGATCCTTGGGGCCGTAGAAACTCCAACAATGGTATCAGAGCGAGTAAAAGCATGAAAAATGTTTAGGGCTTAAAATTTGGGTAAAATTGATTTTGAGCATGAATAATGAAATTGGATGATTTAATATGCTTAATTGATGTTTTGTGGATGATTGATTGGATCAATTTGATGAAATTGTGTTTGGAACATTTTTCCCAAAAATTTCTTGCTTGGCCGAGAATGTCAATGTGCCCTATGTCTTGGAATTTTTTGATTTTTGATCATTGGATGACTTGAATCAATTGGGAATGTTGATTTAATATTTATTGTGGATTCAATTGGATTGAAATCGAAATCGATTTAAAATTCCCTATGATTGCCGAGAATGATATAACATGTATTGGGTTTGATTTTAATTAAATTGTGTTGGACATGATTTAATATTAATGAGCATGATTAATTGTACAAATTTGGTATTTTGGAAATATTGATTTGGGTAATTAATAATGCTATACACTTTAGTTTAATTAAATGTGAAATTGGATTTTGTAATTTAATTATTTGGGCCTTAAAATTGGATTTGGGCTTTTAAAGTTGTTATTGGGCTTATTGGGCTTGGTTGTACGAAGATGGGTTTAGGAAAAATTGGTTGGATCCAATTAGTCCCAAAACTGCATCCATAAAGCCCAAATGCGACTTATTGGACCTTTAAAGTTTAATTGGGCCTAATGGGCCTAAATTGATTTCTGGGCTTATGGGTAACTCCCGGATTGGACTTTGGTTATTGGGTTTGACCCGAGTTGACCAAAAGTCCACGCCTTAAAGAAATTAATTAAAAGCCCATTGGACTTTAATTAAATTGACGTTGGACGTTAATCGGGCTTTGAGACCCGTAACGATTAAATATGGAATTTAAGTCGTATAGGTTCGTTAATTAAGTGTGTTATTTAATTTGGAATTAAATAAGCGAATTAGTATTAAATACAAATTGAATTGGATTTAATTATGTAGTTTAATTTAATTCGAGAATTCGTACTTTGAGTACTTATTCGTAAAACGAGTTTGACTCGAACAAAATCAAATCGTTGTTTAAACATTGGATGATCACTAATTATCAGATTAATTAATTTGATTAGATTGATTGATAACATGCTTGTGTGAATACATGGTTGCGATGCATGAATAATGTATATCGGATGGATATTAGATGGGTGGACAATTTTAGAAATTATTGTAATAAATTTGATTTATTAATTGGACCTGCGTGTCCAGCCTTATTACCTCCTTATTCTTTGTATTCTCTCTCACCTATTCCCCTTATGTAAATGAGGTTTCTTTAGAAGTGTAGTGTAACGGGTAGAAGTAATACTTGTGCTAGCGGGAGAGAGAAAGGGAGAGATTTGATCTAGGATCAATGTGTAAAGTATCCATCTGCATATCATTATTATTTATTATATGCGCTTTATTATGTGTTTAGAATGCATGTTTAAGGGTGTATGATGATGAGACCTTAACATAGATAATAAATTGGTTGCCAATTTGCACGCGAAAAACCCTCGCAAAATATTAAGTGTCTTTCCTTCCATTGAGTGATTCTCACTCAAGATCCGAGACTGGCATTGGCTTGTTGGCCAAAGTCAAGGCCTTTGTCCGTCGAGGATGTGTTTGAATCACGAAGGCTTTGTTCCATATCAGTGTCTTGTCCAAGTTGTGGTTTGTTGGCCAAAGTCAAGACCACTTCTTGTCAATCGACATTGATTACGAAGCTTTCCATGGTCAATGGGTCACGCTTAACTGGGATCACCAAGTTTGTTGTGCCAAAGCCAAGGCTTAGTTGATTCAGAGGAAAAAGGTTAGGTAATACATTGGATGTATTGGCATATATAAGATATATGTTTCAGACTTGGATGTCCCCCTACTGGATCTAGGAATTGGATTGGATCCAATTGATCTTAGAGATCTACCTAGTTAATTATCATACAATTTGTTGGCCAAAGTCAAGATTGTGTGATATTTAACAGGATCCTAGCCCACTAGGAAACACGGTTTCCCGAGTGCTCGACAGAGGGTTAGAGGCTCGCCGAAAAATAGTGGGAGGCAAGAATTGAATTTGCAATATTCGTTTAATTACTTGCCATACGCGCTCAATCACAAATATCATTCGTCAAATATATTAAATGTTAGTTGGACTAATATTTAAACGTAGTTTTAATTAACAGTTGGACTGTATTCAAACTATTCATTTATAGTTGATTTTATAATTGGATTCTAGTAATCAATATAATTGATTTTAATCTATTAAATTATAGTTGATTAAATAGTTGGACTATTGTAATCATTATAATAAATAGTACCTAAATCATTGATTAAATAGTTGGACTATTAGAATCAAGATAAAATTGAAAGATTGACATTTAAAACATAATCCTGGGGAAAATGTATTTAAATTGTTTAATTTTCAAAATTGGGAATAAATTTCAGGATGGTCCTGGAAAAATAATAAGTTACTTTATTTGATAAAATAACATATTAGGCCTAAGCCCGGAGTTAAGAAAATAGTAGAGAATAATCTTTGGAAGATTTATGTAATGATAACTTTAGTGCTTAATCCATTAAGCTTGTCGCAGTAGACTCCTTAATTTCTGAATCAGAACTAAGGATTAGATCCTTAAAGTATGATAATGAAATTGAAGGATCTTCAAAGAATCTGTCCTTAGATTTTAGAAGTACTATATTGCAATAAATAACTATTGGAGAGTTAATGACTATTCTCAACGAGACAAAGTCAAAGTTTGCAATAAAGCAAGTGGCGCAAGGCGCACCTTACTTCGATATTCTAGAAACCCGAGGCTTGGCCAAAGGCTACTGGAATGTGAAAAAGGGCAAAGGCAAAATCATTATATTCTTCTGGGAAGAAAAAAGACATATCCCAGAATGTCTGCTTAATTGTGGCAAACAGGATCGCGGAAGCGTGACTGCCGTTTGGACAAAGCAGACATGAAGGAATTGAAGACGAGCAAGGCTCTGATTTCAAATATGTTTGTCAAGATTATGTTCACTACTAGTATTGAAATTGGATTTTAAATACTTAGTGTGGTACATAAATACATAGAGATGTTCAGAATCTGTTTTGAGCAGGATACTAACATCAATTGAGATTTATCTAAGAATTGGAAATGGGACAAAAGTCGCTGTTTTAACCGTAGATACCTAAGTTTAGGAACTACCTTCGGGTGTGTACCTAAATTTGGATACTGTTAGGATGTAACTAGTTTGACTAGATACATTATCTCCATATCAGTGTTTAACCCGCTGCGGGTGAACCTTTATATTCTGAAACACTAAAGTGTTTTATTATATAAAGGTGATATTGAGATAAACACATTAAATGTGAATAACAGTATTTATATTTTGAATATAAATAAATCTCAAACGTATAAAATGACAAACAAATAGCTCAAACTGATTTGATCAGAAGAAACTGATGTGGCATTGTTGTCTGGGACACAATTAAACAAGAATCGTATATCCACACTCTTGAAGAGTGGATACTAGGACTCTTTTGATTCTACTCAAATAAAGTCTACGAATCTAGTTTATTGGGCAAAGTGCCTATAACACTATTTACTTGGTAAAAGTGTAAATGCCACTGATCTGTAAGCCATAGTTCATAGTGAAGCAAGTGGGCCCATATCTAGCTAGGCTAGAGGTGGATATGAATATTTTCGTGACCCTTACGGATGTGGCATCGCGTTATGGTTATGTGTTTCTTTTGAAACACAAATCAGAAACTTTTACAATTTCGACACGAAATAGACAAACAGATCGGCTAAAGTATTAAACTGACACGATAAGATCGTAACGAAAAATACTTAAGTAATAAGTTTCTATTATACTTGAAAGAGTAAAGTATTCTTTCAAATGAGGACTCCTCCCGGAACACGTCAGTTTGACGGTGTGTCCGAACAGAGTAACCAAATTTTGTTGGACATGATAAGGTTAATCATGAGTCGCTCTGAGCTACCATTTCCTTTAACGGATAAGCATTAACAGTGCAATATTTATTTAGAATAAGGTTCCATAAAAATCTGTTTGACAGACTTCATATTAGATATGAATGGGAAAGAAACCGGGTTTCTCATTCCTGATGATTTGGGAATGCTAGACATATGTTTAGATGATACCAAACTAGAACTCAAATTGGATAAGTGCCAATTGTAGGTTATCCTAGGGATACCAAAGTATAGTACTTATACATCTCACCAGAGAACAATTAGATTGTTGCTCACCATGCAGTTTTCCTAAGAGGAATACCGATATGCAGTGGTAAATGGGAGGATAGTAAAACTCGATAAAAATCGGAGTAATATTGTTCAAGGCACCGAATCTTAATGGAACATTAATAGTTCATCAAGGATGAAAATATTCCAATAATCTTCGAATACACAAGAACCACGTATGTCGGAGAGAGTCAGAAAACAACCTAGGGTATGGGTTTCTGATCTCACCTCGTAAAGATGTTAATCTTTTGAGGTATACCAACTGACTACGTATGAGGAAATGATTCAAGGTATCGACTCCCTATTATGGCAAAGTGCCATGAATCCGAAATGGATTCCATGTATACCAACTATGTTTGGACACTAGTTGATGTACCGCAAGGCGTTGTGCCTATAGGTACTATATAAGTCTTCAAGGAAGACGTACATGGATGGCAACATACCAACGTATAAAGCTAGGCTTTTAGCGGAAATGTATCGTTATCAACATTGTGTTGATTACGATTCAACCTTTTACCTGTTGCCACGGTAAATCCATTTGGATAATACTTGCTGAAGCTGCATGTTTCATTTATGAAATATGTCGGCTTAACGGGAAAATCGCTTTCCTGAAAAGGAAACCTCTTGGAGGATGTTTATAACATCCTGACGGTTTTGTCGTACCAAAACTAGCAAACAAGGTTTGCAGGTTATTCGATCCATGTTTGGATTGATGCAAGCATTAGGTTCTTGGAATAATCGTTTTGATGTAATCATAATGGTTTATGATTTAATTCAAAACGAAATGATTCTTGTGTATATAAGAAGGTTAGTGGGAGCGCACTGACAGTGGCTGTCCTATACAATAATGATAAATTACATCATTTCTTGGAAATGATATTCCCATAATAATAATCGGTGAAAGCTTGGCTTTCGAGAAAACTCTCCGAGAAATTGTACATTGAAAAATATACGCGACCTGGTGTCTCATACGCTTTGAGCATATGGATTCACAAACAGGCCAATCCTAGTGATAGTCACTGGATTGATATTAAGAACATCCGTTAGTATCTTAGAGAACTAAGGATGCTGTCTTAATCTATGGAGAAGGAGAAGTTGAAGTGACTGGGATCACTGTAGCAAGTTTCATAAACCGATAAGACGATTATAAGTCGCAAACGGTACTATACAGTTTGAATGACGGAACAGTGAGCTGGAAATCTTCCAAGCGAGATACTGCTACCGAATAAACAACTAATGCGGGTTATTGCTGCAGCTGAGGCGGCAATAGAATCCATTTGGGTCGATAACAAATCTAATTAGATTAGATATAATTCTGTTAGCAGCTGAGCTAGGCGTCAGCGCAGGCTAAAGAATTAATGGTCTTATCAACGATCTAGATACATACTTCGATATTCATCTGATTTGTTCGGATCATACATCGTGGTGATGTGATGATCAAATAAATCGCATCAGATGATAATCATGCAAATCCGCTGATGTAAGCCTTTTCTCAGCAATTTGAGCCAACCGTACATAGTTCGGTGTAAGACACTCGAGTGACTGGCTATATGCCAAGTGGGAGATTGTTGGACAATTATGACCCATAGCGTCACTATTTGTACAAATCATGGCGTTGTTGTACAAATTAACTATGTGACAAAGGAGATTGCACTCTTATCATTTGTGATTAGATCACCTAGATGTATAAATGATAGGAGGTCCCTATGATTTGTTCCTGGATTGAGAATAATATGAGACAGTATCAGTCCACGAAGGATAAATCATTAAATATCCCTAGTCAGAGTATTATCGAGATTGGACATCGATAAATACGTAAAAGACTAGTATTACACTTGTGCCGTTGTGAGGGCACAACGACATAGTTCTCATATGTTTGGGTATAGGATACTATGCAAGTATAATAAGAGGTTGTATTTTACCGATGGTACAGGAAACGCTTCGCTCTGGATATACCCCCTCGGAATTCCATTGGTAGTATGACTATGTGTCTATGGAAGTCCGAAATCAGAGTAGATGTATGTGGTCTTAACCTGAGACTTGCACCGCTAATACTTGCGACAATCAATATACTTTGGTTGCGGTCGTCCAGGGATTTAACAGGTTCTGTGTACGTCTATGCTGGGTATATTGAGAATCGTAGTGTGTTGGGTGTGATGTCAAGACGAAAGTGTCACTCCAGTCATATGGAGATGATGGTCGCGTAGGATACGGTACTGGTTCTCTTAAGTACTGCAGTCATCGGGATAAAATGACAAGGTCATGTTTATCCGATTATAGAGACTAGTTACCAGACATCCGACATGTGCTTCATACGGGGCAGACACAATTCCAGCCCCAGGTCTGGCACGTGATCATCCGATTTTGGATCGAAATACGCAATATTACGTATACTACGCCTGATATAGATCTTTTATTCCTGTAAGGATATTTCTGGAGAATTGGGTAGGCTTGGCGCTTTGCTAGAAGCCAACATTGTCTTGTAAATCGGAACAAACGTAGTACTTGTTACTTACGTGTTCGGATAGTCCGACGACCGAATTTACTGCCAACATATCCGGGGATCTCATGGGTCGCTTCCTGAAGATTCACTGATGACGTATGACTCGCACTTTTATTAATCTGGGATTAATTAGATGAGAGAGAAAATTAATCTGGGATTAATTACGGAGATATTTTATCTGGGATAAAATATCATTAAAAAGATAGATAACGATTAATTTGGAATTAATCGATTAAATTAATATATTCGATATATTAAACGAAATTGGATTTCGACGTGGAATTAAAATTATATTTTAATTCGGGCGAACGAATTAATTTAGAATTAATTTGTTAGCGACGCGAATAGTGATTTCGCTAAGCTTAATCATTTAATTACGACGTAATGGAAAATTCGTTAATTTGGAATTAGCGAACCCGAGCCTGAGATTATTTGCGAGCGCATTCACATTTTGAATTCGAGTGCGGCACGCAAGTCAAATCAAGTGTCAAATCGATAGTCACATCAAGCGTCAAATCATTAGTCACTTTGAGTGATGTGACAACTTGTCACTTGATTTGATTGATTGATGGATTGATTGATTGATGTTGGTGGTTGGCTTTAATGGTTTGACTTTTGAAAAGCCAAATTCATGCTAAATGAATTTGAAATTAACAAATGTGTAGTAGATACACTTTTGGCAACCAACACTCACAATTTCTCTTCTCTCATTCTCTCTTCATCTCACGCCCATGGTGGGCAAATTTCTTCACTGGTTTGGCAGTCCACTGCCGTGAGGCAAGGAGAAAATGGGAAGCAAAGTGCGATGATTTTGCGGCAAAATCATCGAGAGCTAGCACTCCGAGAGACATGCGAATGTGATAGGGAATTCCACCCAAGAGCTTGGAATCGTTTGACGAAGCTTGGAGCTTGACGAAGAACCTCCAATGGCCGAAAATAGTGGACTGGATGCAGCTCACTACCGTGACTTCATGAGGCAGAAAATCAGATTTTGTTGCCTACCGCGTCGCTCAACCGATCGATGTGAGTATTCCGCGACTCTCTCGATGTATTCACATGTTTATTTATGCTTTGTATTCGATCCTTGGTGCCGTAGAAACTCCAACACACACACACTGTGAGTCTGGCTTAGATAATTTATTCAAGAACTTAGATTTGAGTCGCAATTGCATACTTTGAAGGTTCTCTCATTTTATTGATAAGCACACTTTGAGGACAATTTTATGCATAACTATCGTGATTATTTTAGTATCTTTTTATTTGTTTTATATTTTTTCATGATTGTGTGTGAATGACGTTTGTGCGTGTCGTCGCTGTAAGCCCTCACGAGACTATAACTTGTCCACTAGAGCCGCCTAGGGGTTTAAAGGCTTGTTGAATATGCTAAATGCAATCGTGATCCCTACGAAAGTGGCTTAGTTAATTTATTTATTTTTATTTGTTTATTTGTATTACTTTTTATTTTGTCTTTTGCTCGGGACTAGCAAAATATTAAGTTTGGGGGTGTTTGATAAGTGCGGTTTATACCCACTTATTCCGACATCCTTAGCCTATTATTTTGTTATAGATCAAGTCATTTAATGTCATTTATAGTTCATTTTATATCTTGTTTGTAGGAAGCATTAGAACATGAAAAATTGAGCAAATACGCATGTTTCAGGACCTATTGGAAGCATCGGACTCAAGAACAGGCAAAACCAGCATCAGTTGCGCACTGAATTTAAAAAGGCTATAACCTTTTGTCTAGAAAGAGTTATGAGACCAATAATATATCCATTTGCATCTACTCAAAGAGATCTATGTGTTCCATACAAAATCCAGGTGCTTTGGCGCCGTGGCGCCAATCTGCAAGCGCTGCGGCGCCCAGCGCGCACCAGAAATAGGATTTTAGGTTTTTTTAGATGTTTAATGACCTCAATGCTCTATTATAAATACATTAGTTCGTCCAAAACTCAAGGAGAGGCTGATACACAGCATAAAACACAAAATACATATTTTTAGAGAGATCCAAGGAGGAGGATTGTGTTGGGATTCTCTAAGGTCCCAAGGATCAAATCAATCAATGAAACATATATGTGAATACTCGTAAAAGCATGGCGGAATCATGCTTACAACGATCGGCTTTTGCGACGCGAGGAACATCAAAATCTTCAAGCTTTTCTCCTCCAAGGTTCTCGGCTTTAGGCTGATTTTTCTGCTCCATTTTTCTGCCATGGATGTCCTCCAAGCTCCAAGCTTTGTATTGTCATTCCATGCACACAAGTCGGTTTCCCTATCACCTTCGTAAGACCCTTAAAGCGTGCTAGCACTCCCAAAATTTTGCCGCAAAATTCCCTTATGCTTCTCCTTGAATTCGGCAATTGCAGAATTTTAAGAGCAAAAATGGCCCAAGGCCTTGAGTGAGAGAGAATGGGAGGAAGAGAATGAATGAGTTGGTTTGGTTGTTGGAGTTGTGTATCTAATACACAAAAATGAATTTCAAAAATCCATTTACCAAAAGTCAAAGAATTAAAGCCACAACCACCTCCATCACTATTCACATCAAAAGTGACATGTTGTCAATCACTCAAAGTGACTAGACATCACATCAATCAAAGTGACTAATGATTTGACGCTTGATGTGACTTGTGGGCCGCACTTAAATTCGCAATGCGAGTGCACCCGTAAACACTCCCTGGCTCGGGTTCGCTAATTCCAAATTAACGAATTTTCCGTTGCGACGTAATTAACTAATTATGCCTAGCAAAATTACTATTCACGTCGCTAGCGAATTAATTCTAAATTAACTCATTTGCCCGAATTAAAATCCAATTTTAATTCCGCGTCGAAATCTAATTTCGTTTAATATATCGAATATCTTAATTTTATCGATTAATTCCAAATTAATCGTTTTCTCTCTTTTAAATAATATTTTATCCCAGAAAAAATATCTCCGTAATTAATCCCAGATTAATTTTCTCTCTTTTATAATTAATCCCAGATTAATAAAGTGTGAGTCATACGTCATCGATGAATATTCGGGAAGCGACCCATGAGATCCCCGGATATGTTGGCAGTTAATCCGGTCGTCGGACTATCCGAACACGTATGTACCTAGTACTACGTTTTTATCGATTTACAAGACATGGTTGGCTTCTAGCAAAGCACAGTGCCTACCCAATTCTCCAGAAATATTCTTACTGGAATATGTGATCTATATCAGACATAGTATACGTAGTATTGCGTATTTCGATCCTGTATCGGATGTCACGTGCAAGGCCTGGGGTTGAAAATGTGTCTGCCCCGAACGAAGCACATACCGGATCTCTGGTAACTAGTCTCTATAATCGGATAAACATGACCTAGTCATAATATTCCGATAGCTGCATCATATAAGAGAACCAGTTCTGTATCCTACGTGATCATCATCTCCACTGTGACTGGAGTGATACTTCCATCTCGACATTACACCCAATACAGTACGATTCTTAATATACCTAGAAGAGGCGTACACAGAACCTGTTAAAGTTCGGGACGACCAAAACCAAAGTATATTGATTGTCGCAAGTATTAGCGGTGCAAGTCTCAGGTTAAGACCAAATACACCTACCCTGATTCAGACATCTATAGACACAAAGTCATACTACCAATGGAATTCCGAGGGGTCTATCCAGAGCGAAGCTATTTCCGTACCATCGGTAAACACAACCTTCTATTACACTTGCATGAGTATCCTATACCCAAATATATGAGAACTATGCCGTTATGCTCCCACAATGCGCAAAAGTGTAATACTAGTCTATTCCACATTATCGATGTCCAATCTCGATAATACTACGACTAGGGATATTTAATGATTAAACCTTCATGGATTGATACTGTCTCATATCTTATCAATCTGGAACTAATCATATGGACCTTCTATCATTTATACATCTTGGTAATCTAATTACAAATGATAAAAGAGCAATTTCCTTGGTCACATAGTTAATTTGTACAACAACACCATGATCTGTACAAATAGTGATGCTATGGTCCATAACTGTCCAACAATCTCCCACTTGGCCTATAGCCAATCACTCAAGTGTCCTACACCTGAACTATGTACGGTTCGCTCAAACTTCTGCTGAGAAAAGGCTTTCGTCAGCGGATTTGCATGACTATCATCTGATGCGATTTATACGATCATCACATCACCACGATGTATGATCCGAACGAATCAGATGAATAGTCGAAGTATTTATCTGGATCATTGATGAGACCATTAATTCTTTAGCCTGTGTTGTAGCCTAGCTCAGCTGCTAACAGAACTATTCCTAATCTGATTAGGATTATTATAGATCCAAAAGGCTTCTATTGCTGCCTCAACTGCAACAATAATCCACTTTTGTTGTTTATTCGGTAACAGTATCTTGCTTGGAAGATTTCCAGCTCACTGTTCTGTTATTCAAACTTTATTGTACCGTTGTTACGACTTATAGTCGTTATAATCGGTTAGGAAACTTGCAACAATGATCCCAAACATTTCAAGTTCTCCTTCTCCATAGTATAAGAAAGCATCTTTAGTTCCTCTAAGATACTCAAGGATGTTCTTAACATCAATCCAATGACTATCACTTGGATTGGCCCGATTGTGACTTCATATGCTCAAAGTATATGAGACACCAGGTCGCGTACATTTATTTCAATGTACGAGTTCTCGGAGAGTATTAACAACTTTAAATCTAACCCAGTAGATTTATTCCTAGAATAAAGGTTGTTTCTCCCAAGAATTCTACGGAGAATTTTCATGAAAGCCAAGTTTTCACCGATTGTATTATGGGAATATCATTTCCAAGAAATGATACGTCATCATTTTTTGGGACATTCACTGTCAGTGCGCTTCCACTAACCTCCTTATATACACAAGAATCATTTCGTTTTTAAATTAAATCATATACCATTATGATTACATCAAAATGATTGTTCCAAGAACGCAATGCTTGCTCCAATCCATCCATGGATCGAGTTAACTTGCAAACCGTGTTTGCTTGTTTTGGTACGACAAAACCGTCAGGATGTTGTAAACATCCTCCAAAAGGTTTCTGTTAAGGAAAGCGGTTTTGGCATTCAGCTGCCACATTTCATAAATTAAATATGCAGCATCAGTAAGCATTATCCAAATGGATTTAACAATGGCAACGGGTAAAAGGTTTCATCGTAATCGATAAAATGTTGATAACGATACCTTTTCGCTACAAGCCTAGCTTAGTACGTTGGTATGTTGCCTTTCATGTATGTCTTCCTTGAATACTTATATAGTACCAATAGGCACATTGCCTTTCGGTACATCAACCAGTATCCAAACTTGGTTGGTATACATGGAATCCATTTCGGACATCATGGCACTTTGCCATAATAGGGAGTCGATACCTTGTATTACTTCCTCATACGTAGTCAGTTCGTATTCCTCAATAAGATTGACATCTTTATGAGGTGATATCAGAAACCCATACCTCCCAGGTTGTTTTCTGACTCTCTCCGACTTACGTGGTTCTTGTGTATTCGAAGATTATTGGTATAGTTACACCCTTGATGAACTTTTTGTGTTCCATTAAGGAATCGATGCCTTGGAATAGCATTACTCCAATTTTATCGAGTTTTACTTTCTTCCCACTTACCACTGCATATAGGTATTCCTCTTAGGAAAACCGCATGGTGAACAACAATTACATTATTCTCTTGTGAGTTGTATAAGTACTATACTTTGGTTTCCCTATGATAACCCATAACTTAGGCACTTATCCGATTTGGGTTCTGGTTTGGTATCATCCAAACATATGCCTAGCATTTCCAAATCTTAAGGAATAAGAAAACCCAGTTTCTTTCCTGTTCATATCTAATATGAAGTCTGTCAAATAAGATTTTTATGGAACCTTATTCAAAATAAGTTTTGCACTGTTAAAAGCTTATCCCTTGAAGGAAATGGTAGCTCAGAGAGACTCATGATTAACTTATCATGTCCAACAAAATTCGGTATCTCCGTTCGGACACACCGTCAAATTGACGTGTTCCGGGAGGAGTCCTTATTGAAAGAATACTATACTCTTTCAAGTATTTGAGAAACTTATTGCTTAAGTATTTTCCACTATGGTCTAAAGTGACGGTTTCAATATTATAGCTAATATGTTTGTCTACTTCGTGTCGAAACTCTTTGAATTAATCAAAAGTTTCTGATTCATGTTTTAAAAGAAACACATAACCGTAACGCGATGCCACATCCGTAAAGGTCACGAAACATTCATATCCACCTCTAGCCTAGCTAGACATGGGCCCACTTACGTCACTATGAACGAGGGCTAACAGATCGATGGCACTTACACTTTTACCAAGTAAAAGGTGTTATAGGCAATTTGCCTATTAAACTAGATTCGTAGACTTTATTTGATTAGAATCAAATTTGTCCTAGTACCCAATCTTCGAAAGTGTGGATATACGAGTCTTGTTTAGTTGTGTCCCAGACAACAATGCCACAAATAAGTCTCAACTGATTAATTCAGTTTGAGCTACTAGTTTTTCATTTATTATGTTTGAGATTCATTTATATTCAAAATATAAATACTGTTATTCACATCTAATGTGTTTATCTCAATATCATCTTTATAAAATAAAACACTTTAGTGTTCTAGAATATAAAGGTATACCCACAACGGGTTAAACCCTGGTATAGAGATAATGTATCTAGTCAAACTAGTTACATTCTAACAGTTTCCTAATTTTACACACCCGAAGGGTAGTTCCTAAACTTAGGTATCTACGGTTAAAACAGCGACTCTCGTCCCGTTTTCAATTCATAGGTCAATCTCATCTGAAGTCAGTATCCTGCTCATAGCAGATTCTGCATACCAGTAAATATTTTATGTACCACACTTAGTATCTAAAATCCAATTTTAATACTAGTAGCGAACATGTTTATGAAAAACATATTTGAAGTCGGAGCCTTGCACCGTCTTCACTTCCTTCATGTCTGCCTTGTCCATACGGCAGTCACGCTTCCAGTGACCCCGTTTGCCACAATTTAGGCAGACATCTTGGGATTTGTCTTATGTCTTCCTAGAAGACAATAATGACTTGCCTTTGCCTTTTTCCACACCCCATAAGCCTTTGGCCAAGCCTTGGCCTTCTAGAATGTCGAAATGAGGTGCGCCTTGCGCTTCTTGCCTTATTGCAAACTCTGGCTTTATCTCCTTGAGTATAGCCATTAACTCTCCAAGAGTTTCTATTGCAATTAGTACTTCTAAGATCTAAGAATAGATCTATGAAGATCCTTCCATTTCAATATCATATTATAAGGATCTAATCCTTAGTTCTGACTAAGAAATTAAGGAATCTATGTGGCAAGCATAATGGATTAAGCACTAAAGTTATCATCACAAGAGTATTCCAATATCATGTTCTACTATTTGCTCAACTCCGGCTTAGGCTTAGATGTTATTTTATCAAATAAGGTAACTTCTTAGTTTTCAGGACTATCCTGATTTTATTCCCAATTTGAAAATTAAAGTCGTTTAAATATATTTTCACCCAGGATTATGTTTTAAACACTAATCTTTCAATTTTCTTGATTCTAATAGTCCAACTATTTAATCAACGATTTTAGGTACTATTTATTATAATGATTACTATAGTCTAACTATATAATCAACTATAATTTAATAGGTTAAATTCAATTATATTGATTACTATAATCCAATTATAAAATCAACTATTAATTGAAATTAGTTAATTCAAATATATTGATTACTATAATCCAATTATATAATCAACTATAAATGAAATAGTTTGAATACAGTCCAACTGTTTAATTAAAACAACTTTAAATATTAGTCCAACTAATATATTAATTTATATGACGAAATATTTGAAATGAGCGCGTATGCCAAGTAATTAAACGAATATTGCAAATTTAATACTGCCTCCCACTATTGCCTCCCTCTATTTCGCGAGCCTCTAACCCTCTGTTGAGTACTCGGGAAACCTTGTTTCCTAGTGGGCTAGGATCCCGTTAAATAACACATAATCTTGACTTTGGCCAACAAATTGTATGACAATTAACTAGGTAGATCTCTAAGATCAATTGGATCACATCCAATTCCTAGATCCAGTAGGTGGACGTCCAAGTCCGAAATATATCTTAGATATGCCAATATATCCAATATATTCCCTAACCTTTTTCCTTTGAATCAACTAAGCCTTGGCTTTGGCACAACAAACTCAGTGATCCCAGTTAAGCGTGACCCATTGACCTTGGAAAGCTTCGTAATCAATGTCGATGGACAAGAAGTGATCTTGACTTTGTCCAACAAATCACAACTTGGACAAGACACCAATATGGAACAAAGCCTTCATGATTCAAACACATCCGCAATGGACAAAGGTCTTGACTTTGGCCAACAAATCAGTGACAGTCTTGGATCTTGAGTAAGAATCACTCAATGGAAGGAAAAACACTTAATATGTAGTGAGGGTTTTTTTCGCGTAATTGGCAACCAATTAATTATCTTTGTTAAGGTCTCATCATCATACACCCTTAAACATGCATTCTAAACACATAATAAAGCGCATATAAATAAATATAATAATGATATTCGAATGGATACTTAACACATTGTTCCTAGAACAAATCTCTCCCTTTCTCTCTCCCGCTAGCACAAGTATTACTTCTACCCGATTATATAACACTTCTAAAGAAACCTCATTTACATTGAGGGGAATAGGTGAGAAGAGAAATACACAGAGTCAGAGGTAATAGGCTGGACACGCAGGTCCAATTAATAAATTCTAAATTTATTACAACAATTTCCAAAATTACCCTCACCCATCTAATATCCATCCGATATACATTATTCATACATCGCATCCATGTATTCACACAAGCATGTTATCAATCAATCTAATCCAATTAATTAATCTGATAATTAATGACCATCCAATGTCAAACAACGATTTGATTGTGCGAGTCAAACTCGTTTTGCGAATAAGTACTCAAAGTACGAATTCTTGAATTATACTAAACTACAACAGTAAATCCAATTTAATTTGTATTTAATACTAATTCATTATTTAATTCCAAATTAAATATTTACACTTTATTAATGAACCTTTACGACTTAGATTCAAAATCTAATCATTACGGGTCTCAAATCCCGATTAACATCCAATGTTAATTTAATTAAAGTCCAATGGGCTTTCAATTAATTTCTAAGGCATGGACTTTTGGTCAATATGGGTCAAACCCAAATACCAAAGCCCATTTAAGGAATCACCCTTATTTGCCAAGAAACCAATTTAGGCCCAATTAATATTAAAGGTCCATTAAGTCATAATTGGACTTTATGGATATGGTTTTGGGCCCAATTGGATCCAACCAATTAGCCTAAACCAAACTTGGCCCAACCAAGC
Organism: Zanthoxylum bungeanum; assembly: GCA_019454045.1. Lineage (NCBI taxonomy): Eukaryota > Viridiplantae > Streptophyta > Magnoliopsida > Sapindales > Rutaceae > Zanthoxylum > Zanthoxylum bungeanum. The sequence continues at coordinate 133,148 of SKCR01046106.1, read as the reverse complement.
CCATTAATCCCAATTACAACTTTTAAGGCCCAATTCCAAAATAAGCCCAATTAATTAAATCACAAAATTCCAAATTTCATAACTTAATTAACCTAAGTGTATAGCCATAATTAATTACCCAAATTAACATTTCCAAAACACTAATTTACACAATTAATTATGGTCATTATCATCAACACATGTCCAACACATTTGAATCAAAAAATCAACTCATTTTCCATGCATCAAAGTCTCGGCATTCATGGGGTTTTTATGTCTGAATTCGTTTTCAATCCCATTTAATTTTAAATCAACATTACCCAATTGTTTGAAGTCATCCAATGATCAAAGAAACAAAAAATACCATGACTTATGGCATATATTAGTTTCGGCCAAGCCTAAATTTTGGGCAAAAATTGATCCAATCAACTTTTCATGAAATTGATCATATACAATTTCAATACAACATCATTCAATCATACTCAATCAATTAATTTTATCAAATCATGCTCAAATTGATTTACCCAAATTTTACCCTAATTGGTTTCATGATCAAAATGGCTCAAGATACCATTGTTGGGTTTCTCTAAGGTCCCAAGGATCAAATCAAGCAATGAAAAATATATGTGAATACTCGAAAAGCATGGCGGAATCATAATTACAACGATCGGCTTTTTGGACCTGAGGAACATCAAAATCTTCAAGCTTTTCTCCTCCAAGGTTCTCGGCTTGGGCAGATTTTTCTGCTCCAATTTTCGGCCATGGATGTCCTCCAAGCTCCAAGCTTTGTGTTGTCATTCCATGCACACAAGTCGGTTTCCCTATCACCTTCGTAAGACCCTTAAAGCGTGCTAGCACTCCCGAAATTTTGCAGCAAAATTCCCTTATGCTTCTCCTTGAATTCGGCAATTGCAGAATTTTGAGAGCAAAAATGGCCCAAGGCCGTGAATGAGAGAGAAGAAGAGGAAGAGAATGAATGAGTTGGTTTGGTTGTTGGAGTTGTGTATCTAATACACAAAAATGAATTTCAAAATTCCATTTACCAAAAGTCAAAGCATTAGCCACAACCACCTCCATACTATTCACATCAAAAGTGACATGTTGCCAATCACTCAAAGTGACTAGACATCACATCAATCAAAGTGACTAATGATTTGACGCTTGATGTGATTTGGGGGACGCACTTAAATTCGCAATGCGAGTGTGCCCGCAAACACTCTCGGGCTCGGGTTCACTAATTCCAAATTAACGAAATTTCCATTGCGACGTAATTCACTAATTATGCCTAGCAAAATTACTATTCACGTCGCTAGCGAATTAATTCTAAATTAACTCATTTGCCCGAATTAAAATCCAATTTTAATTCCGCGTCGAAATCCAATTTCGTTTAATATATCAATTATATTAATTTTATCGATTAATTCCAAATTAATCATTTTCTCTCTTTTAAATAATATTTTATCCCAGATAAAATATCTCCGTAATTAATCCCAGATTAATTTTCTCTCTCTTATAATTAATCCCAGATTAATAAAGTGTGAGTCATACGTCATCGGTGAATCTTCGGGAAGCGACCAATGAGATCCCCAGATATGTTGGCAGTAAATCCGGTCGTTGGACTATCCGAACACGTATGTACCTAGTACTATATTTTTACCGATTTACAAGACATGGTTGGCTTCTAGCAAAGCACGGTGCCTACCCAATTCTCCAGAAATATTCTTACTGGAATATGTGATCTATATCAGCGTAGTGTACGTAGTATACGCAGTATTGCGTATTTCGATCCAGTATCGGATGTCACGTGCAAGGCCTGGGACTGGAAATGTGTCTGCCCCGATTGAAGCACATATCGGATCTCTGTACTAGTCTCTATAATCAGATTAACATGACCTAGTCATAATATCCCGATAGCTGCAGCATATAAGAGAACCGTTTTGTATCCTACGTGATCATCATCTCCACTATAACTGGAGTGATACTTCCATCTCGACATCACACCCAATACACTACCATTCTCAATATACTCAGAAGAGGCGTACACAGAACCTGTTAAAGCCCTGGACGACCAAAACCAAAGTATATTGATTGTCGCAAGTATTAGCGGTGCAAGTCTCAGGTTAAGACCAAATACACCAACCTTGCGCCAAACACGTGGACCAGTCAGAAGAAATTTTCTAAAATGCGTCGGATGCTAACGTGCGCCGATCATGGTAACGTGCGTCGTGACACGTGTCATCATCAGAATTGATCGTGCTAAAATACGCCTGGACACGTGTCGTGATTCTATGGTGCCGACACTCCGTGTGACACGTGTCACCTTCTGAATGGACCGAATCATCGGCGAATCATCTTCTGCCACATGTCAAGATGCCATTGGACCGAATCTTACCGCGTGCCACGTGTCGAAATCCTACTGGGCCAACGAAATCTGTTTCAATAGTCAACAAGTCAAGCCGCGTCGACCAAGTAAACAGAGCCAGCGACGCGACGCAAGAAGGAAGTTGGCTTCGCAACGCCGGACGCAGAATTTGCCAATAAATTGAGGCCTTCAGTATTCATTTCTCTTGTGCTTTCCTTGGGAGCTTTTCCCTGTTTTTAGAGGATTGCATCTAGTTTTTGTAAATATAAATAATATTTAATTTATGTATTTTAATTTTTAGTAATAATAATATTTCTTCTTCTTCTCTTTTCTTTTATGTTTTGTAGTTAAATTTCTACTGGGGTAAAAGGTGAAATATTTAATATAATTATCTAGGTAAATCTCACTTAACTATAATTTATAAATTATAATTTAACCGGATTAATTAATGTCAGACTTTATTACCGCCTATATGGTCGGGTTAAATAAAATTACTTTACCGCCTATATGGCTGGTCTTTATGTGACAGATAATTACTGCCTATATGGCTGGTGTAATTGTACTAAATGGATTACCGCCTATATGGCTGGTTTTAAATGTTTAATATTATTAATTCCTGAAAAAGCAGAACAGAAAATAATTTATATATTATAATAAGTGAGATTCCTAGATAAGAAATATTAAATGTGGATCCTCTAACCCCCAGCATTTTATTTTTATTCTAGGGAAGTGATGAAACACAATATTCACACTTAATAATTGATTTTCTTTTTATGGTTAATTCTTTAGTTTGTTTATTGAGTCTTAAGCTTAATGCTTCTTATTGTCTGATCACCAATAAGTTTGATGTGGTAAATTTAAAATGAACTAGACATAGGGATTTTAAGTTTCAACTTTAGATTCAATAGCCCACGACCTTCTTTGAGGATAGATAACCTTTAATAGATTTCCTTACAGGATAGACATATACCTGTCGGGCGGGGGTAGCCATAATTGGAACTTGATCTTAATGAATCCAGGTAATTTGGTTGACACAGAAATATGGTTCAATTGGGTTATACTGGATATTTGTGTCTGACCATCGACAGAGGCTTTTCCATATTTTCGTGTCCAAGTTAGCAAACTGATTTATTACACATAAATAAGAGAATCAATTCATCTTTATATTAATATTGTGTGGAGTCACGACCCTAGATCTTTGAGTCTTTTCTTTTATTTTCTTTAGTATTTTCTTTTGAGTCTGTTTTTATTTTATTTATCAAATCCACATTCAACCAACAAAAAGCAATCAATTCCCTTCTCCCTATAATTAGATACCTGTAAATAAATAGTATCAATAATTAATAACAACAGTAGGAATTAAGTCCTCATGGGATCGATATTTTTATACTACTTGAACAATACGTACGCTTGCGTTATACGTGTGTGTTTAGCCGGTCAAGTTTTTGGCGCCGTTGTCGGGGACTTATTTTTCTTGAGTTATTAATTTTCAAGCTATCTAATTTACTTGTATCTAATTTTCTTTATTTTTATCCGTAATTTTTATTTCTTTCTTTTGTTTTCAGGTGATTGAAAAATGGAAAATTATTGGGAGATTGAGAGATCACGAGCTTTATTAGAAGATACACCCCAAATCTGGGAGCAACAGTCCGTTTTCTGAGGCTTGTTGTACAGCCCAATAACTATCACTGGATGTCAGAATCAAGCAATACTACATTTGCTCATCAGAACGAAATGGGGAGATGTGTGATTTATGATGGTAACCACCCGAGCGATCAATGCATATAGTTTTCAGAGTGGCAGAATTATCAGAATCATTCAAGTTACGAAGAACCATCATATTTTCCATCTCATCCACCATCTACCTTCGATTTCCATCAACAATCAGAATAATCAGAGGAAGATCAGATGATTGACATGCTCAAAGATTGGGTTAAGAAACAAGACGAAAAGTTGGATACAATGTTTGAAACATGCCAGAATCAATTTGAAAGTATTCAGAGACTGACAGATCAAACGAGGCAATTACCTCAAGAAGAATTATCAGATGAAACTGACAAAGCCTTCGAGTACCCAGAGATCCACAATGACACCTTAACAGAGGAGGAGGCTGAGCAGTATCAACAACCAGAGGTATCAGTTCAGGAGCCCAAACCAGCAAAGTCTCTATTTGACTTTTATTATTCAGATTCTGACGAGGATGAAGCTGAAGCTGATCTATTTGTACCAACTACACCAACAACGGAGGATCAAACTTTTAATCCTCAAAATGAAGATCTACCTGAACCAACCATTCCAGTCGTATCAGAGGATGAAGACCTAATGTCATAAACATCTTTACATCCTCAGGCAGATACTTATGGAGCATGCATTTCACAGATGACGGATGAAGAGTTGGATACAGAAATTTTAAAATTCATCTGTGAAGAAAAGGTGGAGCAAGAGCAGAGCAAATGGAGGAGCAAATGTCTGAACTTATTAAAGATCCAGAGCATTCGGGAGAAGCATAACTTATTTGGGGAGTACAAATCAAAGATATCACTCAGATGCTTGACAGAATTGAACTTTCATTCAAAGTCAAGCACCATACGAGACCTCCTGATTTTCTTTATTTCTTTTCAGTAACCACTGGAGCAACAAAGTTTAAAAAGGTGGCACAAGCACTGAATGAGACAAAATATTTTTTGCCCCTTTACCGTTGGAAGAGACCCTTCAAAAGCAATGCTCACGGGATTGTCTTTAATCAGACATCCAAAACGACGTTGAAACCTCCTTGACAGATAGATTTCAGTCACGTCTAGCTGAAGACGAAAAATTTAGCACTAGCAGGGAGGCAACTCATGCAATTTTTTATAATTTATGTTTTCATATTTTGTGTGTGTTCTAGAATTATTTTTAATTTTGTGTTATTTTTGCAGGAAAAATAAAAACGGAATTTTTCAGGACAAAGCAAGCCAGTGCAAGCGGGATTTTCACAAAATAAAAATTTTACAAAATCATGAAGATATAAAGTCAATCCAGTATAGACGGCTGAGTAAGGAGTCAGCTCTTGAGACGCGTCCTAGTGGATTTATTCGTCGAAAGACTTGGTTTTGCCAAAAAAAATAAAAATCCCACGTCGCGGCGTGAAAACCCTTTGCGTCGCGACACCAAAACCTAAACACAAAACCCTAACCCTAAAAACCAAGCGTCGCGACGCAAGGCCAATTTCAGTGTCGCGACTCTGGCTCGATTACAAGTCTAAAACGGGCAGCCGCCGAGACAGATTTCATTCATCCTCTTCTCATATCAAAATTTTATCTCAACAACCACCGAGCCAAACACCACCGTGACCGAGCCTCATTGATCCAGCCGCGCCACTGCCAAGCCAACCACGACCCACCAGCCGCATCAACATCGCCGAGACCGACTAGCCACTGTCGAGAATCACCACCAAGCACCAAGATCTGCCGTGAGCCACCCTTGACGAAGTCAAGATTTACCACTGCTTTGCCCAGAAACAACGACTCACTAGCCAACACCAACAGCCACCGAGCATTTACCGAGACCTTCACCACCGTGACCAAGCCGAGTCGTACTGAGTCCCAACCGAAACTAGAAACTGAGACCCATCTTAGTCAAACCAACCCATCGCCGAAACCGAACCACCAACACAACCAAAACCAGAGACCGGGAAGTCACTGAGCCATTCCGAGCCATTTACTGCTGAAATCAGTCATAACCGAACCACCGAAGAACTTTCACCAAGATTCCCACACACCATCTGAACCACCTCAACCAACAAACGATCCACCCATTGCCGAGCTTCCAACCTCCGGCCAAGACTCACAGTCGAAGCAACCCACGATCAACAAAGACCCACGGCCGAGATCCTCCATCGTCAGATCCGGTACTTCCAGCAACAAGATCACCATTTTCGGTCCGAGGGATAGCTGAAAACCAGTGAAAGTTTGTGATTGATTTGTGTGGTGAAATTGGATATTTGGATATTTGGAAGTGTGGAAAAGATAAACAAAAGATTGATTGAAATTCATAGGTTTGGGGGCGAAGGTTGTTGTGTTGTGATAAATTTGGGTGAATTTTGGGAAAATTTGAGTTTTTAGAGGAGATTCTGCCGAAATATTTATTGAAAAATGCCGCCGAAGAGATCCAGGGCCTCCACATCTGCCGAACCCAGTTTTGATAGAACAAGATTTGTTTTGTCGGCCGCTGAGCAGAGATACGATAAGGTAATGAGGAGTAAAAATGCAATTATGGAGAGGGGTTTTGAAATAAGCCCCGGACTATTCCCCGAAATTGACAGGATTATCACTATCCGGCACTGGCAGAGACTTTGCCAGCAACCCCACCCTGCATGTATTTCTATCGTACGTGAGTTTTATGCAAATGTTCCTGAGCATCATACATATGTTGTGATGGTTCGAGGTCAACAGGTAACATTTGATGCTACAAACATCAATAGGTTTTATGGGATACCAGAGATGGAAGCTGATGAGTACTATACGATAAGGAATGAAATCGACATCACTCACCTGATAGAGACACTGTGTATCCCCAATGCTACGTGGGAAATGAGTAGTAGCGGGGAATATTTGAAGATGAGTTCCAAGTCTCTTAAACCTGAAGCTATAGTATGGTTCCATTTCCTTACTCGATCATTACTGCCTGGGACCCATATCTCATTTGTTACGAAAGAAAGAATGATTTTGCTATACTGCTTACTGGAGGGGTTTTCAATTAATGTGGGGGAGCTAATTGCGACTAATATTGTTTGGGCTGCAAATTCAACACAGGCTGGCCTTTTATACTACCATTTGATTACTTCACTTTGCATATTGGCCATGATCCATATTGATCCAAGAGAAGAAATGATGCAGCCTATGACAGCATTAACAACCCGCATTATCCAGTAATTACGTACAGAAATACAAACTCATGCTGGATCATCCTCTTATGTACCTGCACAGCAAACACACCAACCGCCTCAACCACCACAAAGATCATCTCGGCCTCCCACCATATCACAAGAATTTCATCGACTAGGAACTCGTGTGGATTATCTTACTCAGTATAACATAGAAATTGGCCATGCACTACAACAAATGGCACATGATTTGCACATCACTATTCCAGAGTTCTCGGAACCACCAGCAGACGACAGCGATGAGGAGGAGGCTGATGATTAAACAACTCAGGTATTATTGTTCCCTTCTTTCAATTTATGTTTTGTAAACGTATTGGAGACAATGCTAGATTTAGGTTTGGGGGTGTGGGTTACTTGCTTTTAATTTTTTCAAAATTCCGTTAAAATTTTTCTTTTCTGCATGTCGTGTGATTTATTTTAGCATTTTTATCTTCCGCATTTTGTGTGATTGTGTGTGCTTTAAAATCGAAAAAATAAATAAAAAAATAAATAATAATAATAATAAAAGTCAGATGATTTGATTGTTTGTTTAGTTAAAAAAGTTTTAGGAAAAGATAAACGCTAATTTCACTTTTATCCCTAATTTGAATTTCATATCTAGGTCAGACTCGTGAGCACTTAAGAAAAATATTTTTGTAAGCAGTTAGATAATAATGAATTAACAAAGTGACTAGTTAAAATAATCAGTGGTTAATGAATGACCGTTTTCCTGAGTTTCTGTTTCTGTCTGCAATTATTATGTGAGGTATGAAAAAAAAAGAGAAAAATAAACTAAATCAAGCAAGTACTTAGTAACCGGGCATCTTGCCTCAGTAAGCATGGATAGTTCGCGTCAAACGGGAAAGCTTGTGTTAGTTTATTAAACATCCAAGATCCGGGTGATTAAGTCCGTGGGGGTGTTTTAACACCTAGTGCCCTAAAACCATCTGGTTTGGGAGCCACTGGCCCAAAGCTTGCTACATGGATCAAAGATGTTATATATAAATAAAAAAAATAAAAATATTCAGAAAAATCACATACCTCACATGTGCTGATTGTAGTAGACAGAACAATTTTAGATACTCAGATTGGTTTGACCCATTAACTACTAAGAGTTGAGACGAAATCACCAAGTTGACAACTTAGAATCGAAGCTGTTTGCAGAATTATTCACACACACACTTTGAGTCTGATTTAGATATGTTGTTCAAAAGAAAGGATTTTAGTTGAAATATGCGTTTTGAAAGTTCCTCTAACTTTGATGCTAGACATTCTCTGAGGACGTTGTTTATATATCTATTATTTTGTCTTTTTGCTTTTGTGTGCATTAGTTTTGACTACCTTTTTACTTTTATAAAATATTTGTGGGTATCATTGCTGTAAACCCTCATGAGACTACAACTCGTCCACTAGGGACACCTAGGGGTTTAAAGGCTTGTTGCATACGCTAAATGCAACCGAGATCCCTACGAAAGTGGCTTAGTTAATTTTATTTTTGTGTTATTTTATGTTTTGCTCGAGGACTAGCAAAATGTTAGGTTTGAGGGTGTGATAAGTGATAATTATATCACATTTCCCACTCATTTAACCTAATATTTTGTATAGTTTCTCGGGTTTTGTGAACGTTTTGATTTCTTTTATTGTTATTTTGCAGATAAATAAAGTTTGGAAAGCATTGGATGCAATTTGGGGCCAAAACAGTGAAAAATGATGAAAATGGCATTTTTGTAATTTGGCCGCGTCGCGATGTGCAAGCCTTCTGCGTCGCGACGTCTAACGTGCGCCGCCTGCTAACTTGCGCCGGACACATGGACTAATGAATGGTATTTATATCATTATTTCCCACTCATCTAACCTAATAGTTTGTATAGTTTCTCGTGTTTTGTGAACGTTTTGACGTGTTTTGTGTTATTTTGCAGATAAATAAAGTTGGGAAAGCATTGGAAGTAATTTGGGGCCAAAATAGAGAAAAAATGACAAAGGGGCAATTTTGTAATTTGTCAGCGTCGCGACGCCTAAAGTGCGCCGGCCATGCTAACTTGCGCCGAGGGACACGTGTCAGAATCTGAGAAATTGGACTAGCTAACGTGCGCCGACCTTACAAACATGCATCGTGCCACGTGTCATCATCACAGAAGATCTGCTAAAATACACCGGCTGCCACGTGTCGAAATCTCATTGGACCAAAGCAAGCGCATGCCACGTGTGAATCTCTCATTGGACAGAATATTGGACAAATCACATGTTGCCACGTGTCGACCTCTCATTTGACCGATCCTAAGCGCGTGCCACGTGTCAACTTTTTATTGGACCGAAAGATCAGCCAATCACCGTGTGCCACGTGTCATCTTCTCATTGCACCACCTTTACCGCGTGACACGTGTCATCACCGGATTTTGCCGACAGAACACGCGTGGTCAACCCGCGTGGACCAAAGCCGCGTGCAGGCGTCACGACGCCAAGACCCTACGCGTCGCGATGCCAGTTGCCGAAAATGCCTATAAATTCAGGCCTTCTTCACTTCATTTGGTGTGCTTTCCTTGGGAGTTTTTCCCTGTTTTTAGACGATTGCATCTAGTTTTGTATATATCAATAATATTTTAAATTATGTATTTTAATTTTCAGTAATAATTGTAGTTCTTCTTCTTCTTCTCTTTTCTTTTATGTTTTGTAGTTAAATTTCCGCTGGGTAAAAGGTGAAACATTTAATTTAATTATCTAGGTAAATCTCACTTAATTATAATTTATAAATTATAATTTAACCGGATTAATTAATGTCAGACTTTATTACTGCCTATATGGTCGGGTTAAATATAAATTACTTTACCGTCTATATGTCTGGTCTTTATGTGACAAATAATTACCGCCTATATGGCTGGTGTAATTGGACTAAATGGATTACCGCCTATATGGCTGGTTTTAAATGTTTAACATTATTAATTCCTGAGAAAGCATAACAGAAAATAATTTATATATTATAATAAGTGAGAATCCTAGATAAGAAATATTAATTGTGGATCCTCTAACCCCAGCATTTTATTTTATTCTAGGGAAGTGATGAAACACAATATCCATACTTAATAATTGATTTTCTTTTTATGGGTAATTCTTTAATTTGTTTATTGAGTCTTAAGCTTAATGTTTCTTGTTAACTGGCCATTAATAAGATTGATTTGGTAAACTTAAAATGAACTAGACATAGGAATTTTAGGTTTCAGCCTTAGATTCAATAGCCCACGATCTTCCTTGAGGATAGATAACCCTTTAATAGATTTCCTTACAGGATAGATATATACCTGTCGGGCGGGGGTATCCATAATTGGAACTTAATCTTAATGAATCCATGTAATTTGGTTGACATAGACATATGGTTCAATAGGGTTATACTAGGTATTTGCGTCTGACCATCGACAGAGGCTTTTGCATATTTTCGTGTTCCAAGTTAGCAAACTGATTTATTACACATAGATAAGAGAATCAATTCATCTTTATAATAATTTGTGTGGAGTCACGACCCTAAATCCTTGAGTCTTTCCTTCTATTTTCATTAGTATTTTCTTTTGGGTCTGTTTTTATTTTATTTTGCAAAACCACATTCAACCAATCAAAAGCAATCAATTCTCATCTTCCTATAATTAGATACATGTAAATAAATAGTATCAACAATTAATAACAACAGTAGGTATTAAGTCCTCGTGGGATCGATATTTTTATACTACTTGAACGATACGTGCGCTTGCGTTATACGTGTGTGTTTACGCCGGTCAAGTTTTTGGCGCCGTTGTCGGGGACTTATTTTTCTTGAGTTATTAATTTTGAAGCTATCTAATTTACTTGTATATAATTTTCTTTATTTTTATATGTAATTTTTATTTATTTCTTTTGTTTTCAGGTGATTGAAAAATGGAACATTATTGGGAGATCGAGAAATCACGAGCTTTACTAGAAGATACACCCCAAATCTGGGAGCAACAGTCCGGTTTTCTGAGGCCTGTTGTCCAGCCCAACAACTATCACTGTATGTCAGAATCAAGCAATACTACATTTGCTCATCAGAACGAAATGGGGAGATGTGTAATTTGTGACCACTCGAGCGATCAATGCATATACTTTTCAGAGTGGCAGAATTATCAGAATCATTCAAGGTACGAAAGAACCATCATATTTTCCATCTTATCCACCATCTACCTACGATCTTCATCAATAATCAGAACCATCAGAAGAAGATCAGATGATTGACACGCTCAAAGATTGGTTCAAGAAACGAGACGAAAAGTTGGATACAATGCTTAAAACATACCAGAATCAACTCGAAAGTATTCAGAGACAATCAGAATTCATTCAGAGATTGACAGATCAGACGAGACAATTAACAGAAAACCAGAACTACATACCTCAAGAGCCAGTTTCAGATGACACTGATGAAGCCTTCAAGTACCAATCATTTCACAATAACACTTCAATAGAGGAGGAGGCTGAGCAATATCAACAACCATAGGTATCATTTCAGGAGCCCGAACTGGCAAAGTCTCGATTTGATTTTTATTATTCTGACTCTGACGATGATGAAGCTGATTTGTTTGCACCAACTGCATCAACAATTGAGGATGTAATTTTGTTTCCTCAAAATGAAGATCTTGGAGATTCCATTGCATAAATGTTTGAAGAAGATCTACCTGAGCCAATCATTTCACCCAAATCAGAGGATGAATACGTAAAATCTGACACATTTTTTCATCCTCAGGTTGACACTTATGGAGCATATTTTTCACAGATGACAGATGAAGAACTAAACGCGGAAATCCTAAAATACATCTGTGAAGACAAAGAGGAGCAAGAAACAGATCAAATGGAGGATCAAATGTCTGACTTTATTAAAGATCCAGTGAATTCAGGCGAAACATCACTGTTTTGGGGAGTACAAATCAAATACATCACCCAGAAGCTTGACAGAATGGAACTTCCATTCCAAGTCAAGCACCATACGAGACCTCCTAACTTTATTTCTTTCTTTTCAGGAACCACTGGAGCAACAAAGATAAAAAAGGTGGCACGAGCACTGAATGTGACAAAAAAAAAATTTATCACCTTATCGTTGGAATAGACCTTTCAAAAGCAATGCTCACGGGATCGTCTTTAATCGGACATCCAAAACGACATTGAAACCTCCTTGACAGATGGATTTCAGTCACGTCTGGCTGAAGACGAAAATTTAGCCCTAGCAGGGAGGCAACCCATGCACTTTGTTGTAATTTCTATTTTCATATTTTGTGTATACATGTTGTAGAGTTTTTAATTTTGTGTGTTATTTTTGTAGGGAAAAGCTCAACCAAAGCATAAGACAGAAGGAATGGTGTTTGGCAAAGATAAGAGATAATTCATTAGCGATGGTTGAGTAAGGAATGAAGTCTTGAGATGCATCCTAATGGATTTATATACCAAACGAGTGGCGTATTGCGTACACAATTCCGTTGCCTTAATTATTGCTTTGATTTACTTTTCTGTTGTAATTATCTTTATTTTCATAGACAGGATCCAGAATTTTTGACATTTCACGATTCATTTTATTGTTTAGCTAACAAGCTTCCTTTGGAAGATACTAGTGCTATTATTAAGACGAGTTGAGAATATTTGTGTGTTTTGCGGTACTAGTGTTGGTACTAAGCCACAATACGTAGAAGCAGCACAGGAATTGGGTCGAGTCTTAGCTGCAAGGAATATGGATTTAGTATATGGCGGAGGCAATCTTGGACTTATGGGGATCATTTCAAAGGCGTACAGGAAGGAGGCAGTCACGTTTTGGGAATCATCCCAAAACCCTTGGCAGTGGCAAATCTTATTGGATCATCAAACGGAGATGAACTAATCGTGCCAGGTATGTCTGAACGATTGGTAGAAATGATTAACCGTACTGATGCTTTTATCGCTTTTTCAGGTGGCTTGGGAACATTGGAGGAAATTTTTATAGTATTATCTTGGGCGAACCTGAACATGCACCAGAAACCGCTTGGACTGTACAACGTTGATGGATTTTATGATTTTATTTGTGTGTTTCTTGATGATGCCCGGAGAAATGGGTTCGTGTCAAAACCTATGAAAGAACTCCTCTTCACTGCCAGAACTGCTCCAGATCTAATTGACAAACTCTTAGCCTATGAACCACAAGTTAACCAGGTATTATCTTCTAAACTCTTCTTCTACTGTTTAAGACGTTGGGGACAATGTCTCATTTAGGTTGGGGAAGGGAATTAGTTGATCAGTATCTTGTTTTTTTAGTTTGTGTGTTGTTTTTATTTTTAGTCCGAAATTTTTCGAAAAATACAAAAAAATGAAAAATTTTCAAAAATTACAAAAATATTTTGCGTTTTTGTGTTTTCATTTTGACTAAAAAGGTGAAATTGGTAAGAGATAGCTGAGTAAGGAGTTTTCACTCCTGAGACGTATCTTAAACCATTTTTTTGGAACAAGTTAATTTTTGTTTATTTCCTTTGAATTATTTAATTTGTAAATTCTCCATAAAATTGACTAAAATGGATCTTCATATGCTTAGTTAGCAGGTATTATCAACATACATAGTAACATACGGACATGAACTGTAATTGAAAAGTTTGTAATATTCAGTGCTCTAGTTTAATTGGAGGAAGCATCTCAAAAAGCAATAGAGTAAAAATAAAATAAAAAGTCTGTAAGGGTGTTTTAACACCTAGTGCCCTAAAACCAACTGGTTTGGGAGTCACTGGCCCAAAGCATGCTACATGGATCAAAGATGCTGCAAAAATATATATATCTGAAGTGTGAGTAATTAAGTTCGTAGGGGTGTCTTAATACCTGGTGCCCTAAAGCCAACTGGTTTGGGAGCCACCGACCCAAAGCTCGTTACATAGATGGAAGATATTGTATATAAAAAAATAGAGAAAAATCAAAGAAAAATCAGAAAAATTATTCCATTGCTACAAAAAGGTGTGAAATCTGATAGAACTTTAGGACAAAATATTACTCTCTTATATGGTAAATATAATCGGAGAATTTACTAATTCAGTAATTTAGAATGAAACAAAACAACTAGTAACTTGGAGTAGAAGTTTCACCTGATTAGTCACTAACTTCTTTATTCTCTTTTCGCTTGTCTTTTTACTTTTGTGTGCATTAGTTTTACTTTCTTTTTACTTTTGTAAAATGTTTGTGGGTATCGTTGCTGTAAACCCTCACAAGACTACAACTCGTCCACTAGGGACACCTAGGGGTTTAAAGGCTTGTTGCATATGCTAAATGCAACCGTGATCCCTACGAAAGTGGCTTAGTTAATTTTATTTTTGTTATTATTTTGTGTTTTGCTCGAGGACTAGCAAAATGTTAGGTTTTGGGGTGTGATGAGTAGTATTTATATCACTGTTTCCCACTCATCTAACCTAATATTTGTATAGTTTCTCGGGTTTTGTGAACGTTTTGATGTGTTTTGTGTTATTTTGCAGATAAATAATGTTGGGAAAGCATTGGAAGTAATTTGGGGCCAAAATAGAGAAAAAATGACAAAGGGGTAATTTTGTAATTTGTCAGCGTCGCGACGCCAAGACCCTACGCGTCGCGACGCCTAAAGTGCCGACCATGCTAACGTGCGCCGAGGGACACGTTTCAGAATCTGAGAAATTGGACTTGCTAACGTGCGCCGACCTTGCTAACGTGAGCTGTGCCACGTGTCATCATCACAGAAGATCTACTAAAATGCGCCGGCTGCCACGTGTCGAAATCTCATTGGACCAAAGCAAACGCGTGCCACGTGTCAATCTCTCATTAGACCGAATATTGGACAAATCACATGTTGCCACGTGTCGACCTCTCATTTGACCGATCCTAAGCGCGTGCCACGTGTCAACTTTTTATTTGACCGAAAGATCAGCCAATCACCATATGCCACGTGTCGTCTTCTCATTGCACCACCTTCACCATGTGACACGTGTCATCACAAGATTCTACCGACAGAACACTCGTGGTCAACCCGCGTGGACCAAAGCCGCGTGCTGGCTTCACGACGCCAAGAACCTACGCGTCGGGACGCCAGTTTCCGAAAATGCCTATAAATTCAGGCCTTCTTCACATCATTTTGTGTGCTTTCCTTAGGATTTTTCCCTGTTTTTAGAGGATTGCATCTAGTTTTGTATATATAAATAATATTTTTAATTATGTATTTTAATTTTCAGTAATAATAGTAGTTCTTCTTCTTCTTCTTTTTTCTTTTATGTTTTGTAGTTAAATTTCCGCTGGGGTAAAAGGTGAAACATTAATATAATTATCTAGGTAAATCTCACTTAATATAATTTATAAATTATAATTTAACCGGATTAATTAATGTCAGAATTTATTAACGCCTATATGGTCAGGTTAAATATAAATTACTTTACCGCCTATATGGCTGGTCTTTATGTGACAGATAATTACCGCCTATATGGCTGGTGTAATTGGACTAAATGGATTACCGCTTATATGGCTGGTTTTAAATGTTTAACATTATTAATTCCTGAGAAAGCAGAACAGAAAATAATTTATATATTATAATAATTGAGATTCCTAGATAAGAAATATTAAATGTGGATCCTCTAACCCCCAACATTTTATTTTATTCTAGGGAAGTGATGAAACACAATATCCACACTTAATAATTGATTTTCTTTTTATGGGTAATTCTTTAGTTTGTTTATTGAGTCTTAAGCTTAATGCTTCTTGTTAACTGGCCATTAATAAGATTGATTTGGTAAACTTAAAATGAACTAGACATAGGGATTTTAGGTTTCAGCCTTAGATTCAATAGCCCACGATCTTCCTTGAGGATAGATACCCTTTAATAGATTTCCTTACAAAATAGACATATACCTGTCGGGTGGGGGTAACCATAATTGGAACTTAATCTTAATGAATTCAGGTAATTTGGTTGACATAGACATATGGTTCAATCGGTTTATACTAGGTATTTGCGTCTGACCATCGACATAGGCTTTTGTATATTTTCGTGTTCCAAGTTAGCAAACTTATTTATTACACATAGATAAGAGAATCAATTTATCTTTATAATAATATTGTGTGGAGTCACGACCTTAGATCCTTGAGTCTTTCCTTTTATTTTCCTTAGTATTTTCTTTTGGGTTTGTTTTTATTTTATTTTGCAAAACCACATTCAACCAATCAAAAGCAATCAATTCTCCTCTTCCTATAATTAGATACCTGTAAATAAATAGTATCAAAAATTAATAACAACAGTAGGAATTAAGTACTCGTGAGATCGATATTTTTATACTACTTGAACGATACGTATGCTTGTGTTATACGTGTGTGTTTACGCCGGTCAAGTACTTAGTGCGAGTTAACGCAATCACTGTGGGTTCGACACTCTAAACTCATTTATACTAAAACTTGACACCGTATACTTGCGGTACGATATAAAATATCACAACAATTAGAATGTCTAATCAATCTTATGCTTCATGTTTTGGTAGAATTATGTATGCCTTTTTTTGTACCAGGCCTGATATTAGCTACGCGGTTAATGTAACCAGCATATATCAATCCAATCCAGGAAATGACCATTGGATGGCCGTTAAACATATCTTGAAGTACCTTAAAGGTACTAAGGATAAGTTTATCATATATGGAGGAAATGAACTGAATGTTAATGGGTATAGAAAGTCTACATCAAGATTCATATTTACCCTTAACGGAGGTTCAGTTTGTTGGAAAAGTTCCAAACAGAGGTCTACAGCTGATTCCACCACAGAGGCGGAATATATTGTTGCTTCTGAAGCTGCAAAAGAAGCTGTATGGCTTAAGAAGTTTATCACATAACTGTTAGTTATCCCAAGTATCAAGAATCTGATTCCATTATACTGTGATAATACTGGTGCCATTGCGCAAGCAAAGGAACCAAGAGCGCATCAAAAATCGAAGCATGTGGAACGAAAGTACCACATCATTCGAGAGATTGTGTCGCGAGGTGACATTGTCGTGTGCAAAGTTCCTAGTGAAGATAATGTAGCGAACCCGCTCACGAAGGCCATACCTCCGAAGTTATTTGATAAGCATGTGGAGTTGATGGGTATTAGAAACAATCGATATTGGCACTAGAGCAAGTGGGAGATTTTTTTAGGGTGGATGCTCTGAGCGCCAATTTCTTATTTATTTCCTTGTAAATACTCTTGTATATATTTTATTAATGAATAAAATAAACAGTTTCTATAATATAAATTCTTTTATTATATGGTAAAGACGTAAAAGACCATAAAGTGATTGGTTATGATACAGTTGTAAAATCGTCGTAACTGAAATTGAGCAGTATCATAACAGTATCATTCTTTAACTGTTCTTGGCCAATGTTTACTATTACTTGGTCAATAAGTAAACCTGTTGAGACCGGTACGTGTCGTATATTAGAATGTTGGATTCTAATAGTTTCTCAATGAACCATGAGTCTCGGGAGACTCATATAGACACGTAGGTGTTTATATCGGTTAAACACTGAACGACTCGCCGAAGATTCTTAATAGATGGTACACCAACGTCAATAAGAATCTTCTCGGGTTGAGTGTGCAAAGTGATCCTTCAACTTGAGATAACAATGTGGATATATGAGGTATCATCCACACTTTAATGGCAATCATGTCACCGATGTATTTAGATCAGACTCCACATGTTCGTTGAGTGTGGATAGATCCTCAGGATATCATGAATGTATCAAGATAGGATCCGTCAGTTCTGTGTATAGAGCATAGGTATCCAATATGGAATTAGCAATCTGTTAAATCCATGGGCCCGTGGTACACTGTAGAAATCAGTTTTAAGTGTTATTTAAGAGATTGCTAATAGAATCGTCGACAGGATTATACCTAAAGAGATTTTTCGTTTATATCTATATCTCTTGGATAATCCGGATACCTATGATGGAAGGATTATACGTATGCAGTGACCTCGACCTGTATGGTTCAGAGATTTTATCCGTGTTCGTCATAATTTACGGGTGGGAAGATTATGGACACGAAATTGGATTTCGTGACGGATATGCCTGAACCTATAGATTCTCACTAATGAGATATACTCATAGGGAACTAGGGCAACTTTTATAAATAATACTGATTATTTATAAGTTGTTTAACGGTTAAACTAAGATACATACTTTTGAGATCTTTCGGCCATTTATTAAATGTTGAATTGTGATATTTGATATTTATTATTAATATATGTAGTTGATTATTTAATGTAAATATAATACATATATTTGAGATATTTTTATTTAATTATTGATTATTTAATGTTAAATAATTAAATTAATTAAATATTAATATCTAATTTACTTTATTAAGTAAGCTAAATGGCTTTATTTCATTGGTTTTCATGGCCAATTTTGATTGGTTCTAAATGGCATGATTTAATTGGATAATTTGTGATAAACATTAATTTGATTAATTGTTTTACACCACAAATTTAATTAAATCATTTTCCAATTTTTGAAATAAAATTGAAAAATACTTGGCCAATATTTTCTTGTAATTTTTGGTGATTTCAAAAAATATATAAGGCCATTTTTTATTTTTATTTCATAATCTAAGAACCCTAAAAAATCAAATACAAAGAGAGAAAGAGAGGAAAAGAGAAAGAAAGAAGAAAAGCTTGGATTTTTTTGGAAATTTGGTAAGTTTTTCTTACTTTATTCTTAATGAAAATTGTTTCTAAGATCATAAGCTTCAATATGTGTAGCTTAGATTTTCCTCTACTTTCTTGTGGATGTATTTTGATGATTGGGAGCTTGATTGAAATATGGAAGCATGTATGTTAATTTAGAATGCTTGAAATTATTTATTAAGCTTTCTTTTTGCCATTTGATGGCTAGTTTCCATTCTAGAGTTACTTAGCCACTCATGATTGATCTAGAATTGTTCTTGAGTTGTTTCATGATAGTGAGGCTTGTTTAGTATTGTGTGAAGTGAATTAAAGTATTGATTTTATTTAATTTGGTGTGTAATTTTTTAATTTGTGAAATTATAAAATTAGGATTTTTAACCTTCACCAAATTTGGGGTTTTTCATATATGTGATGAGATTTTATGTATATTAAATTTGGGAATTTTTGGATTTGATCTTAACATGTTTTGAACAAAAAAGACCAAAGTACAAATTCTTGAAAGTTTAGGGGCCATTCAGAAATAAGAGGAAAAATTGTTTTCTTGAGTTGCAAATTGTATTTTCATGTATTAGACATGTACAAATCATTTTTGGGATTGATTTGGAATCAATTATAATTGTATTTGACAATTTATGACTAAAATGACAAAAAATACAAAGTTTTGGGGCAAAACATAATTACTTTTTGGGTAAAAATTTCAGTTTTTAAGTATTAAGTAATTTATTTTAATTACCCAAGGAAAAATTATTGAAATCTGAAAATTTTGATTTTCCGCGTCCGCTACGTTTACCCGAATTACCACCCAAAACCCAACAAAAATGGTATCAGATCAGGTCTAAACCTGAACATATGATATGAATATGCCTTTAAATTCATTGTTTAGTTATGTTTTTACTTGATACATGCTTGTATTTATTTAATTTGATATAATTAAATACGTATCATCTTTGCTGAAAATTCCTAATTATAAGGTTTTAAAAGTAATATGTATTGGATGCATATTTCTTGGTCCGTCTTGTCAATACGGTTTGTGGATATCTGTTCTATGGCTGCATCCGAGATCGTACCAAAGCAGTGAGGGTGTAGTTGATAGAAATTTATCCATACCGGATGTATATCTGATACTATATAATTCAAGCGAAAGCGGAAATCCTGAACGTGCCAAAGCTGTCAGGACTACGCAAGTATCTTGAATTTATCATTGACAGGTTTAACCTTGGTACGCCACCTTTTGAACGTGCCAAAGCTGTCACTACGAGAATCGACCAGGACTCTATTGAGTGATTGACAATGAGTTGTCTACCTAATGAATATACGTAGGCGAGATCATGCCAAAGCTGTGAGGCGAAATATATTCATGGGATCCACCTTCCGCTGTTAAATTTAATTTGATTAATTGTTTGTTTGCATTATGTTTGGGGATTACCGTATTGCATGTAATAGTGGGAGGGGCATTTTTAGATTCAAAATCCATGATCTATTTTTGCTTTGATTATTTTTATATTATGTGAAACCGTTTAGTCTGCTAACCGTTTTTCGCTATCTATATGTTAGATTTACGATGGTGGCACCTGATTCTAATCATTTTGCTCGTATACTTGATACGAACAAGCTTAAAGGCGCCGAAAACTTTACAGATTGGGACTTGGGTCTGTGAATTGTTCTTGGGTCTGAGCAAATAGAATATGTGTTAGAAGGTCCGTTGCCACTTGCCATAGAGGATGATGCAACACCAGAGGAACATGAGACTCTCCAAAAATGGAGAGATGATGATAGAAGAGTCAAATCATATATTCTCAGTTCCTTGGCACCAGAGCTTAAGAGGCAATATTTTGGATTGCTTGACACATATATTATAATGACGCGATTGCGAAAGTCCTTTATGAACCAAGAACGGATCTCGGTTCATAAAATTATAATGGAACTGTTCCATGAAAAATTGGAAGATGGACAGGCTGTGAGCCCTCACGTGCTTCATCTGATTAATTTGATCGAATGGTTGAGGCTCTATAATTTCCCTCTCAATGACACGTTAGGACGAAGTGTCATACTTGGATCTCTCCCACCATCATATCTCCAATTTGTGATGTATTTCAATATGAATAGGATTAGTTGTTCTTACCAGGAGTTGCATAAGATGCTGTAAACTTCGGAAAGATTTGAGGAAGGGAGTACCGACTCGTCCTCCTAAACCCACTGCTCTTCCTACTTCCTCCCAATCTAAACAGAAAGGGAAGAAGAAGAAAGGTAAGAAAAAGAAGGGTACAAATCTTCCACCACAGGGTAAGATAGCTAAACCCAAGAGAGCTGTCGAAGATAAATGCCACCACTGTGGAAAGATCGGCCATTGGAAGAGGAACTGTCCTGATTACCTGGCCCAGATCAGAACGGAAATAGCATCTACTTCAGGTACTTTTATCTTTCCTATTATTGATATATCATTAGCTTGTGAAGGTATATCATCCAGTTGGATTTTAGATCCTGCTTGTCCAATTCACATTTGCAATTCGTTGCAAATGCTGAAGGAAAGTAGACGGCTAAAATTTGGGGAGATTCAATTGCGATTCGGGAGTGGCGACTCTTTGGATGCAGTTGCTGTGGGCTTATGCCAGATTCCCCTACCCAGTGGGAGCCTTTTATTGCATGACTGCTTTTTTGTACCCGGATGTGTTGCGAACATTGTATCACTTTTTGTATTAGATATTGAAGGATATAATGTAAATATTAAGAATCGTTCTTTATATTTATATGATAGATATAATGTTGATGAATGGTAAATCTATCACTATTTCCCACTCATTTAACCTAATATTTTTTATAGTTTCTTGAGTTTTGTGAATATTTTGATGTGTTTTGTGTTATTTTGTAGATAAATAAAGTTTCAGGACATTCTGGAGGTGATTTGGGTCAAAACAGTGAAAATTGGACAAAAAGGGCATTTTTGTAAATTGGCCGCGTCGCGATGCCAAGCCTTCAGCGTCGCGACATCTAACATGCGCCGAAAAGTGCTAACGTGCGCCGGGTCCACAAATCAGAATCTGAGAAAAGTTTGACTTTGCTAAAAATGCGCCGTGCCACGTGTCACCATCACAGTCGATCTGCTAACATGCGCCGTGCCACGTGTTAGCATCATACAGTGCCGACAGTCATCATCGCCACGTGTGCCACGTGGCATCCTACGTGTCTCCATGTCATCAGCCACGTCAGCAAGTCAACAAGTCAACATTGCCACGTGTCGTGCCACATCATCATCAGCCAATCAGGAAGTGCCACGTGTCGCAATCCTACGGTGCCGACAATCTCTTTCCCACGTGCCGCCACGTCACCGCCACGTCAGCATCAATCATTGAGTATCTAATCCTTATCTGACACGTGGCGGATAAGAATCTCAGCGACCAATCAGAAGCCGCCACGTGTCACAATAATTGAAGCCCAACCACCGCGCCACGTGTCACCTTATCAGCATATTAGAATCTTCAAACCGGCGAACCAGAGCGTGCCACGTCAACAAAAGCTGGCGTAGCGACGCTGAGGGCCCTGGCGTCGCGACGCTGGAAGCTTACCGAGGCCTATAAATTGAGCTCGAGATTTCAAAATTCAGTGCACCACTCTCTCTCTCTTATAATCTATCTAAAGAGAGAGTTTCTCTCTCTACTTTCTTTTAATTTTTAGTTTTTTTTAGTCTTGTAATTAATTTTAATTACGTTTTGTTAATAAAGTAATTTAATTTTTACTTTTTACTTTTTACAGTTTTTATTATTTACCATGAGGAGGTAACTCCCCCAGCTAGGGTGAAAGGTAATTCTTTTACTGTTACTATTTAGATTAATCTCCCTTAAAAATAATATATTCACTATTTAAAATATTGACTTAAAAAGGATACCGCCAGATTGGTCGGTTGGTAATTTATTTTAATCTGGTTTAAACCTGACTAATAAAGGATACCACCAGATTGGTCGGTTGGTAATTTAATTTTGGTTCCGCCTTTATGGTTGGTTGGACTTAATTTGACTTAATCAGGTTACCGCCTTTATGGCTGGTTGGAAAAAGAATCACAAGTTTATATATTATTTTATGGGAGATATCTAAATTAGTAGTAGTAAAAGTAATTCCTTTTACCTTATCATTTTATTTTATTGTAATTTACTTTTCAGTATTTACTTTACCGTATTTTTACTTTATGTCTTTTATTTTCAAGTTTTTACTAGCCCTAGTTATGTATTGTAACTAAATTAGTTATCTGGGGTTGTGATGAAATCCAATATCACCGTTTTATAAGGGTTAGATTATAGCTTGGGTAATATAAAGATTTATTTATTGAGTCTTAAACTTAATGCTTTTTTCATTAACTGGCCATTAATAAAATTGATCTGGTAAATCTAAAATGAACTAGACATAGGGATTTTAGGTTTCAGCCTTAGACTCAATAGCCCACGATCTTCCTTGAGGATAGATAACCCTTTAATAGATTTCCTTACAGGATAGGAATATACCTGTCGGGCGGGGGTAGCCATAATTGGAACTTAAACTTAATGAATCCAGATAATTTGGTTGACATAGACATATGGTTCAATTGGGTTAAACTGGGTATTTGTGTCTGACCATCGACGGAGGCTTACACATAATTTAGTGTTCCAGGTTAATAGATCAATATATTACCCAACTTTAAGATAACCACTTCATCTTTAAAATGATATTGGAAGAAATCACAACCCTAGATAGTTTTTAATATTGAATTTTCTTAAAACCTATTTTCGACAATTTTATTTACTTGTTTCTAAATTTAGAATCGTCACCATTTCAAATCAATCAATCAACTTGTTAGATATTAGTAATCATTTGACATCATAAAATTAATAGATTAGATATTAAGTCCTCGTGGGATCGATATTTTTATACTACTTGAACGATACGTGCGCTTGCGTTATACGTGTGTGTTTACGCCGGTCAAATGTTCAGATCCTTGTTTGTCCAAATAAGCATGGTCATTACATTTTGCATATCTCACAAGATATCTTTAATGCTGGAATTAATAAACGTAAAGTATCTGATATAAATAATATTGAACGGTTCCATATGAGGTTGGGTCATATAGGAGTGAAACGCCTAACCCAGTTGGTTAGGAATGGTTTGATACATGATCTTACCATTGAACCTTATCCAACTTGTGAATCTTGCATTCGGGATAAGATGACCAAAGCCCTATTTTCGCGTGTAGGACACCAAGTTACTGACTTATTGGAACTAATACATTCTGATGTATGTGGTCCCATGAGTCACACTGCTCACAGTGGTTTTTCCTATTTCGTTACCTTTACCGATGACCTGTCACTGTATGGTTATGTTTATTTGAAGAAAAAGAAATCAGAAACCTTTGAAAAGGTCAAATAATTCCAAAAGGAAGTGGAAAAAATAGACTGGTAAATATATTAAATGTCTATGATCTGATCAAGGCAGTGAATATATGAGTGTTGAGTTCACTGATTATTTAAAGGAGAATGGGATTCTTGCTCAATATACTCCTCCGAGTACTCCGCAGCACAATGGAGTGTCCGAAATGAGAAATCGGACTTTATTGGATATGGTCCGATCGATGTTGAGTTTTACAGACTTGCCCTATTATTTATGGGGTTGTGCTCTTTTAATTGCTGCTCATATTTTGAATAAGATTCCTTCCAAAGTTGTTCCTACAACTCCAAATGAGATGTGGACTGGTAGGAAACTGAATATTAATTATGTTAAGATTTGGGGTTGTCCTGTCTATGTCAAGATGGCTCAGCAAGATAAGCTTTCGCCTCGAGGGAAAAAGTTTAGGTTTGTTGGATATCTTTCAAATACGAAATGATATTTGTTCTATGATACCGAGTATCGAAATGTGTTCGTAGCTCGCTTCGTAAAATTTCTAGAAGTAGAATTTTTGTCTAAAGGAGGTGATCATAGACAGGTTGAACTTGATGAAGTACAACCTGAAACCAATGAACCATTGGAGGAACCTGAAGTTCAAATAGATGAATAACCTTTAACACACATACTCTGTAGGTCCCAAATGGTGTCTAGACCTCTTGAACACTTGTATTTGATACAAGAAAATAGTTTAGATGTTCTCCTAATCAAAAAGACTAACCCTTATACCTATAGAGAAGCAATGTTGGACATTGACTCCGTGAAGTGGCAAGAGGCCATGAAATCAAAGTTAGACTCTATGCATCATAATCAAGTTTGGGACTTGGTTCCACTTCTTGAAGAATTGTTCCTATTGGTAGTAAATGGGTTTACAAGAGGAAGCATGGGCCTGACGGAAAGGTTGAAACCCTTAAGGCCAGAATGGTAGCTGAAGGTTACCCGCAGCGACCTGGTGTCGACTATGATGAAACTTTTTCGCCAGTTGCGATGCTAAAGTCTATAAGGATTTTATTGTATATTGTTGTTTACCATGATTATGAGATTTTGCAAATGGATGTCAAAACGGCTTTTCTAAATGAGTTTCTTGACGAAGAAATCTATATGGAAAAGCCGGAGGGTTTTGTGTCCAGTGAAAACTCAGGCATGGTTTGTAAGCTTAAGAAGTCCATTTATGGACTGAAACAAGCTTCGCGAAGTTGGAATCTTCGATTCGACAAGATTATTAGATTGTCTGGTTTTCTCAAGAATATGGAGGAATCCTATGTGTACCAGAAGATTAGTGGGAGTATGATAGTATTTTTGGTTATCTATGTTGATGACATCCTAATCATTGGGAATGATATAGGAATGATGCAAGGCGTCAAAGCTTACCTCTGTAAGAATTTCTCCATGAAAGACCTGGGTGAAGCTTCTTATATCTTGGGAATAAAGCTCTATAGAGATAGAGAAATGAAGCTTATTGGGTTATCCCAATCGATGTACATAGATAAGATCTTAGAACGGTATATTTGTTGTCTTACAGTTAGCAAAATTATACCGTTCAGACATTGCATTCATCTTACGAAGAAGATGTGTTCGCAAATAGAAGATGAGAAGATTAGAATGTCTAATCAACCTTATGCTTCATTTTTTGGTAGCATTATGTATGCTATATTATGTACCAGGCCTGATATTAGCTACGCGGTTAGTGTAACCAGCAGATATCAGTCCAATCCAGGAAATGACCATTGGATGGCCTTTAAACATATCTTGAAGTACCTTAAAGGTACTAAGGATAAGTTTATCATATATGGAGGAACTGAACTACAGGTTAATAAGTTTAAGGATTCTGATTTCCAATCAGATCCTGATGATAGAAAGTCTACATCAGGATTCGTATTTACCCTTAACGGAGGTGCAGTTTGTTGAAAAAGTTCAAAACAGGGGTCCACAGCTGATTCCACCACAGAGGCGGAATATATTGATGCTTCTAAAGCTGCAAAAGAAGCTGTATGGCTTAAGAAGTTTATCACAGAACTGGGAGTTGCCCCAAGTATCAAGAATCTGATTCTGTTATACTGTGATAATAATGGTGCCATTGCGCAAGTAAAGGAACCGATGGGGCATCAGAAATCGAAGCATGAGGAACGAAAGTACCACATCATTCGAGAGATTGTGTCACGAGGTAACATTGTCGTGTGCAAAGTTCCTAGTGAAGATAATGTAGCAGAATGTTGGACAATTATGACCAATAGCATCACTATTTTGTAAAGGACATGGTGTTCTTGTACAAAATTAACTATGTGACAAAGGAAATTGCTCTTTTATCATTTGTAATTGGATTACCTGGATATATAAATGATAAAAGTCCATATGATTAGTACCAGATTAATAAGATATGAGACAATATTAATCCACGAAAGGTTTAATCATTAAATATCCCTAGTCGTAGTATTATCGAGACTGGACATCGATAATGCGGAATATGCAAGTATTACACTTGTGCGCGTTATGGAAGCTTAACGGCTTAGTTCTCATATATTTAAGTATAGGATACTTATGCAAGTGTGGTAGGAGGTTCTGTTTACCGATGGTACGGGAACAACTTCGCTCTGGATAGACCCATCGGAATCCCATTGGTAGTATGACTATGTGTCTATGGGAATCCGAATCAGGGTAGGTGTATTTGGTCTTAACCTGAGACTTGCATCGCTAATACTTGCGACAATCAATATACTTTGGTTTTGGTTGTCCAGGGCTTTAACAGGTTCTGTGTACGCCTCTTCTAGGTATACTGAGACTCGTAGTGTATTGGGAGTGATGTCAAGATGGAAGTATCACTTCAGTCATATGGAGATGATGATCACGCAGGGATATGGAACTGGTACTCTTAAGTACTGCAGTCATCGGGATAATATGACTAGGTCATGATTATCCGATTATAGAGACTAGTTGCCAGTGATCCCATATATGCTTCGTACGGGGGCAGACACAATTCCAGCCCCAGGCCTAGCATGTGACATCTGATATTGGATCGTTATACGCAATACTTAGTATACTACGCCTGATAAAGATTATATATTCCTTTAGAGAATATTTCTGTAGAATTGGGTAGGCACGGTGCTTTGCTAGGAACCAACCATGTCTTGTAAATCGGTAAAAATGTGGGACCGGGTACGCACGTGTTCGGATAGTCCGATGACCGTATTTATTGCTAACATATCCAAGGGTCTCTTGGGTCGCTTCCCAAAGATTCACCGATGAGATTTGACTCGAACAGAAAATTAATCTAGGATTAATTATTAGATAGAAAATTAATCTGGGATTAATTACGGTAATAATTAATCTAGGATTAATTAACAGAGAGGAAATTAATCTGGGATTAATTACTTCATGAATTAATCTGGGATTAATTACGTCATGAATTAATATGGGATTAATTCGTGAAGAAGAGAGAACGCGATTAATTTGGAATTAATCGATAAAATAAATTTAATAGTTAAATTAGATTTTTCTATTTAATTTATTTATTTGGACTAAAATAATATATTGGATATATTAATTGAAATCGGATTTCAATACGGAATTAAAATTGGATTTTAATTCAAGCGAATGAATTAATTTGAATATAATTGGTAAGCGACTTCCTTAATAATTTTGCTAGGCATTATTATTTAATTAAATTGGATTTAATTACGTCGCGACGGAAAATTCGTTTAATTGGATTAAACGAAACCGGGTCCAAAGTTGTGTTGTGTGTGTCAACTAAATTTGGAATTTAAATGGGTGGGACCCATGACTTACATCAACTTGTCACTATTTGTGATGTAAGTAGTTGAAAAGTAAATAAGGCATTTACTTCACACAACTACACACTTTAACCAACTTTGGAAGTCAACATAAGTGTAATGTTTTTGGAAAAACAAAATTAATATTCCTCTTCCTCTCTCCTTAGGAGCCGTGAGTTTCTTCTTCTTGTTTAGAAATTTTGTTGTAAAATTTCAACTTTGCTAGCACATAGAGAGTCAAGTGAAGGTGATAGGGAAACTCACCCGAGAGTTTGGAACACGATTTAAAGGCTTGGAGCTTCCATTACATCCTTGAAAGATTTTGAATCTCTACCAATCTTTGTGAGTATTTCTACAACTCCTCTTTTATTCACACACGAATCACTCTTAGAGATCTTGTGGCATGTTCTAGGAACACTAACAATGGTATCAGAGCCATCCTAAGTTTGATTTGGAATTCTAGGGTTCATGACTTTATTTAGGGATTTTTGCTTGGAGTTTGAAATTGCCCAAATTGGTTGTTGTATTATGTTTATATGATGTTGAATTGAATTTGTACATCTTTGGAATTGAGAAAAATTGATTATATCAAAAATTCCCAATCCCTTAGACATGGCCGAATGTACCCTAATGTGTGTTCATGGTGATTTTTTGAAAAATTAGCAATTGGATGTGTTGGTGGCATGAATTGTGTGTGAAATGTTGATTTAATTAGATTGAAATCAAATTGCATGATAATTACTTTTCCATTGCCGTGAACCCTAAGCATGTGTAATGAATTGTTTTGCTTCAATTTGTGTTGGACATGAATAGGAAATGTTGAGCATGATTAATTGATTTAATTAGTATTTTGGAAACATTGGATTAGTTGATTAATTATGTTAATTGCACTTTAATTAAATTAATATGTAATTTGGAATAATGTGTTAATTTAATTTGTTGTAATTGGGCTTAATGGGCTTGGTTGGGCCAAGCTTGGTTTATGACAATTGGATTGGATCCAAATTTAGCCTAAAACCATTCCATAAAGTCCAAATATAATAATTGGGCCTTTAACAATGTAATTGGGCCTAAATTGATTTTTGGCAAAAAGGGTGATTCCTTAATTGGGCATTGACATTTGGGTTTGATCCATATTGGCCAAAGCCCATGCCTAAAGAATTAATTAAAAGCCCATCGGACTTTAATTAAATAGTATTGGATACTAATTGGGCCTTTGAGACCCATGAAGATTGGATTTGGAATCCAAGTCTAAAAGGCACTATTAAAAGTGTAATTATTTAATTTGGAATTAAATATGAATTAGTATTTGATACAATTTAAATCGGATTTAAAATTATAGTTTGATATAATTCAAGAATACGTATTTTGAGTATTTATTCTTAAATGAGTTGGACTCGCACAAATCAAATCGTTGTTTGAACATTGGATGGTCATTAATTCAAAGACTAATTAATTGGATTAGATTGATTGAATAACATGTTTTGTGTGAATACTTGGATGTATATGTATGAATAATGTATATCGGATGGATATTAGAAGAGTGGGGGCAATTTTGGAAACTGTTGTAATAAATTTAGAATTTATTAAATTGGACCTGCGTGTCCAGCCTATTGTCTCTATTCTCTTTGTATTTCTCTTCTCACCAATTCCCCTCAATGTAAATGAGGTTTCTTTAGAAGTATTATGTAATTGGGTAGAAGTAAGAATAGAGAATAGTGTTAGTGGGAGAGAGGAATGGAGAGATTTGTTCTAGGAACAAAGTTTGTTATATATATGTTGACGGCTGATTTTGGTCTCAGGGCAATATGGGAATATTACTCCCGAGACAATCCTCCCTCAATAGTGAATTTGTTTGGTTATGGGGGACCAAAAGCAAACTTAGCAAAAGACACATAAATACACCAATCGACAAAGAGATTTAACGTGGTTCGGCGGATCTTGGTCCGACCTACGTCCACGGGCACAAAAAGGATGATACTTTTATTACTTAAACACGCTTCTCAGCTCTCTCTTTTGTTTACAAGTCTCACAATAATGATCTTGATCTCCATATTTTACTTCCTCCCCCCAACTCTCAACTTTCAACTTGTTACTTTTTTCCTTCCCTCTACACCCACTCTACCCTCCTATTTATAATGGTGAAGAAATCATATTCCTATTTGTACAAGAATTTCCTAGTTGAAACAATTTCATTTTCCCATAAGGATTCCTAGTCAAAACTATTCCATTTTCCCATAAGGATTCCTAATTAAAACTACCTTTACTTTCTTTATCCTACTAGGACTCTGACTCACCAGTTTTCCCCATGAAAATAGGATAACTTGTCATCTTATCCGCAAGAATAGGGTGTCATCTTCTGGAGCACATCTCGCTATCTAGTCGGTCTTCATGAGGTCGGTCATAATAGTCATTTGAACTGAGAATGCTGTTGTCGATCTGATAATGGCCGGTCATCCAATCTTAAGTGGTCGGGTTACCGATCATAAGCGCTCGACCCCTAACTCATGTGGTCGGGTCGGTATTAATGATCTCGATCAACAAGGGAATTTACCCTTTTACCCATCCCGTGCTGCTTAAATACCATAGTGCTTAAAAACACCATCAACATTTATCCCCTAGTTCTCGGTAACAACGAGTTTACGAGTTGATGCCGGGAACTATAAAAAAAATGGTGTGCCGATGAATCCGTCGGTGGTCACTCCAGGAACCGCAGAGAAAAATGCTTTGGCTGCAAATCTGGTCCTTCCTGCCACCTTCATGTGCTCAGTCAACGATGATCCCGATATCTACTCGTGGAGAAAAATGCTTTGCCCTTATGATGATGACGATCGACTCGGTGGGACGTAACCCAACCCCGAGCTGAAAGAAAGACTTTGCTCTGGGGGAATGTTACATCCCCAGTCCAAAGAAGCCGACTCGATGTGACGTAACCCGACCCCGAGCTAAAAGAAAGACTTGGCTCTGGGGGAATGTTACATCCCCAGTCCAAAGAAGCCGACTCGGTGGGACGTAACCCGACCCCGATCTGAAAGACTTGGCTCTGGGGGAATATTACATCCCCAGTCCAAAGAAGCCGACTCGGTGGGACGTAACCCGACCCCGAGATGAAAGAAAGACTTGGCTCTGGGGGAATGTTACATCCCCAGTCCAAAGAAGCTGACTCGGTGGGACGTAACCCGACCCCGAGCTAAAAGAAAGAGTTGGCTCTGGGGGAATGTTACATCCCCAGTCCAAAGAAGCCTTCTCGGTGGGACATAACCCGACCCCGAGCTAAAAGAAAGAGTTGGCTCTGGGGGAATGTTACATCCCCAGTCCAAAGAAGCCGACTCGGTGGGACGTAACCCGACCCCGAGCTGAAAGAAAGACTTGGCTCTGGGGGAATGTTACATACCCAGTCCAAAGAAGCCGACTCGGTGGGACGTAACCCGACCCCGAGATGAATAAACCATAAGGCCTCGACGGAATAAAATCCAGCCCCGAGCCGAATAACCAAGCAGCCTCGGCGGAACGAAATCCAGCCCCGAGCCGAATAAACAAGCGGCCTCGGCGGAACGAAATCCAGCCCCGAGCTGAATAACCAAGCGGCCTCGGCGGAACGAAATCCAACCCCGAGCCGAAAATAAACATCTGTCTCGGCGGTACAAGAGCAGACCCGAGCCCGAAAGAAACATCGATCTCGGCGGTACAAGAGCAGACCCGAGTCGGAAAGAAACATCGATCTCGGCGGTACAAGAGCAGACCCGAGCCGGAAGGAAACATCAATCTCGGCGGTACAAGAACAGACCCGAGGCGGAAAGAAACATCGGTCTCGGTGGTACAAGAGCAGACCCGAGCGGAAAGAAACATCGGTCTCGGCGGTACAAGAGCAGACCCGAGCCGGAAGGAAACATCGGTCTCGGCGGTACAAGAGCAGACCCGAGCCGGAAAGAGACATCGGTCTCGGCGGTATAAGAGCAGACCCGAGCCGGAAAGAGACATCGGTCTCGGCGGTACAAGAGCAGACCCGAGCCGAAAAGAAACATCGGTCTCGGCGGTACAAGAGCAGACCCGAGCCGGAAAGAAACATCGGTCTCGGCGGTACAAGAGCAGACCCGAGCCGGAAAGAAACATCGGTCTCGGCGGTACAAGAGCAGACCCGAGCCGAAAAGAAACATCGATCTCGGCGGTACAAGAGCAGACCCGAGTCGGAAAGAAACATCGGTCTCGGCGGTACAAGAGCAGACCCGAGCCGTAAAACAAATATGAAAACTATTGTGTGGGCCACAATAAACAAGCATAAATAAATGTCAGCCTAAGACAGAAGAGGTCTTACTCACATTTTTGGGATCCGTTGTCTTTCTTGCAACTCTACAAGGGTCACTACAAGTAAGGCTCTTCTTAATACATCATCTCTGCACCTCAGCATTCCACGCATCCGACCAGATGACTTCCGCTATCAACTTTGGTCGACCTCAAAAACCGAATGGTCTATATACACACTGAGATAGCATTCTTTCAGCAAGTCTTCCATCTGCTCCCGCAGGTCTCTGCACTCATTCGTGGCATGTCCCCTTACGTTATGGTAGATACAGTATGCCCTACTATTTTCCTCCTCAATCGGGAACCTCCTCAAATTAGGCTCGGCCAACAGACCTTTATCCTGGATTTCCCGAACTATCTGGTGAAATGCCTGACGATCGGTGATTTCCATCTTCTGCCATCGTCTTACTACGCGAGCTGCTTTTTGTTGAATTCCCCACAGACGGCGCCAACTGTTGACGGCTGATTTTGGTCTCAGGGCAATATGGGAATATTACTCCCGAGACAATCCTCCCTCAATAGTGAATTTGTTTGGTTATGGGGGACCAAAAGCAAACTTAGCAAAAGACAGATAAATACACCAATCGACAAATAGATTTAACGTGTTTCGGCGGATCTTGGTCGGACCTACGTCCACGGGCACAAAAAGGATGATACTTTTATTACTCAAATAAGCTTCTCAGCTCTCTCTTTTGTTTACAAGTCTCACAATAATGATCTTGATCTCCACTTTTTACTTCCTCCCCCCAACTCTCAACTTTCAACTTGTTACTTTTTTCCTTCCCTCTACACCACTCTACCCTCCTATTTATAATGGTGAAGAAATCATATTCCTATTTGTACAAGAATTCCTAGTTGAAACAATTTCATTTTCCCATAAGGATTCCTAGTCAAAACTATTCCATTTTCCCATAAGAATTCCTAATTAAAACTACCTTTACTTTCTTTATCCTACTAGGACTTTGACTCACCAGTTTTCCCCATGAAAATAGGATAACTTGTCATCTTATCCGCAAGAATAGGGTGTCATCTTCTGGAGCATATCTCGCTATCTGGTCGGTCTTCATGAGGTCGGTCATAATAGTCATTTGAACTGAGAATGCTGTTGTCGATCTGATAATGGCCGGTCATCCAATCTTAAGTGGTCGGGTTACCGATCATAAGCGCTCGACCCCTAACTCATGTGGTCGGGTCGGTATTAATGATCTCGATCAACAAGGGAATTTACCCTTTTACCCATCTCGTGCTGCTTAAATATCATAGTGCTTAAAAACACCATCAACAATATATATCCGCATATCATTATTAATTTATTTCGCGCCTTATTATGCTTTTAGAATGCATGCTTAAGGGTGTATGATGAGACCTAATCAAATATAATAAATTGGTTGCCAATTTACCCAAAAAACCCTCAACAAATATTAAGCATTTTTCCTTCCATTGAGTGGTTCTCTCTCAAGATCCAAGATTGGCATTAGTTTGTTGGCCCAAGTCAAGACCTTTGTCCATCGCGGATGTGTTTGAACCACGTAAGCTTTGTTACATATCGCGTGTCTTGGGCAGTTGTGATTTGTTGGCCAAAGTCAAGGTCACTTCTTGTTCGTTGACCTCGATTACGAAGCTTTCCCACTGTCAATGGGTCGCGCTTAACTAGAATCATTAAGCTTGTTGAGCCAAAGCCAAGGCTTAGTTGATTTAGAGGAAAAAAGGTTAGGAAATATATTGGATATATTTACATATATTGGATATATGTTTCAGACTTGGAGGTCCACCTACCGGATCTAGGAATTGGATGGTATCCAATTGATCTTAGAGATCTACCTAGTTAAGTTTCATACAACTTGTTGGCCAAAGTCAAGGTTGTGTGTTATTTAACGGGATCCTAGCCCATTAGGAAACTAGATTTCCCGAGTACTCTACAGAGGGTTAGAGGCTCGCCGAAAAATAGTGGGAGGCAAGTATTAAATTTTCAATTTCGTTTAAATACTTGCCAATACACGCTCTTTTATTTTATTTATCATTGTTATAAATATATTAGTTGGACTAATATTTAATATTGCTTTCGTTGACCAGTTAGACTGTACAAACACACTACTTCATTTGTAGTTGGTTATATAGTTGGACTATAGTAATCATTATATTTGAATGTAACCGATCATTTATAGTTGATTATTGAGTTGGACTATAGTAATCATTACATTTGATTGTACCCAAAATCATTGATTGGATAATTGGACTATAGAAATCAATATAACTGGAAAGATTAGCGTCAAAGGACATAATCCTAGGTGAAAATATCCTTAATGGCACAATTTTCCAGATTGTGAAATGAATCTCAGGATAGTCCTGAGAGCTGAGAAGTTACTCTATTTGATAGAGCGACCTCTCAGGCCTGAGCCCGGAGTTGAGCAAATAGTAAAGCATGAGCTTAGGAAGACTCATCGTGATGATAAATTTAGTGCTCAATCCGTTATGCTTTCTGTAATGACTCCTTAATTTCGTCGTCAAAACTAAGGATTAGATCCTTATACCATGATGTTGAAATTAAAAGATCTTCATAGATCTAACCTTAGATCTTGGAAATACGAATTGCAAAAGAAGATCTTTCACTCACGTATGTCAGAGGGTACATCTCACAAGCACTAGGTGTTTCAGGTGATTGCTGACATCGAATAGCTAGGTTAGCTGGGCATTACCTACGAGGCCGAGACTTCCATAGATTTGATCTTATAGTCTTTGGCCGAATGTTGGGGCGGGTTCATCATGAACCAAGAGAAAACTCTTGGAGAGTTAATAGCTATGCTCAAGGAGGCAGAGCCAGAGCTTCCAAAAGAGCAAGAAGCGCAAGGCGCATCTTACTTTGACATCCCAGAAGGCCAAGGCTTGGCCAAAGGCTTCTAGGGGTGTGAAAAAAATGGGCAAAGGCAAAATCGTCATAATCTTCTCGGAAGACAAAGGACATATCCCAAGATGTCTGCCTAAATTGTGGTAAACGGGGTCACTGGAAGCGTGACTGCCGTATGGACAAGCCAGACATGAAGGAAGTGAAGACGGACAAGGCTCCGGCTTCAGGTATGTTTGTTGTAAATATGTAAACTATTGGTTTTAAAAATTGGATTTTTGATACTGGATGTGGTATATACATATGTACTGATGTGCGGGATCTGCTGATTAGCAGAAGACTGGCTTCAGATGAGATCGACCTGCGAGTCAGAAACGGGACGAGAGTCACTGTTTTGGCTGTGGGAACCTAAGTTTTGGAACTTCCATTTGGGCATGTACTTAAATTAGGAAACTATTATAATGTACCTAGTTTGACTAGAAACATTATCTCTATATATAGTTTAACCCGTTGCGGGTATACCTTTATGTTCCAGAACACCGGGTGTTTTGTTTATAAAGATGATATTGAGATATACACATTATATGTGAATAACAGTATTTATATTTGGAATATAAATGAATCTCAAACATATAATATGACAAACAAAAAAGGCTCAAACTGAGTAAATCAGATGAGACTTATTTGTGGCATTGTCGTCTAGGACGCATTAACAAGACTCGTATATCCACTCTTTTGAAGAATGGATATTATGGACAGATTTTATCCTAAATCATATGATGTCTACGAATCTTGTTTATTAGGCAAAGTTTTTAAAACGTCTTTTTTCGGTAAATGGTGTACGTGCCACCGAGCTGTTTAGCCCTTATTCATGGTGACGTAAGTGGTCCTATATCTAGCTAGGCTAGAAGTGGATATAAATACTTTGTAACCTTTACGGATGTTACATCGCGTTATGGTTATGTGTGTCTTAAGAAACACAAATCGGAAAATTTTGATAAATTCAAAGAGTTTCGACACGAAGTAGAAAAATAGACCGGAAAAAGTATTAATACATTACGGTTGGACCATAGTGGAAAATACTTAAGCAATAAGTTTCTCGATTACTTGAAAGAGTATGGTATTTGTAGACAACAGAACCTGGGCGACGCCGTTTCTAGGCTCGCGGCACTAGTTGGGAAGTATGAAATAACATGGAGTCGCCACCCGGTGTGAACCGGGAAAATGAGATTTAAGGCCGCACTCACCCCTCGCAAGGGAAGACCTCAAACCGTTGGGTTCGGAATGGTCCCTTACTTATGTCACTTGTAATGTAAAGATTTATGCAATAATCCAACCAAGCCTATGATATATATTTCCAAACGCAACACAATCCTAGATTCACATGCTTAAAAGTATGGTTTACATCTAACATACATGAAACCAAATCTTATTGCCAAATTCACATGCTCAAAGTAGGCCTTTGCAATAACAAGCACATAACGTCATAAGAATTCAATCATTCATGTAAATATAAACATAAACAGCCATGGTAACATTTGCATGTAATGTAAAGGAAATCAAAATGACGATAAACAACATTGTAGGCACAGACAACTAGAGAGGTAATACAAATGCATATCGTACAAAGGGGTAACCATGTGCTAAGATGGACATGTCATAATGTGATACAAGAGGATCTGTTTACCGTGTGCGTTCGTGCAGCATTCGTAGATGCGTTCGAACGGTAAACAGAAGGTCGCGTTCGTGTGGTGTTTGATAACGCGTTCGAACGGAAATGAAACAGAATGCTCGCGTTCGTATGGCGTTTGATAACGCGTTCGAACGGAAATGAGACAGAATGCTCACGTTCGTATGGCGTTCGTGAACGCGTTTGAACGGAAATGAGACCTGATGCATGATAAGGCAAAATTGCATGTGCGTTCGAGTTGCGTTCATAAACGCGTTTGAACGGGAACAGACCTGATGCATGAAATGGGACGCAATACATAAACAACAAAATAAATGGGCGCGGCGAAGTACCGCCGTAAAGGTGGCCTTTTGAGGCTCTTGATCTCTCAAAGAGAGGACTTTTAGAACAACATACTAAGCCCATACGCGTCACATCACATCATGCATACAAATATAAAAACAATCATATCAAACTAAATATGCCCGATTGAGCGTATCTTGCATTCAAACGGACACACATCAACCGGCGCAGCAAAGCATCGTGGTAAAGGGCTTTAAACCCCTCCCCCTAGGGATCTCACATCACACTTACTAAGCCCATGCGCTCGATTGAATCATGCATACAAAGAATTGAAAGACAATCATATCAAACGTAGTGTGCCCGATTGAACGTATCTCGCATTCAACCGAACACACATCAATCGGTGCGGCAAAGCATCGTGGTGAAGGATTTTAACCCTTCTGATTAAGGGACCTTTCATCGCACTTACTGAGCCCATGCACTCGATTATATCATACACAAATAAGCGACATACAAAATTTAAATAATAAGAAATAGATAAACCAAAGCAAACACAAAACAAGAGAAGGCGCCGTTTACTCAAGTGGTACGTGGAGTTGTATCCCAAGTACAGACCGCACTACCGTCCATTCGGATTCGGCTATGAAATTTACGTCTGGGTTTCCATCCTATATACCACAAGAGACGACACTCTTCCATTTCATTCAAGCCACAACATGCATCCATAAACGACTCTCATGCGAATAAAATTCAATAATAAAAGGAACGGATATAAACTAATGAAAAAGTGCCCTCAGGTCTAACCTTTTAAGTCGTCTCTCGGACTCGCGTTTCACGAAGATCGGAAGGGGTAAAGCTCCGCAACTCTTCTGGTTCACTGGTTCACTGCTCTCGTTCGTTGTCTTACTGTTTTGGGTCGTCGTCCTCCGTCTTTTGCTACTATTTTTGACTCTGATTTGCTGCCGCTGCTACTATTTTGCTGCTGTATTTTAGTTACTGTTTTTGGGATGTTTTGGCTACTGTTTTGGGTGTGATTTTCGGTGATGTTATGGTGTGGTTCGGGGGCTGTTTTGTGTGTGTTTAGGGCTGCTGTATGGGCTGTTTTAGGAGGTGTAGGGGCTGCTGTTTTCGGTTGTGGAGTGGGGGAGATGAAGGGAATTATTTCTGTTTTTTGTTCTTGTTATTGCCGTGAGTTGTGTGTATCTTCTCTATATGAGCTAGCTAGGGTTGAGAAGGTTGGTGAAGGGTTCTTTTTATAGGCAAAGGGTTAGGCTTGACAAGGAAAGAGATTTGTGTATTTAAAAAGGGATATGATTTGGTGTTTGGACAAGGAAAGCAAAGGATTTGATTGGCTTGGATTAGGCATGTTGAATATTTGATTGGCTTGGTTTAGGCATTTAGTTTGTTGATTGATTTTAATTAGGCATGCAATTTCTTTAATTTGTGTAAGTATTTTATTTAATTTGGTATGTGATTTTTAGATTTGTTTTGATTTCACCATGTGTTAAATATGTGTTTTAAGTGGGCTTGGGCGTGTGGGCCAAGGTTTGGGCGAATTAGGCTTAATGTGAGGCTAGCAGCAAAACCAGAATTACCAACACCGTTCGAACGCTTACTCGAACGCAGCACGAACGTCCGCAATCTGCCTGACGTTCGAACGTATACACGAACGTAGCACCAACGAAAACAGTGAACCTTGTTTATTCTGAATTCCCCCTTCCGATGTCCGTTTTCCGTGACCTCCGTGACTTAAAAGGTAGTGTCTCCAAAATGAGACTCATCATAGGGACTTATGTGTAAAAATGCAGTGCCTACAGTCGCCCCCACTTTGATGGGACTTGTGCAGTGTGTGACAGTGACAATCCTATCAAAGTACATGCAATGCATTTTCACTTACCTGGCTCGCCAGCTGCCACTTGACTTACCATGTGTTGAGTTGAGTTGATTTGGATGGTGGGTGCTGCGACCCCTGGTTCATTCTCGAACCGCGCTGTGTGTGTGGTCCATTCTCGAACTGTGCTTCCATTCTTGGAGTGCCATTCCCGGCTTGTTCATTCTCGAACTGTGTTGAGATGAGGCTTTATTCCTCTAGGCTTTCTTCCTTCAATTGTGTTGAATGTGGGCTTTCTTCCTGAACTGCACTGAGTGTGGGCTTTATTCCCGAACTGCACTGGATGTGGGCTTTATTCCCGTACTGAGCTGAATGCAGGCTTTTTTCCTGAACTGAACTGAATGTAGGCTTTCTTCTTGAACTGCACTGAGTGTGGGCTTTGTTCCCGAACTGTACTGACATGAGGCTTTCTTCCCCTTGAGCTTTGTTCTCAAACTATATTGATATGAGGCTTTCTTCCCCTTGAGCTTTGTTCTCAAACTATACTGATATGAGGCTTTCTTCCCCTTGAGCTTTTTTCTCAAACTATACTGACATGAGGCTTTCTTCCCCTTGAGCTTTGTTCGCAAACTATACTGACATGAGGCTTTCTTCCCCTTGAGCTTTGTTCTCAAACTATACTGACATGAGGCTTTCTTCCCCTTGAGCTTTGTTCTCAAACTATATTGACATGAGGCTTTCTTCCCCTTGAGCTTTGTTCTCAAACTATACTGACATGAGGCTTTCTTCCCCTTGAGCTTTATTCCCGAACTATACTGACATGAGGCTTTCTTCCCCTTGAGCTTTATTCCCGAACTATACTGACATGAGGCTTTCTTCCCCTTGAGCTTTGTTCTCAAACTATACTGATATGAGGCTTTCTTCCCCTTGAGCTTTGTTCTCAAACTATACTGACATGAGGCTTCCTTCCCCTTGAGCTTTATTCCCGAACTATACTGACATGAGGCTTTGTTCCTCGATTGTACCGAATGTAGGCTTTATTCCCGAGCTAAACCAAATATAGGCTTTCTTCCTGAACTGATATGGGCCTCGCCCCCGAGTTGACATGGGCCTCGCCCCCAAGCTAAAGATGATGTGGGCCTCGGCCCTGAACTGATACTGATGTGGGCCTCGCCCTCAAACTGATATTGATATGGGCCTCGCCCCTATGTTGATATTGATATGGGCCTCGCCCCCATGCTGATACTGATGCTAATATTGATGCTTCTGACTGGCTTTCATTTGCCGTTTTCTCTCTTTCTTCTTCAAAACCTATGAACACAAAACAAACACAAAACACAAAAAGGAATGCAAAATATGTTACGTGTATGCATGCATGCGTGAATGAGTTTCCTATCTCGTTGGGTTAGGTCTTCCGTCGATTCCATTGATGACCATTCTCCTCTTAGGGAAAGTACCATTTCCACCTGTCTACCCTGATTTGTTCCAGGAACCCGTTTCTTTCCAAGTCTAACAGTCCCACTGTCTCCATTTCCCAATTCCTGAATGGCTAACTTATCTTTTATGCTTGCTTCTTTTGAGGATTCCCTATGCTCTGAGCATCACATTACCAAGATTGAACACACTCATGTTGCAATTTTGAAAGTAATAGTTTTAGGCAGATAAATGAAATGATCGCCTCTATTATTGTTGAGGAAACGTTCGAACAGGTAAACAAAATCAATGTCTTTATTAAAAGTGCAAGATAAACTAGGAGAAACAACAGTGCCCTCTTCTTCAGCCCATGGTTCTTCACCATTGTTATCCCTTATTCCTATGAAGCTGAGTGGTTGAGAGTTTGGAGGACAAGGGTTTCGGGTAGGCCAGAGTTGATCATGTAGTTGGGTAGGGGATTTCTGTGTGTGTTGGGTTGTTCTTTCTCTGGGTCGGGTATTGTATGGGCATCGATGAGGTTTTGGATTTCATGTCTGAGGCGGGTGCAGTTGTCGGTGTCATGGCCTTTTTCTTGGTGGAAGTGACAGTATAGGTCTAAGTTCATGTGAGGTGGCACAGGATTTGGAATGGGCCTAGGTTCCAAAGGTTTTAAGAGTCCTTGCGCCTTCAGCTTTTCGAATACCTTTGAAAGAGGCTTACCAAGGTTAGAAAATCGTCTGTTCTTAATGGCAGTGACCTCAGCAGTAGCAGGCATAGTCCCTGAATTTCCCCCAATATTCCTTCTGTTCTGGCCATAAAACTTTCTGTTCTCGGCTTCCTCCTCCTCAATATCCATAAATGTCTCCCTCAGCTGTCGAAAATCAGTAATCATCGAAGTCATTCTCCTTAGTTTGCCAAAAATAGAGGGCTTGGTACCCTTGATGATCATTTTGATCTGGTCCTTTTCCGAGGGCCGGGTCTGCATCTTCAGAAGCTGGCTCCTCCAGCGGTCCACATATTCCTTGAAATTTTCCTCCGGCTTCTGCTTGACATTTTCTAAGTCACGGAGTGACAAGTCAATCTTCAGGTCCGTGACATATTGTTTTAAGAAAGCATCAGCTAGCTCCCTCCAATCTTCCTTAACCTGCTTGTCCAGGTTATGGTACCATACTACGGGTGCCCCCTCGAGTGACATCTCGAACATCTTTTGTATTTGGCGCTGAGACAGGCCAACTGAACTCATAACAGACACATACTGACGGAGATGCACCCTTGGATCTCCGTTCCCGTTGAAC
Source organism: Zanthoxylum bungeanum (assembly GCA_019454045.1). NCBI lineage: Eukaryota > Viridiplantae > Streptophyta > Magnoliopsida > Sapindales > Rutaceae > Zanthoxylum > Zanthoxylum bungeanum. Next base: position 91,415 of record SKCR01046106.1, on the reverse strand, counting down.
TTAGCCAAATCCGGCATCTTAAACTGCGCCGGCAACTGCTCCTCAAACGTCATTGTCTCATAATCTAGCAAATCTTCATTCTTACCCCTCATCTTGCGGGTAACGGATTCAACCTGATCCCTGAGTTTCTGTATCTCGGCCTGAGACCCAATCACTCTGTCTGTTGCATACTCTGCCATATCATCATCAAAAGCGGGGGTATCATCCCCCAATCTGTTCGGAGATTCCTCTTGCCTTACATCCCCATAATTAACCCCGGCACGAGACCCAGCTATACCAGCCATAGCAGTAGTCAAAGCCTGTAACTGTTCAGTGATCTTGGCGAGACCATTCTCTAACTGATCCATGCGGGACACCTCATTATCGGATTCACTCATGTCTGTTCTCAGTATTTTGGTGAGTCTTCCCTCTTTTCTAACCCAACGAGAATCTATGATGGCTTTCAGAACACAAGGGTTAACATGATGTATGTATGCATGGGGTGCATGAGATGCATGTAACATATATAACATACTAAATCAACTAAAATTCTTGAACAAATCGGCCCATCATCATTTTAGAAGTTTTTGGGCTAACTGTCATAGGATTGAACCCGTCCCAGTTTAAATGGCCCAACGAGTTCATGTCTTATGGCAAAGAGCCCAACTAAATCCAAATGATAATATTCCGAACACAATCATAAAATGGCCCATTGTTATTTAAAAGCCTTTTGGCCCAATCGTCATAAGATATGTTCTTGTCCCAGTTTAAATGGCCCAACAAGCCCATATCTCATGACAAAAGACCCAGATGGATTCAAATAGCAATGTTCCCAAACATAAGCATACAAGGAAGATATTATAAACATAAAATAATAACTTCTACCATGTGGCTCACCATCATTTCAGAAGCTTTGGGCCTAATTGTCATAAGATACAAACCTGCCCCAGTTTAAATGGCCCAGCAAGTTTGCATTTTTGACAAAGAGTCCAATTCATCCAAATGATAATGGTCCTAAAGCACAAGGAAATATTTTTTATAGGCTATACAACCCGGTCTACGCATGGGTTCGTGGGAGTATGGACAAAGGCTCTCATCGGCGAATGATGGCCCACAACTAGGTCTCCCCAATCAAGGGTTCGAGCAACCAAGTGAGCACATCCTTTTTTATACACTAAGGTACGTGCCAATGAGCTATGGTGTGTGACAGACTGTCAAATGGATTTCCCGTTGTAGATTCCCCAGAGGGAAGGTGGAGCGAGGCTCACTTAAGTACCCAAAGCCTCTTAGGATCTTATCGCTTGGTGTCAGGAATAAACAACGAGTCCTCCAAATTAGTCCATCACAAAGGCTACGAGTAGATGGCCATATAGGTGTCCTCACAGCTTTTCCTTCTAGAAAGGTAGTGAGTGAAGGAATACACCAAACCATTACCTAGCCTCAAAGTGCCCTTGATTAAACCCCCATTTCACACATTGTAGACACAGTTAATTAAAGCATAAATCTATACATTACAAGGCATTATTTCGGGGCCATTCTCTTATCCCCAGTGGAGTCGCCAGACTGTAGACAACAGAACCTGGGCGACGCCGTTTCTAGGCTCGCGGCACTAGTTGGAAGTATGAAATAACATGGAGTCGCCACCCGGTGTGAACCGAGAAAATGAGATTTAAGGCCGCATCACCCCTCGCAAGGGAAGACCTCAAACCGTTGGGTTCGGAATGGTCCCTTACTTATGTCACTTGTAATGTAAAGATTTATGCAATAATCCAACCAAGCCTATGACATATATTTCCAAACGCAACACAATCCTAGATCACATGCTTAAAAGTATGGTTACATCTAACATACATGAAACCAAATCTTATTGCCAAATTCACATGCTCAAAGTAGGCCTTTGCAATAACAAGCACATAACGTCATAAGAATTCAATCATTCATGTAAATATAAACATAAACAGCCATGGTAACATTTACATGTAATGTAAAGGAAATCTAAATGACGATAAACAACATTGTAGGCACAGACAACTAGAGAGGTAATACAAATGCATAGCGTACAAAGGGGTAACCATGTGCTAAGATGGACATGTCATAATGTGATACAAGAGGATCTGTTTACCGTGTGCGTTCGTGCAGCGTTCGTAGATGCGTTCGAACGGTAAATAGAAGGTTCGCGTTCGTGTGGCGTTTGATAACGCCTTCGAACGGAAATGAAACAGAATGCTCACGTTCGTATGGCGTTTGATAACGCGTTCGAACGGAAATGAGACAGAATGCTCACGTTCGTATGGTGTTCGTGAACGCGTTCGAACGGAAATGAGACCTGATGCATGATAAGGCAAAATTGCATGTGCGTTCGAGTTGCGTTCGTAAACGCGTTCGAATGGGAACAGACCTGATGCATGAAATGGGACGCAATACATAAACAACAAAATAAAGGGGCGCGGTGAAGTACCGCCGTAAAGGTGGCCTTTTGAGGCTCTTGATCTCTCAAAGAGAGGACCTTTAGAACAACATACTAAGCCCATGCGCGTCACATCACATCATGCATACAAATATAAAAACAATCATATCAAACTAAATATGCCCGATTGAGCGTATCTTGCATTCAAACGGACACACATCAACCGGCGCGGCAAAGCATCGTGGTAAAAGGCTTTAAACCCCTCCCCCTAGGGGATCTCACATCACACTTACTAAGCCCATGCGCTCGATTGAATCATGCATACAAAGAATTGAAAGACAATCATATCAAACGTAGTGTGCCCGATTGAACGTATCTCGCATTCAACCGAACACACATCAATCGGTGCGGCAAAGCATCGTGGTGAAGGATAAAACTAATGAAAAAGTGCCCTCAGGTCTAACCTTTTAAGTCGTCTCTCAGACTCGCGTTTCATGAAGATCGGAAGGGGTAAAGCTCCGCAACTCTTCTGGTTCACTGGTTCACTGCTCTCGTTCGTTGTCTTACTGTTTTGGGTCGTCGTCCTCCGTCTTTTGCTACTGTTTTTGACTCTGATTTGCTGCCGCTGCTACTATTTTGCTGCTATATTTTAGTTACTGTTTTTGGATGTTTTGGCTACTGTTTTGGGTGTGATTTTCGGTGATGTTATGGTGTGGTTCGGGGGCTGTTTTGTGTGTGTGTTTAGGGTGCTGTATGGGCTGTTTTAGGAGGTCTAGGGGCTGCTTTTTTTGGTTGTGGAGTGGGGGAGATGAAGGGAATTATTTCTGTTTTTGTTCTTGTTATTGCCGTGAGTTGTGTGTATCTTCTCTATATGAGCTAGCTAGGTTGAGAAGGTTGGTGAAGGGTTCTTTATAGGCAAAGGGTTAGGCTTGACAAGGAAAGAGATTTGTGTATTAAAAAGGGATATGATTTGGTGTTTGGACAAGGAAAGCAAAGGATTTGATTGGCTGGATTAGGCATGTTGAATATTTGATTGGCTTGTTTAGGCATTTAGTTTGTTGATGATTTTAATTAGGCATGCAATTTCTTTAATTGTGTAAGTATTTTATTTAATTTGGTATGTGATTTTTAGATTTGTTTTGATTTCACCATGTGTTAAATATGTGTTTTAAGTGGGCTTGGGCGTGTGGGCCAAGGTTTGGGCGAATTGGGCTTAATGTGAGGCTAGCAGCAAAACCAGAATTACCGACACTGTTCGAACGCTTACTCGAATGCAGCACGAATGTCCGCAATCTAACTGACGTTCGAACGTATACACGAACGTAGCACCAACGAAAACAGTGAACCTTGTTTATTCTGAATTCCCCATTCCGATGTCCGTTTTTCGTGACCTCCGTGACTTAAAAGATAGTGTCTCCAAAATGAGACTCATCATAGGGACTTATGTGTAAAAATGCAGTGCCTACAGTATTCTTTCACAGTGCACTCCTCTCGGAACACCTCAAATGAGCGGTGTGTTCGAACGGAGAAATCGAACTTTGTTTGACATGGTAAGGTTAAATGATGAGTCACTCTGAGCTACCAATTTCCTTCTAGGGATACACATTGAACAGTGCAATACTTATTTTGAATAAGGTTCCGTTAAAGTCTATTGGAAAAATTTCATATTAGATATGAACAGGAAATAAATCGGGTTTCTCATTCCTAAAGATTTGAGTATGTTGGGCATATAATTGAACGTTTGGATGATACCAAACTAAAACCCAAATCAGATAAGTGCCCATTTGTAATTGGTTATCCTAAGGAAACTAATTCCATAACTCATAAAATAACAAAGATATTTATTGCTCTCCATGCGGTTTTCCTAAGAGGAATACCTAAATGCAAGTGGTAAATGGGAGGAAAGTAAAACTCGATGAAAATCAAGTGATACTATTCCTGGCATCGATCGCCTAACGGAACACGAACAGTTCATCAGGGATGAGACTGTTCCACAATCTTCTAATACAAAATAACCGCGTAGGTCGGAGAGAGTCATAAAACAACCTTAGAGGTATGGGTTTCTGATCTCAACTCATAAAGATATTGATCTTATTGAGGATAATGAGCCGGCTACGTATGAGGTAGCGATACAAGGTATCGACTACGCTATATGGCAAAGTGTCATGAAGTCCGAAATGGATTCCATGTATACCAACCATGTTTGGACACTGGTTGATATACCAGAAGGCATTGTGCCTATTGGTAAAATATAGGTCTTCATGGTGAAGACAAACGTGGATGGCAACATACAAACTTACAAAGCTAGGCTTGTAGTGAAAGGGTATCGTCATCAATATGGTATCGATTACGAATCCTTTTACCCGTTGCCATGATTAAATCCATTCAGATAATGCTTGCAAGTGCTGCATATTTTGTTTATGAAATATGGCAGCTGAACGTCAAAACCGCTTTCCTTAACGGAAACCTTTCGGAGGATGTTTACAACATCTTGACGGTTTTGTCGTGCCGAAACATGCAAACATGATTTGCAAGTTAATTCGATCCATTTATGGATTGAAGCAAACATTGTGTTATTGGAACCAACGTTTTGATAAGATCATATTACAATATGGTTTCACTCAAAAGGAATGTGATTCTTGTGTATATAAGAAGGTTAGTGGGAGCGCACTGACAATGATTGTCCTATTCGTTGATGATGTATTACTTCTTAGCAATGACATTCCTATGTTAACAATCGGTGAAAGCTTGGCTTTCATTAAATTCTCCATGGAATACTTGGGAGAGGCAACCTCTATTCTAGGAATAAAGATCTACTGGGATAGATCTAAAAGTTTTTGGCACTCTCTGAGAACTCGTACATTGAAATACATGTACGCGACCTGGTGTCTCATATGCTTTGAGCATTTGGAGTCACAATCAGGCCGATCCAGGTGATGGTCACTGGATTAATGTTAAGAACATCTTTGAGTATCTTAGACGAACTAAGGATGCTTTCTTAAGCTATTGAGAAGGAGAACTTGAAGTGACTAGGTTCACCGTTGCAAGTTTCCAAACCGATAAAGACGATTGTAAGTCGCAATAAGGGTACATATTTTGGTTGAACAATGGAACAGTGAGCTAGAAATCTTCCAAGCAAGACACTGTTGCCGATTCAACAACAAAAGCAGAATATATTGATGCAGCTGAGGTAGCAGAAGAAGCATTTTAGATCTATAAAATTCCTAATTAGATTAAGAGTAGTTCTGTTAGCAGCTGAGCTGGGCTACAGCGCAGGCTAAGGAATTACGGTCTCATCATTGATCCAAGTATGTACTTTGATGGTTTTATCTGATTCATGAGATCATACATCGTGGCAATGTGATGATCTAATAAATCGACTCAGATGATAACCTTGCAGATCCGCTGATGAAAGCGATATCTCAGCATAAGCATGATCGACCCATGCATAGTTCATGTGTTAGACATTTGAGTGATTGGCTATAGGCCAATTGGGAGATTATTGGACAATTATTACCCATATCATCACTATTTTGTAAAGGACATGGTGTTCTTGTACAAAATTAACTATGTGACAAAGGAAATTACTCTTTTATCATTTGTAAATGGATTACCTGGATATATAAATGATAAAAGTCTATATGATTAGTACATGATTAATAAGATATGAGACAATAGTAATCCATGAAAGGTTTAATCATTAAATATCTCTAGTCGTAGTATTATAGAGACTAGACATCGATAATGCGGAATAGGCTAGTATTACACTTGTGCGCGTTATGGAAGCTTAATGGCATAGTTCTCATATATTTAAGTATATGATACTTATGCAAGTGTGATAGGAGGTTCTATTTACAGATGGTACGGGAACAGCTTCGCTCTGGATAGACCCATCAGAATCCCATTGGTAGTATGACTATGTGTCTATGGGAATCCGAATCAGGGTAGGTGCATTTGGTCTTAACCTGAGACTTGCATCGCTAATACTTACGACAATCAATATACTTTGGTTTTGGTCGTCCGGGGCTTTAACAAGTTCTGTGTACGCCTCTTCTGGGTATACTGAGAATCATAGTGTATTGGGTGTGATGTCAAGATGGAAGTATCACTTCAGTCATATGGAGATGATGATCACGCAGAGATATGGAACTGGTACTCTTAAGTACTGCAGTCATCGGGATAATATGACTTGGTCATGATTATATGATTATAGAGACTAGTTTTCAATGATCCGATATATGCTTCGTACAGGACAGACACAATTCAAGCCCCAAGCCTAGCATGTGACATCCGATACTGGATCGTTATACGCAATACTTAGTATACTACGTCTGATAAAGATTATATATTCCTTAAAAGAATATTTCTGGAGAATTGGGTAGGCACGGTGCTTTGCTAGAAGCTAACCATGTCTTGTAAATCGGTAAGAACGTGGTACTGGGTACGCACGTGTTCGGATAGTCCGATGACCGTATTTACTGCCAAAATATTCAGGGATCTCTTTGGTCGCTTCCCAAAGATTCACCGATGAGATTTGACTCGAACAGATAATTAATCTAGGATTAATAATGAGAGAGAAAATTAATCTAGGATTAATTACAACAATAATTAATCTAGGATTAATTAACAAAGAGGAAATTAATCTGGGATTAATTACGTCATGAATTAATCTGGGATTAATTCGTGAAGAAGAGAGAACGCGATTAATTTCGAATTAATCGGTAAAATAAATTTAATAGTTAAATTAGATTTTTCTATTTAATTTATTTATTTGGGCTAAAATAATATATTGGATATATTAATTGAAATCAGATTTCAATACGGAATTAAAATTGGATTTTTAATTCAAGCGAATGAATTAATTTGGAATTAATTCGTAAGCGACTTCCGTAATAATTTTGCGAGGCATTATTATTTAATTAAAGTGGATTTAATTACATCGCGATGGAAAATTCGTTTAATTGGATTAAACGAAATAGGGCCCAAAGTCGTGTCGTGTGTGTCAACTAAATTTGGAATTTAAATGGGTGGGACCCATGACTTACATCAACTTGTCACTATTTGTGATTCAAGTAGTTGAAAAGTAAATAATGTATTTACTTCACACAACTACACACTTTAACCAACTTATGAAGTCAACATAAGTGTAATGTCTTTGGAAAAACAAAATTATTATTCCTCTTCTTCTTGTTTAGAAATTTTGTTGCAAAATTTGAACTTTGCTAGCACATAGAGAGTCAAGTGAAGGTGATAGGGAAACTCACCCGAGAGTTTGGAACACGATTTGAAGGCTTGGAGCTTCCATTACATCCTTGAAAGATTTTGAATCTCTACCAATCTTTGTGAGTATTTCCGCAACTCCTCTTTTATTCACACACGAATCACTCTTAGAGATCTTGTGGCATGTTCTAGGAACACTAACATAGACCCGCTCACGAAGACCATACCTCCGAAGTTATTTGATAAGCATGTGGAGTCGATGGGTATTAGATACAATCGATATTGGCACTAGAGAAAGTGGGAGATTTTGTTAGGGTTGGTGCTCTGAGTGCCAATTTATTATTTATTTCCCTGTAAATACTCTTTTATATATTTTTTTAATGAATAAAATAAACAGTCTCTATAATATAAATTCTTTTATTATATGGTAAATACGTAAAAGACCATAGAGTGATTGGTTATGATACAGTTGCAAAAACGTCGCAACTGACATTGAACAGTATCATAACAGTAGCATTCGTTAACTATTCAGGGTCAAGGTTTACAATTACTTGGTCAGTAAGCAAACCCACTGAGACCGATACGTTTCGTATATTGGAATGTTGGATTCTAATGGTTTCTCAATGAACTATGAGTCTCGGGAGACTACGTAGGTGTTTATATCAGTTAAACACTGAACGACTCACCGAAGATTCTTAATAGATGGTACACCAACGTTAATAAGAATCTTCTCGGGTTGAGTGAGCATATTGATCCTTCAACTTGAGATACCATTGTGGATATATGAGGTATCCTCCACACTTTTATGGCAGTCAAATCACCGATCTATTTAGATCAAACCTCTGCTTGTTCGTTGAGTGTGGACTGATCCTCATGATATCTTGTGCGTATCAAGATAGGATCTGTCAGTTCTGTGTACAGAGCATAAGTATCCATTACGGAATTAGCAATCTGTTAAATCATAGGCCCGTGGTACACTGTAGAAATCAGTTCTAAGTGTTATTTAAGAGGCTGCTAATAAAATCGTCGACGGAATTATACCTAATGAGATTTGACGTTTATATCTATATCTCTGGGATAATCCAGATACCTGTGACGGAAGGATTATACGTATGCAGTGACCTCGACCTGTATGGTTCAGAGATTTTATCTGTGTTCGTCATAATTTACGGGTGGGTAGATTATGGACACGAAATTGGATTTCATGACGGATATGCCTGAACCTAGAGATTCTCATTAATGAGATATACTCGTAGGGTACTAGGGCAACTTTTATAAATAATACTGATTATTTATAAGTCGTTTAACGGTTAAACAAAGATACATGCTTTTGAAATCTTTCGGCCATTCATTAAATATCGAATTAATTATTAATATATGACATTTATTAAATATCGAATTGTGATATTTGACATTTATTATTAATATATGTATTTTGATTATTTAATGTAAATATAATACATATATTTGAGATATTTGTATTTAATTAATTGATTATTTAGATGTTAAATAATTAAATTTATTAAATATTAAAAATCTAGTTTACTTTTTTAAGTAAGTTAAATGGCTTTATTTCATTGGTTTTCATGGCCAATTTTGATTGTTTTTAAATGGCATGATTTAATTGGATAATTTGTGATAAACATTAATTTGATTAATTATTTTACACCACAAATTTAATTAAATCATTTTCCAATTTTTGAAATAAAATTGAAAAATACTTGGCCAATATTTTCTTGTAATTTTCGGTGATTTCAAAAAATATATAAGGCCATTTTTTCTTTTTTGTTTCACAATCTAATAACCCTAAAAAATCAAATACAAAGAGAGAAAGAGAGAAGAAAAGCTTGGATTTTTTTGAAATTTGGTAAGTTTTTCTTACTTTCTTCTTAATGAAAATTGTTTCTAAGATCATAAGCTTCAATATCTATAGCTTAGATTTTCCTCTACTTTCTTGTGGATGTATTTTGATGATTGGGACCTTGAATGAAATATGGAAGCATATATGTTAATTTAGAATGCTTGAAATTGTTTATTAAGCTTTCTTTTTGCCATTTGATGGCTAGTTGCCATTCTAGAGTTACTTAGCCACTCATGATTGACCTAGAATTGTTCTTGAGCTATTTCATGGTGGTGAGGCTTGTTTGGTGTTGTGGGAATTGAATTAAAGTATTGAATTTAATTAATTTGGTATTAATTTTGTTAATTTGTAAAATTATAAAATTAGGGTTTTTAACCATCACCAAATTTGGGGCTTTTCATATATGTGATGATATTTTATGTATATATGATGTATATTAAATTTGGAAATTTTTGGATTTGATCTTGACATGTTTTGAACAAAAAGGACCAAATTGTAAATTCTTGAAAGTTTAGGGACCATTCGGAAATAAGAGGAAAAATTATTTTCTTGAGTTGCAAATTGTATTTTCATGTATTAGACATGTACAAATCATTTTGGGTTTTATTTGGAATCAATTATAATTGTATTTGACAATTTAGGACTAAAATGACAAAAAAATATAAAATTTTGGGGCAAAACGGTAATTACTGAAAAATCTGATTTTTGGGTAAAAATTTCAGTTTTTAAGTATTTTGTAATTAAAATTTTTATTATTTTAATTGCCCGAGAAAAATTATTAAAATCGGAAAATTTTGATTTCCGCGTTCCGCTGCGTTTACCCGAATTACCACCCAAAAACCCAACAAAGACTTCACGCACGATGCCGAGCCAATAATTCAGTCTTCCGACAACCTTGTGCCACGTGTCATCATCTTTTCAAAGTCGCGTACACGTGTCACAAATCAACTGCACGTCGCGACGCACAGACCTTCACGCGTCGCGACGTGTAGGACCAAATTTTACATATAAATTGAGGCCGAATTCATTCAGAATTTTCATACTTTCCTAAGGTTCCTAATATGGGATTAAGGATTGTATCTTGTTTGTTTAGTTTTATTTAGTAATTTAATTATGTATTTTTATTTTTAGTAGTAATAGTAGTTTATTTACTTTATATTTCTTTTATGTTTTGTAGTTAATTTCTGTTGGGGGAATAGTGAAGCTTTTATTATTATAATTTAGATTAATCTCCTTTAAATTATAATATATAAATTATCCTAAAACTTGACTTAATTTGATATCGCATTTAGGGTCGGTTGGAATTAATTCAAAATCTGACTTAATCAGGATATCGCTTATATGGTCGGTTGGTAATGACATGTAAATTTATATATTATAATAAGAGAGATTTCTAAATTAGAAATAGTAAAGGTGGATCCCCTAACCGCATCATTTTATTTTTAATCTAGAGAAGTGATAAGCACAATATTTACATGCTTAATAATTGATTTAATTATATTTTGATTAATGCTTTAGTTTGTTTATTGAATTTTAAGTTTAATGCTTTTTGTTGCCTGATCACCAATAAGATTGATGTGGTAAACTTAAAATGAACTTGGAAAATGGATTTTAGGTTTCACTATTGGATTCAATAGCTCACGATCTCACCTTATGGTAGATGTCCCTTAGGTAGATTTTCATACAAGATAGACATATACCTGTCGGGCGGGGGTAGCCACAATTGGAACTTAATCTTAATGAATTCAGAGTAACTTGGTTAACATATGAATATAGTTAATTGGGTTATTATGTGTGTTTACATCTGACCATCGACAGAGGCTTTTGCATATATTCTTGTTCCAGGTTAACAAACTAATTTATTACATATGTATAAGAGAATCAATTCATCTTTAGAATAATATTGTGTGGAATCACAACCCTAGATATTTATTTTCTTTATTATTAATTTCCTTTGTTTTATTTTATATTTTTATTTATTTATTTATTTAGCAAATCCACATTAAACCAACCAATCAGCAATCATTCTTTTCTCATCATAATTAGATACCTGTAAATAAATAGTATCAATAATTAATAACAACGGTAGAAATTAAGTCATCATGGGATCGATATTTTTATACTACTTGAGCGATACGTGCGCTTGCGTTACGTATGTGTTTATTCACCGATCAAGTTTTTGGCGCCGTTGTCGGGGACTTATTTTTCTTGCGTTCTTAATTTTTAAGCTATCTATTTTACTTGTATCTAATATTCTATATTTTTATCTGTAATTGTTATTTCTTTCTTTTATTTTTTAGGTGGTTGAAATGGAACATTATTGGGCGATGGAAGCATTATGAACTTTACAAGGTAAAGATACACCCAATATCAGGGAGCAGCAGTTCAATTTTCTGAGGCCAGTTGTCCAGCCCAACAACTATCCAAGGATTTCAGAGAGAAATAACACAACATTTGCTCAACCATTTCAGAGATGTGAGATATGTGATGGTAACCACCCTAGCGATCATTGCGAGTACAATTACAATTCAGGGTGGCATAATTATCAGAATCCTTCATGGTATGATGAACCAGCATATTTCACTGAACCATATTCTTCATCTTATCCACCATCCACCTACGATCTTCATCAAGAACCAGAACCATCATAGGAAGATCAGGTGATTAACATGCTCAAATATTTGTTCAAGAAACGAATAGCTAAACTTGATGCAATTATTGAAATGTATCAGAATCAAGCGACATACATACAAAGATGACAGATCAAATGAGACAATTAATAGAAACCAGAACAACATACCTCACGAAACATTTTCAGATGACACTGACGAAGCCTTCGAGTATCAAGCATTTCACGGTGACACTTTAACAAGGGAAGATGTTGAACAGTATTAAGAATCTAAGGTATCAGTTCAGGAGCCCGAACCAATAGAGTTTCAATTTGATCTGGATAATTCTTTGGTCGCTGATTACATCTCCGAGGAGGAACAAGTAGCAGAGCTGTCTGTACCAACTACACCAACAAGTGAGGATGAAACTCTACATCCTCAAAATGAAGATCTTGGAGCATGCATTGCACAAATGTTTGAAGAAGAGCTACCCAAACCATTCATACCAACCACAGAGGATGAAATCTTACAAACAGACATATCTTTACATCCTCACATTGACACGTTTGGGGCATGCATTTCGCAGATGACAGATGAAGAGTTGAATAAGGAAATCCTAAAATACATATGTGAAGAAAAGTTGGAGCAAGATGCAGAACATGAGGAGGAGCAAATGTCCGAACATATTGAAAATCTCATGACTTTAGGTGAAACATCACTGTTTTGGGGAGTAAAAATCAAGGACACAACCTAGAAGCTTGACAAAATGGAATGCCCATTCAAAGTCAATCACCATACGAGACCTCCTGATTTTCTTTTTTCTTTTCAGGAACCACTGGAGCGACAAAGTTTAAAAAGGTGGCACAAGCACTGAATGAGACAAAATTCTTTTTGCTACTTTATTATTGGAAGAGACCCTTCAAAAGAAACGCACATGGGATTGTCTTTAATCAGACATCCAAAACAACATTGAAGCCTTCTTGATGGATGGATGTCAGTCACGTCTAGCTGAAGACAAAAAAAATTAGCGCTAGAACGGAGGCAACCCATGAAAATTTTTTATTTTTATTTTTTTTTAATATTTTGTGTAAACATGTTGTAGAGTTTTTAATTTTGTGTGTTATTTATGTAGGGAAAAGCATAAACGAAGCATTTATGGCAGAGCAAGACAAGAGGAATGGTGTTTGACAATCACAAAGATGAGATTTAATTCATTAGTGTTGACTGAGTAAGGAATGGATTCTTGAGATGCATTCTGATGGATTTATATATTAAGCGAGTCGTGTATTGCGTACACAATTCTGTTGCCTTAAATAATTACTTTAATTTGTTTTTCTGTTGTGATTTTCTTTATTTTCGTCGACAAGATCTATACTTCTTAACTTTCAACGATTTATTTTAACGTTCATCTAATAATTGTCATTTTGCAGGTACTAGTGCTATTATTAATCACTCGTTTTCAGGATCTATAAATTCAGCTCGTCATTCCTCTCTGCAACACATCCAGATAAAAATTCAGATAAGGGAGAAATGGAAACTACTTCCAAGCGACGAGTTACTCATATCTGTATGTTTTATGGATCTAACTCTGGGTCCAAACCAGAATTTATGGATGCCGCTAAAGAATTGAGGAGAGTTATAGCAGAACGACACATGCACTTACTATATGGCGGTGACAATCTTAGATTGATGGGATGTATTTCAAAAACCTTGCAAGAAGGTGGTAGCCATATTTTGGGGATCATTCCAAAACCATTAGCAGATAAAAACCTCATCGGAGACTCAAAATGGAGAGGAATGCATTGTCTCAGACATGTCTGAATAACTTATTGAAATGATCAATCACGCAAATGCTTTCATTGCTTTAGCTGGTGGGCTAGGCATGTTGGAAGAAATATTCACAGTTGCATCATTGATGAGTGGAAAATATATCAATATTTACCGCCCCTTTTACTTAAAATTTTGTTTAGTTTCTTGGGTTTGATGAACGTTTCGATGTGTTTTAGTTTATTTTGCAGATAAAATAATATTGGGACATAATGAAATCATTTAGGATGAAATGTGGGTCAAATAAGGGCAAAAATTGGACTTGACATATTAATTTTGGAGATTGGAAACTTGAAAGGGCGTTTTAACGAAGTGCAGTTTTGCAAATTCTAATTTTGCGCATCTTTCGTATTTTGGGCATAACGTTTTACTCCGATATCGGATTGAGCTGATTCAAGTTCCAGATTAAATAAGACTCAAAGATCTACAACTTTGAAAGACAAAATAATTTCGAATTCTGAAGATTTCATGCCCGAAATTGATGAACCATCCAGAAGTGTGTTGCGTGTAATTATTAAAGTCACTTTCAATCATTTTCAAAGCAAAAAATAAATTAATAAATAAATAATAAAAATTATCAAATCACCACCAAACATGATAAAACATTGGAGGAGCAATTAATAATGGATTTGGTGGAGCAATTAGTGGAGCAATTAGTGGAGCAATTAATAATGGATTTGGTGGATAATTTGATGGAGGAAAATTTTTGCCTATAAATACCAAGCCATTTCATTTGTAAAATTCATACTTTCTTCTAAGGAATTCCTTAAGAATACTAAGAAGATTGTATCTTGTTTGTTTATTTACAGCTTTCAGTAATTAATTTCCGCTTTCGCACTTTATTTTCTTTACTTTTCAATTTTTACTTTCCGCAATTTACTTTTACGCACATTACTTTTCTTTCTTTAATTTTCAGTTTTTACTTTTCAGTAATGAAGAGGTAACTCCCCTTTGCTAGGGTAAAAGGTAAAACTTTTATTACTAATATTTAGATTAATCTCCCTTAATTATAATATATAAACTAGTTAAAATCTGACTTAACGAGGATATCGCCATATTGGTCGGTTGGTAATTATTTAAATTGGTTTTAACCTGACTAAACTGGATACCGCCTGATTGGTCGGTTGGTAATTAATTATTAATTTGACTTAATCTGGATACCGCCTATATGGCTGGTTGGTAATTGTCATGCAAAGTTAATATATTATATTAATGGAGATATCTAAAATATAAGTAATAAAAGTGGATCATTTTACCTCAGCATTTTCTTTTATTGTACTTTTACTTTATTTACTTTTCAACAATTTACTTTCAGCATTTACTTTTCAGCAATTTACTTTTCAGCATTTACTTTTCAGCAATTTACTTTCAGCATTTACTTTTCAGCAATTTACTTTCAGCATTTACTTTTCAGCAATTTACTTTCAACAATTTACTTTCAGCATTTAATTTTCAGTATTTAATTTCAGCATTTACTTTCGTCATTTATTTTTCAGCAATTTACTTTTCAGGATTTTACTTTATATCTTTTATTTTATTTAAATTATTACTACCCGTAAATATGTGTTGTAACTAAGCCAGTTATCTGGGGTTGTGATGAAATCCAATATCACCGGTTTATAAGGGGTTATTTTATAGTTTGGGTAATTTAAAGGTTTACTTATTTAGTCTTAAGCTTAATGCTTCTTGTTTTCTGATCACCAATAAGATTGATGTGGTAAATCTAAAATAAACTTGACAAAGGAATTTTAGGTTTCAACCTTAGACTTAATAGCCCACGATCTTCCTTGAGGATAGATAACCCTTTAATAGATTTCCTTACATGATAGATATATACCTGTCGGGCGGAGGTAGCCATAATTGGAACTTAAACTTAATGAATCCAGGTAATTTGGTTGACATAGACATATGGTTCAATTGGGTTATACTGGGTATTTGCGTCTGACCATCGACAGAGGCTTTCGCATAATTTAGTGTTCCAGGTTAGTAAACTGATATATTACACAAAAATGAAATAACCACTTCATCTTTAAAATGATATTAGAAAATTCACAACCCTAGATCTTTGAGTCTTTTGTTATTTGCCTTAGTATTTTTTTTTGTTTATTTTATTTATTTTAATTAAGGAAAACCACATTCAACCAATCAAACAATCATTCTCTTCTCCATTTAATTAGATATTTGTAAATAAATAGATTCAACAATTAATAACAATTGTAGGAATTAAGTCCTCGTGGGATCGATATTTTTATACTACTTGAATGATACGTGCGCTTGCGTTATACGTGTGTGTTTACGCCGGTCAAGTTTTTGGCGCCGTTGCCGGGGACTTATTTTTCTTGAGTTATTAATTTTGAAGCTATCTAATTTACTTGTATCTAATTTTTTTATTTTTATCTGTAATTTTTATTTATTTCTTTTGTTTTCAGGTGATTGAAAAATGGAACATTATTGGGAGATTGAGAGATCACGAGCTTTACTAGAAGATACACCCCAAATCTGGGAGCAACAGTCCGGTTTTCTGAGGCCTGTTGTCCAGCCCAACAACTATCACTGGATGCCAGAACCAAGCAATACCACATTTGCTCACCATGATGCAATGGGGAGATGTGACATATGTAATGGTAACCACCCGAGAGATCATTGTGAGTACAACTACAATCTAGGGTGGCAGAGCTATCAAAATCCTTCATGGTATGAAGAACCATCATACTTTCCATCTTATCCACCATCCATCTACGATCTTCATCAAGAACCAGAACCATCAGAGGAAGATCAGTTGATTCACATGCTCAAAGATTGGTTCGAGGAACGGGGAGCTCAATTTGATGCACAAATTCAGAGTCAAACGGAGTCTATACAGAGGATGACAGATCAAGTTAGATAATTAACAGACAACTTGAATCTCATGTCTCACGGAGCAAACTCAAATACTACTGAAGAAGCCTTCGAATATTCTGATCCTCATCATGACATCATAACAGTGGACGAGGCTTAGGAGTATCAAGAATCAGAGGTATCAATTCAGGAGCCTGAACCAACAAAGTCTCAATTTGATTTTTATTATTCTGACTCTGATGAGGATAAAGAAGCTGAGCTATTTGTACCAACTGCACCAACAAAAGAGGATGAAACTTTCTTTCCACCAAATGAAGATCTTGGAGCTTCCATTGCAAAAATGTTTGAAGAAGATCTACTTGAGCCAATCATTTCACTCAGATCAGAGGATGAAGACCTAAAAACAAACATAACTTTACATCCTCAGATTGAAACTTATGGAGCAAGAAGCAGAGCAAATAGAGAAGCAAATGTCTTAACTTATTGAGAATCCAATGCATTCAGGCGAAACATCACTGTTTTGGGGAGTACAAATCAAATATATCACCCAGAAGCTTGACATAATGGAACTCCCATTCCAAGTCAAGCACCATACAAGACCTCCTGATTTTCTTTCTTTCTTTTCAGGAACCACTGGAGCAAGAAAGGTTAAAAAGGTGGCACAAGCACTGAATGAGACAAAAGTCTTTTTGCCCTTTTACCTTTGGAAGAGAATCTTCAAAAGCAATGCACACGGGATTGTCTTTAATCGGACGTCCAAAACGACGTTGAAACCTCCTTGACGGATAGATTTCAGTCACGTCTGGCTGAAGACGAAAAATTTAGCGCTAGTACGGAGGCAACCCATGCACTTTGTTATAATTTCTATTTTTATATTTTGTGTATACATGTTGTAGAGTTTTTAATTTTGTGTGTTATTTTTGTAGGGAAAAGCTCAACCAAAGCATAAGACAGAAGGAATGATGTTTGGCAAAAATAAGAGATAATTCATTAGCGATGGCTGAGTAGGGAATGGATTCTTGAGACGCATCCTAACGAATTTATACTAAGCGAATGGCGTATTGCGTACACAATTCTGTTGCCTTAATTATTTCTTTGATTTTGCTTTTCTGTTGTAATTATTTTTATTTTCGTAGATAGAATCCAGACTTTTTGACCTTTCACGATTTATTTTATTGTTTAGCTAACAATCGTCCTTTGGAAGATACTAGTGCTATTATTACTCACCCTTTTCAGGTGTTATAAATTCAACTCATCATTTCACTTTTGAAGACATCCAGAGTAAAACATGGAAGCTACTTCAAGAAGACGAGTTGAAAACATCTGTGTGTTTTACGGTACTAGTGTTGGTACTAATTCACAATACGTAGAAGCAGCACATGAATTGGGTCGAGTCTTAACTGCAAGGAATATGCACTTAGTATATGGCGGAGGCAATCTTGGACTAATGGGGATCGTTTCAAAGGCCGTACAAGAAGGAGGCAGTCGCGTTTTGGGAATCATCCCAAAACCCTTGGCAGAGGCAAATCTTATTGAACCATCAAACATAGAGGAACTTATTGTGCCAGGTATGTCTGAACGACTGGCAGAAATGATTAACCGTGCTGATGCTTTTATTGCTTTGCCAGGTGGCTTGGGCACATTGGAGGAAATTTTTATAGTGCTATCTTGGGCGAACCTGAACATACACCAGAAACCAATTGGGTTGTTTAACGTTGATGGATTTTATGATTTTCTTTGTGTGTTTCTTGATGATGCCCGGAGAAATGGGTTCGTTTCAAAACCTTTAAAAGAACTCCTCTTCACTGCCAGAATTGCTCCGGATCTGATTGACCAAATCTTAGCCTATGAACCACAAATTGACCCTATCTTTTCAAAGATAAATTGGTCTAAGGACGATCGTGGTAAGAGGCGTCGGATTAATCTGGATCTTAACCTTTAACTTTTCGTGTAGAATTTCAGTTAACCAGGTACTATCTTCTAAACTCTTCTTCTACTGTTTAAGACATTGGGGACAATGTCTCATTTAGGTTTGGGGGAGGGAATTAGTTGATCAGTATCTTGTTTTTAATTATGTGTTGTTTTTATTTTTATTCCAAATTTTTTCGAAAAATACAAAAAAATTGAAATTTTTCAAAAATTACAAAAATATTTTGTGTTTTTGTGTTTTTATTTTGACTAAAAAGGTGAAATTGGTAAAAGATAGCTGAGTAAGGAGTTTCCACTCCTGAGACGTATCTCAAACATATTTCGGAACAAGTTAATATTTTTTTATTTCATTTTAAATTATTTAATTTGTGAATTCTCCATAAAACTGACTAAAATGGATCTTCATATGCTCAGTTAGAAGATATTATCAACATACATAGTAACATACGGACATGAGCTAAAATTGAAAAGTTTGTAATATTTAGTGCTCTAGTTTAATTGGAGGAAGCATCTCAAAAAGTGATGGAATAGAAAAAAAAAAACGTCTGAGATCTGAGTTATTAAGTCTGTAAGGGTGTTTTAACACCTAGTGCCCTAAAACCAACTGGTTTGGGAGTCACTGGCCCAAAGCTCGCTACATGGATCAAAGATGCTGCAAAAATATATATATCTGAAGTCTGAGTAATTAAATTTGTAGGGGTGTCTTAACACTTGGTGCCCTAAACCCAACTGGTTTGGGAGCCACCGACCCAAAGCTCTCTACATAGATGGAAGTTTAATTCATCGTGGGATCGATATTTTTTATACTACTTGAACGATACGTGCATTTGCGTTATACGTGTGTGTTTACGCCGGTCAATCGGGCAAACTTGAACATCCGCAAGAAACCCATTGGACTATTTAATATGTATGGATTTTTCGATTTTCTTTTTGTATTTCTTGCAGATTCTAACAAACTTAGGCTCATCTCGAAACCGATAAAAGACATATTTCTAACTGCGAGAAAAGCCGATGAATTAATTGACCAACTCTTAGCCTATGAACCAAAAATTGACCCCATTGTTTCCAAGTTGAACTAGTCTGATAGCGATCGTGGCAAGAAGCGTAAATTGGATTTAGATCTTAATCGGTAATTTTTAATTATAGCTGCAATTGTCAAATCCGCGTTAACCATGTGATATCTTCTAAACCCTTCTTCTTCTTTTTTCAGACATTGGGACAATGTCTCAATTAGGTTTGGGGGAAGGAATATTTGACTTACTTTTTTATTTATTTTGTTATTTTTATTTTGTTGTTATTTTGTGTAAATTTTAAAAAAAAAATTTATTTTCTGTTTGAAATTTTTGACTAACCAGGTGGAATTGGGTTTTGATATAGTTGACTAAGGAATTTCCACTCCTGAGACGTATCTCAGCATATTTCGTAACAAGTTAATTTTTATTTATTTCCTTTTGAATTATTTAAATTCGTGAATTCTCCATAATACTGACTAAATTGGATCTTCATATGCTCAGTTAACAGGTATTATCAAATACATGATAACATACAGACATGAGTTGTAAGTGAAAAGTTTGTAATATTTAATGCTCTAGTTTATTGGAGGAAGCATCAAAAAACGATGGAATCAAAAAATAAATATGTATATAAATAATTAACCATGCTTTTACTTAGTAACCGGACATCTTGCCTCAGTAAGCAGTGATTGTTCGCGTCAAACGGAAAAGCTTGAGTTAATAATAATAAAGTTTCTACTTAGTAACCTGGCATCTTGCCTCAGTAAGCAAAGATTATTCGTGTCAAACGGTAGAACCTTTAAACTTCTGAGATCCGAGTAATAAAGTCTGTAAGGGTGTCTTAACACCTAGTGCCCTAAATCCAACCGGTTTGGGAGTCACTGACCCAAAGCTCGCTACATGGATTAAAGATATTATGAATAAAAAAAATCAGAAAAAGTTCCATTGCTAAAAATATGTGAATTCTGATATAACTTTAGGACAAAAATATTACTCTTTTTCAACTACACTTATGAATATTGTGGCCATAATTAGTTTATTAATACCATGTTGGTTGTGTATATGGAGAATGGTAAAAATAATCAGAGAATTTACTTATTTGGTAATTTAGAAAGAAAGAAAACAATTAGTAACTTGGATAAGAGTTTCACTTGTTTAGTCACTAACTTGTTTTGTGTGTTTGATTTTACATTAGATTGACATTTGTGGGTATCGTCGCTGTAAGTCCTCATGAGACTACAACTCGTGCACTATGGACACTCAGGGGTTTAAAGGCTTTTTGCATAGGCTAAATGCAACCGTGATCCCTACGAAAGTGGCTTAATTTAATTTTATTTAAAAGTTGTTTATTATATTTTATCTTGTTGTTTTGCTCGAGGACTAGCAAAATGTTAGGTTTGAGGGTGTGATGAACGGAAAATATTTCACTATTTACCGTCTATTTTACTTAATATTTTATTTAGTTTCTTGAGTTTTGTGAATATTTTGATGTGTTTTGTTTATTTTGTCGATAAATAAGATTTCAGAACTCACTGGAATCAAATCAGGGCCAAAACAGCGAAAAATGGATAAAAAGGGTAAAATCATCATTTTCGTATTGCAATACGCACACCTTCTGCGTCGCGACACGCTATAGTCAGTGTTCTACCGACACTTGTCATCATGACGTCAGCACAATAATTCAGCCTGCCGACACCATGCGTCATTATTTACGTAAGCGTCGCGACGCGCAAGACTTCACACGTCGCGACGCCGAGCCAATAATTCAGTCTACCGACAGTCGCATGCCACGTGTCATCATCTAGTCAAAGCTGCGTACACGTGTCACAAATCAATGGCGCGTCGCGACGCGTGGGACCAAAATTTGCCTATAAATTGAGGCCGAATTCATTCAAAATTTTCATACTTTCCTGAGGTTCCTAATAGGGGATTAAGGACTGTATCTTGTTTGTTTAGTTTTATTTAGTATTTTAATTATGTATTTTTATTTTTAATAGTAATAGTAGTTTATTTACTTTATCTTTCTTTTATGTTTTGTAGTTAATTTCTGCTGGGAGAAGGGTGAATTTTTTATTATTATAATTTAGATTAATCTCCATTAAATTATAATATATAAATTTTCTTAAAACTTGACTTAGTTGGATATCGCCTTTATGGTCGTTTGGACTTAATTAAATTGATTATAACCTGACTAAATTGGATACCGCATTTATATTCGGTTGGAATTAATTCAAAATCTGACTTAATCAGGATACCGCCTATATGGTCGGTTAGTAATGACATGCAAATTTATATATTATAATATGTGAGATTTCTAAATTAGAAATAGTAAATGTGGATCCCCTAACCCCATAATTTTATTTTTAATCTAAGAAAGTGATGAAGCATAATATTTACATGCTTAATAATTGATTTAATTATATTTTGTTTAATGCTTTAGTTTGTTTATTGAATCTTAAGCTTTATGCTTCTTGTTGCCTGATCACCAGTAAGATTGATGTGGTAAACTTAAAATGAACTTGGAAAATGGATTTTAGGTTTCAGCCTTAGATTCAATAGCTCACGATCTCACCTTAGGGTAGATGTCCATTAGGTAGATTTTCTTACAGGATAGACATATACCTGTCTGGCGGGGGTAGCCACAATTGGAACTTAATCTTAATGAATTTGGAGTAACTTGGTTAACATAGGAATATAGTTAATTGGGTTATTCTGGGTGTTTGCATCTGACCATCGACAGAGGCTTTTGCATATCTTCGTGTTCCAGGTTAACAAACTAATTTATTACATATGTATAGGAGAATCAATTCATCTTTAGAATAATATTGTATGGAATCACAACCCTAGATATTTGTTTTCTCTATTATTAGTTTCCTTTGTTTTATTTTATATTTTTATTTATTTATTTATTTATCAAATCCACATTCAACCAACCAATCAGCAATCATTTCTTTCTCATCCTCTTGTGATCGATATTTTTATACTACTTGAGCGATACGTGCGCTTGAGTTACATGTGTGTTTATTCACCGATCAACCGTCTTATGCCATCATCTCAACATGTTTGCTGCTTTTAATACTGCTCCCCAGATACAGCGCCAACTGTTACCGGATCATTTTCATTCCAGTGGAAAATCGGTAAACTCACTCCTTGAACAATCCTCCTTCAACTGTGAATTTGTTTGGTTTGAGGACCGAAGACAAACTTAGCAAAAGATGGAAAACACACAGACAAGACAAATGGTTTAACATGGTTCAGCAGAATGGATGAAACCTATGTCCATGGGCACAAGGGAAAATGAAGCTTTTATAACGTGATCGGGTATAACCGATATGCCTATCTATCGAGCTCGTCTGACCGACCTCTTACAAGCTCACACTTATACTTAAGCTTTTCTTTCTCTTTTACAAGTTGTGTACGAAATGAAATTAGCTAACCCTTTACAATGAACTCTCAACCCTATATATATTAGGGTAAATTCTACTGTTACACCAATCTCATGACGTTAGCAACATGAATCTACCGTTAATGCGATGGCTCTCCCAAAAGTAGCTCTGTCACCTAACATCTCTTTAAACCAAGCTATTATACCCTCTGCCACACGCTACCTGCAGCCTGTAATCTATCATCTCTCATGTGATAGCGTGTGCTAGAAGATAAGCCGGGGACCTGTTTTGGTCACGTCAGATAGCTTTGGAAGGTGCAAGTCCCCATATAGGGCATACTTCATCTTGACTTGATCACACCACTAATACCCAACTCGAACGACTGGGTCGGGCAACTGAAAAAACTGTCATCTTGCTCTGCTGTGCTACAAGGTCGGGTCGTATTTGAGACATTCACTCTGCTTTGCTCTTCTGAATATTTTTCCAGATCGGGTCTTGAACTTTTAAACCGATCCTCATTCTGACATGAGGCTTTGAATGCCGAGCAGCTCTAAGAGTCTGATGATGGGGAGATTTGACCTGACCACCTTGGATCTGACCACTTCGGATCTGACCACTTTGGATCTGATCACCTCGGACCTGGTCACCTCGGATCTAGTCACCTCGGATCTATCTTCCAATCTACCCCTAAGTTCTGCCCCATATTGCCTCCATGTGCCTCGGGCTTGGGTCATGATCTTTTTTAGGCATCACCTCGGATTCAGGCTCCTCTGTTTGACCTCTCATCCTCACAAGGATCTTGGGCAATTATCTGTCAAGTGTAAAACTCATTTTACCATTTCTTGGGATTCTTATTTCTTGGGGGCCTAAAAATAACCATCAACAGTATCTTATTGAGATTTCATGTTTGTGGATGAAGTTGGAGACTTGAGAATTTGAAGAGTTGATTTTAATTTGAATTTAATAGTGTAGGATTGAATTTGTTGATTTGAAATTATTTAGATATTAATATTTTTAATTTCTCATTTACCACCTTTCGAGTTATTTATACCATACCCGGAACTTCAGTCGCCACTCCATAATATAAATCAAATTTTAGTTCTTTCCTCTTATGCGATAAGGCATTTTGAAATACCTTCGCCATCTACAACCATATGGGCTTCAATAATACTCTGTAATTAATTATGTCGTTTTGAATTAATTGTTTACATCATATTCAAGTTAACCCACTGATCTCTATATAGGATTTTTTTTTTCTTTTAAAAAAATAAAATAAAATTCTCATTAGATTAAGAAAAAAAATCTTATAGAATATAAGATAGAAAAATGTCCATCCAAATAAAATGTTCACAATTTAGAACAATACATTTTATTACGAAATTTATTGCTTCATTAGAATTTCTTGATATATGACAAATCTTAAAATTTTATTTAAATTTTTAATTATTAAAGACGTTGAATTTCGTCAATAACACAAAATGCTGAGTCCAGTCCTCACATGATTATAATAAAATGCATATACTAACCAAGATGACAAAAGCATGTGGCGGCTGAGTTCAGTCATCTCATGATTCAGACCCACTCATAATAATTTATTTATGAAGTGCTCAGTTCTTTAAAATCCCCTTCATATTCAAACTTACAAAAGCCGAAATTTACGAGGGGGGACAATGCTAGTGTCAATTTGAAAAGGCTAGTCTGTTATTGGCAGGGGAAAAATGAATTTGTTTAATTAAGGAAAGTGGAATCTCTTTTACTTAAACGAATAGAAGACTTTCCCTTAAAAAATTCTCTAGATTCGAAATCTCGCATTTCAGATAAGTTGCGGATCGGATCAAGTGGCGTTTAATTTTTACTCATATTTTTGTTCATAAAGATATCAATAGTGTATCTTGTTTTTAAGTGTATAATTTCTATATCGATAATATGTCAATTTTTTTTCCGTGAAATATATTATATTTTGAGAGATATTTAAGTTTTAAATAAATAAACGTGTTGGATTTGTGCTTTTCTTTTTTTTTTCTTTTGTTATTAATTTTGGTGAATTTACTATATTATGACTAAATGTAAAATTTTAAATTTGATTAGGATTAAATAACAAAGACTATTATAATTGGATTTTTTTAATAAAAGCCAATAATGAACCAAGACATCAAAACGGGATAGGAAATAGTATATATATATATATATATATATGTGATGAGCGGTTAATATACAAATATTTATCACCTCTCTATCTTAGTGTTTTATGTGTCATCTCGAATTTTATGAGTGTTTTAATGTGTTTTGGATTTATTTTACTGTCAAGATCATAATAAGGTTTAACCGGATTCAACGAGCAATGAAATGACAAATTCGGAGCCAAATTGGGTCATATTTCAGATTCAAAACACACGTCTCGACGTTGAAAGCACGTCGTGACGTTCTGCTTCACAAAATCCAAGTAGAACGCACAAATTATGGCGCATCGCGATGTTGGTCTTGCGCCGATGATGGACGCGCGTCACAACACGGAGGATGCAATTCCCATATCATCCAAAACTTGAATTTTAACAAGGAAAGCCCCTCAGACTTCCTATATAAGTACAAGCTCGTCCCAAAACTTAAAAAATACCTCATAACATAATCTTGAAGCCTCGGAGAGTAGAATAACATGTAGAGCAAGGTAAGAACGAAGTGCTTCAACCGGTGCTTGAGATTGAAGACGAAGACTGCAAACGAGAGTTCTTTCTTCTCTTTTCTCTCTAGCTTTATCTTTATGAGTTCTTATCTTGTATTTATGGTTAGTTTATTTTTATTGAATATCATGAGAAGCTAAATCATTAATCTAGGGTTGTAATAGATCACAAGAATAATATTTAATTAAGTTGGATCTTTTCATTCTTTTGGGTTTGTTATTGAATTATTTCTTATTCTCTATGTTTGAATGTATATTTTATTATCTGGCTAACAATAAAATAGTGTGATAAATCCTTAGGAACTCGACAAAGGGAATTTGAGCTAGTTATGGGAATAATAGCGCATAATCTAATTCTCTTGAATAGATTTCCTTGTATGATAGACACATATCTGTAAGGCATACGTAGCCAATATTAGAACATGTCCTTAATGAATTTGGTTTAAGTTGGTTAACATAAACATATAGTTAATTGGCTTAATCTGAATATTTCTACCTGATCATCGAAAGAAACTTGTAGATAGTTTAGTGTTTTAGGTTAATAATTCATAACAACTATGCAATTGAATGAATCGTGCTTGAATCCATTATTTGTGTGCTTAGGTGAAGTTACAACCCTAAATTCTTTTATCACATAAGGTTTCCTCCAAACGTTGTATTTGTTCTCTAGTTATTTGTAGTAAATTAATTTTTATTAAATTTCTCTCTTTAACCATTTGTTTAGCTGTAGTTAAGTAAAGTAAATTTAATTTTAGTATTAATAAGAGAAATAATAAGTTCATGTGGGTATGAAATCCGACTGTATGTTACTGTATTACTTGAACAATACGTGCACGTAATACGTACAATTACGTGCGATATTATAATCGCGATCAATATATATATACAATCATTCTAAGATGCGGACACTCTCATTTTCCAAAGACATTGTTAAAAAAATACGAATTCCAATATATTAAAATACACAAAAAAAAAAAATTAAATAAAAAATCTCTATATACGAGATTTAGTATTTCAGTTAAGTTGCGGATCCGATCAAGTGGGGTTTATCTTTGTTAATGGACCTACCTATATCAGCTACTGCCCAAAAAAAAAAAGCGATCAAAGGGCACAAATTCACTAAAATAGTAAAATATGGAATTCAGCACATTAACTAAAATAGTAAAAATAAAATAAAATAGATATATAAAATCAAACACGTCACAAAGTTGCCGTGAGCTTCTAGCTGGAAAGTGGGAATATACATATGAATTAATTTAAAATCTGATTAATAAATGTCAATTAACTAGTGGCTGGCGAGCTTATGAGTCAAAAGCAAATGTGGAAATTCTGAGCTCTTGCTAAAATATTTATATATCTTACTGGCTTTCCTTTACAAAATTAATAAGTCGATCATTGATAAAAAGTTAAGTGACAAAGGCAAATGATCTTTAGATAGATGATCTCCTGTCACATCGACCCGCAGATACAAACCAAATCACTTTGGATATATATATATATATATATATATATATATATATATATATAAAAGCCTTTAGTGAGCTAATGAGCTGATGATAACTTGCTACGAAGTTTCAACTGCACATGCATGCAATATAATGGGAAGATGCTTTGTTTAACCTTATGTGGTGGTGTCAAGAGTAGGCTGACTATGTCTAAGCACAAATCTGATTGCATAATTTTTTTATTTTTTTTTAGAAAAAATAATAATAAAATATTTAATCCACTAATATTTATCTAAAAGAAAATATTAATCATCCCTAAAATAAAATCATACTTCCGCCTCCTCATATATTAAGCTCATATAGTCTTCTAATTCTTTATGTCAACAAGTGTTATTTCACTTGGTCAAGATATCCCCTACTTCATTAATAAAGTCTTTAGTTCGATTTCTCACGATGAAATGAGTGAATAAAGATCATGTAATTATGAGCTTTCAGATATTGTTTTATTTGTCTACGTATTTTATTCTCATCTCCTTTAGGTCAATGATGATCGCCAAGTGAAAACTAGAAACTATGGGGATGTTCATATTCTTTTCTTATTTGTAATGTGTGAAGCATTTCTTAAAACTTTTTTTATCGATTCGATGGAAAGAACTTTGGGTGGTGGTCGAATGTCATTGTTGTTCTGCAACTCTCTTGAAAGTAGCTAGCATATACACATTTTATGTGAAAATCCTGCATTCCGAAAGATAATGTGATGAGGATAGATAGCTAATAAACGCTTGACTAAGTGGATTGAGTGATTTTCTTTGGTTAGACATACAAGTTTTCGACTTCCTTAATTCTAGAAGGTGGAGACTAAAAAAATCAATTTGAACTCTGTCCACTCATACTCCAAAAAAATAAAATAATATTTATAATCTAGAAAGCCATTGAAAGGATAAATTAAGAAAGAGTAATTGCAACATTTTTCCTAGCGTGATAACCCAACTGAATATCCTTAACTAAGTAGAGAGTAAAATGGAATAATTTCTCAAATGTCATGGTACAAATCTTGCAACTGTAATTATTTATGATGATCAGATCAAGATTGGAACTATTTAGGTTAACATAAAGAATTGCAGACTAATTATGATGGTAGTTAAGCCTAAATTATCCCACTGAATTAATGTCCATCTGGCTTTTATATCATTATTATAATAATCTATTTGAGCGAAAGGAAATTATGAAAATTGACTTCTGAGGGAGCAAAGGAAAACGAAAAGGAAAGTGGACAAAAGAATATAAATTTAGATTCTGAGTTGTTTTAATAGCAATATACAGTTAAGATTCAGTTACATTCAAATTGTTATTTGTTAGTTTCATTTTTATTGGCAATGTTCGTGACAAAACATGTTCAATTGAGTTGTAATAAGTCTTGAAGAACTTGGAGTACTTGGACTAGTTTTTGGAAAAGCTGGAGTATTTTCGTTAGTGCTGTGTACGTTGTAGCGTTCGAACGTGTGGCGTTAGTGGCACGTGCTCCATTGGGTTCGAACCAAACATTCCAGAGAGCAATCGTTCGTGGTACGTTCGAGTAAGCGTTCGAACGAAACATTCCAGAGAGCCATCGTTCGTGGTGCGTTCGAGTAGCATTCGAACGAGTTTTTCCAGTGGGCACGCGTTCGTGATGCGTTCGAGTAATCGTTTGAAAGCGACTGCGATTTGAACGCGTTTTTCAGCCTTTTCACTTTGAAAAAACCCTAAATCTTCACCCTACCTATAAATAGAACATGTAGCCACCATCCCCATGAGTTGAAACACATTTCCCTTGAGCCAAAATCTCTCAAAGCTTTCCACCTTAATTGATTGTACCATTGAAGACTTCTTATTTTCTTCCCTTCTTTGTTAATGGTGAGAATCCCTATTTGATAAACCTTCAACACAACCAAACCCAAAATTCCTAATCCTTTAGAGTTCTCAAGGAGGAAGATTGGTATTCGGAGTTCCGACGTGCGTAATGATTTGATTCACTCAGAGACTTCAGAGGTTTAGAAGACAACCGTGGTGTGCGGGCTTAAGGAGTTCCTTGGGTTCTTACAATCTAGAGGTACTTGAGTCGGTGGAGTTGCCACCATAGGTCTTGACCATCGTAAGTTTTTCCTCTATATAGTGGATTGGGCTGGTAGCCGAGATACCCTGAGTAGTTTTTGTACTCGCACGAGTTTTCCACTTCGTCACCAAAATTATTGTGTTGATTTTGTGTGATTGATTTTATTTGATGTATTTATATTTTGCATTAAATTGATATTGTGGGGTTTTATTGTTATTGGTTGATATTATGGGTAATGCTATGATACCCAAGGGTATTTCATACCCTTGGGTATCATAGTTGCATGTTCAATGCAACTTTGAGCATTGAACATGCAACTTCTACTAATAAACATGCAACTGATTTCATGTTTTAAAAAATTTCATGTTTATTGATATAATTTGCATGTTTAATGCTCAAAGTTGCATGTTCAATGCTCAAAGTTGCATTGAACATGCAACTTTGATACCCAAGAGTATGTGATACCCTTGGGTATCATAGACATGCCCTGATATTATAGTTGCCTATTAGATTTCCATAGTTACAGTAATCAGAACTTGTCTTGATTATTGTGTTAAATTCCGCATAGAGTCAGAACCTAAGATAATCACGAATTTTCACTGTTTAATAACTACAAATTATAATTTATAAAAAGTTCAGTACAATATTCAGTTTAGCATTATTGAATCCAAATTCGAAAAATATATAATCTTTCATCTGGTAGACTGACGGGGTTTGTTAATTTGGCAGAAAAATTATGAAGGAATTAACTTAATGACTAAGTGGGCAAGCATTCCTAGGGTTATCAAATTCTATACGTAACTCTTAATGACCAATATTACTTATTATTATAGTCCATTATTAAAGGCACAATAAGTTTAGTGTTGTCCTTGACTTCTCAACCAGCCTAAGAGAAATAGATCAGCCCATGCATGATTCCATTTCCACCATGGATTCTTTGTTTCTTTTTAAGTGAGCGAATTTTTAACTCTATAAATTTAAACAATTGTATGAAATTTAACAAAATCCTAATTTTCAAAAAAGATAATTTCGTTCTATCTTAAACCACTTGAACTCATGTAACAATCATCTATCTTATAGTGACACAATTTTATATATGTTGTTGAATGGTTGAACGTTGAGGAATGGATATCTCAATTGCAGGTTGCTTCTCGCTTTTATGAGCTTCAAATGCTCCCATATATATCAGGACTCTAATTGTGTGGCTAATACTCTCTGTAATATTAGCTTAGATCAGACGTTACTGCTGATTGGTTATTTCACATTTTGAGGCTCCTACATTGGATTTTCTACGACTTTCCTCTTATGTGGATTATATTTTTCCTATTATTTCTTTGTTTTGGAATATTTGAATCAAACCGATACGCTTTTTTTTTTTTTTTTTAAGTTTTCTCACTGGATTTACTGATTAAGGTTTTAATGAGACAAATACCTCCATTTCCAATAGAAATAGCTCTTTGTTAATTTTTTTTTAATCTGTTGGTTGTATCAAACTTTATTTATTTTAATTATTAATAATATTTATCTTTCAGGTTGGTTAGGATGTGTTTTGGCGGGTGTTTAAAAAAAAAAGCTCCCTTCATTCCAATAACTAACTAATTTATTTATGTAATATTAAATATGAGCTTGTTTCTAACGATGTATAATGGTTATTTGCACAAAAAATTATGTTTTTTGCATTACACATTCAGGCCATCATATGGATTTAAACCTTGATGGAAGAATTTGAAGCTAAAATGAATCGATAAATTCAACTCTAGTTATTCATAAGAGCCTAAAAGGTTCAATTTATCCAATTGATTGAAGATTGAAATGGAAATGATAATTAACATAAATTGATAATAAAAGACTAATTAACAATAATTTTTCTTTCAATCAATTTTATTCTTACCACTGATCTCATCAAGGGAACTATAATCGAAGAGAGAAAAACTTATCACTCCAGATAGTAAGGTTTTTTTTTTTTTTTTTTTGAAACTCAGATAACAATCTTTAACTGATCATTGTAAGCCTCTGGGTTTCCTGAAAAACCCTAAATCTGTACTCATACACATAAGAATAAGGTAAACCATTGACTATTTCAAGGGCTTTTTATTCAGTGCCCTCCGGCAAGTACAGAGGCAGAAACCCTTATTTCGAAAAAGCTTGTTTTAAAAGAATTTAACAAAGAATATAATAGAAGAATTTTCTCTTAAAAAAAAAAACACTACAAAGCATGAAATATATATAATCCAGGAAAGAGGGAATGAACAATAACATTAATTCAGACAATATGTAACAGAACAACACAGAAATTTCACACACCAACAGCACAATTATCACATGTCGATAATAAAACACTGAAACTTCGAAGAAGAATTAAAATGCAGAGTGATATTAAATCACTATTATTTTTTCATTTTTCATACTAAGTAGTAAGTTGATTAAGGAAATATTGCACCGAGCATGCATCACTCTTTAGGGCAATGGCCACCAGGAGTGGCTCCCGAAATATGAGTGCACGGAGAAGGACCAACGGGTGGCACGGGAGCTCGTTCTAGTGGATTAATAACCGACACCCAACTGTCACTACTTCTCGGCTTCTTCTCTCCTTTTAATCTAAATGCAACAACAGGTAGTTTGGTAAGAATCGACAAGATCAAAAGCATCATAGTGAGAGCTCGATATAAAGCTTTTCCGCTAAATTTCATCCTTGCTTTGCGTTTTGAGATGAATAATTAATGAACTTAGCTTGTAATTAAACCTAATCTTATTAGAGAACTGATCAAATAAGCTCAATATTGCAAGAGTGAAGAATTTGTCTCTCTAGATATGCCATTTTATAGATGGAAAAGTTGCCCTAAAAACAAATTTATTTAAATTCCCCTTTTTCTAACTCTAAAGTGGCTTACTTTCTCTCTAATTACCTTTCTCTATAGTTAATTTATTGGGGCTTGCATGGATGTGATGTATGAGGTGGATTTTTTCTTTTTTATTTTTTCCATGAGGGATGCAATAAGAGTATTTTTCAAGAATTCTCCATCTTAATATCGTTCCCATCCAATAATATTTAACTGTGAAATTCTAATGAGATTCGATGCATTAATATTGGTATAAGATGGATCTTAATTTTGATATATGGTTGACAACTCATTATTGTAATTAATAGCAAAATGAAAACTATATATGCTACACTTACAAAAGTTAAAATGTATGTTTCCTCTAATTTTGTGAGTGAGTTAGAAGATTAGATGAAACATTTTTTACGATTTTTTATATGGATTGAGATTTTTATATAGCTGGAGGCCGGTATTCTTTATTTTTTCAGATTTTTCATAAAATTTATCAAGCAAGATTTTAACGAGGTTATACATTCTATTTATTTGTTGAAGCTAGTTCTAGTCATTCTATTCTATTTTGATTGTATCGACTTGAGGCTATATAATTACAATTATATATGTATGTATGTATGTATGTATGTATGTATGTATGTATGTATGTATGTATGTATGTATGTATGTATGTATGTATGTATATAAGAATTTCTTACTTAGACGAATAGATACCATGTAGATGTAGTCACCGACATCTAAATCTTCGCTCTGATACCATAATCGTAACACCCCTTCAGAGCCAGTGTGCTACCTATAGGAGATAGGAATAACCAATCTTCTTGAGCCTCAAAATTTATGAAAAACGGGCATGACCCGCCCAAAAATGGACATTCAGGATCACAGTCAAGAACCACAAAGACTGAACAATTATCAAACCTACAAATAGGACCTCCGGTCTCAACTCAAACAACACAATTCTCATCATCAATTTATAGGGCTCCGTGCCCAAATCAAAACATTCAACCCAACACTTAATATTACGCACATATAATAGTGTGTTTTAATTAATTAATACAAACAAACACAATAATGTCATAATTTACTAAACCATAAGACCCTTTCCAGGACTCCAGATTGGGTGACTGCAGCTTGAGTAATCCATCGTCTCGAGCAAGATGTCTGGGCCAAAGTGGATGACTGATCAGGTTGCCAACCTGTAAAAATAACAATGATGGTGGCGTGAGTAATAGAAACTCAGTAAGTAACTACACACACTACAAACGAACATGATTGAAGCTTCAAATACAATACTTATGAACATATATACATATTTACAGTTATTTATTAAAACATCTTTAACTCATACTGTTATTTTTACTTCAGGAAATATGAGTTCATGAGACGTACCTAAATTGAATCAAAAACAACTTACGCGCATACCTCCTCGAACATTGAAACTTCAAATTACAAATTATCCAAAGTACATAACTTATATAAGCTTCCAAATTCTCTACATTACAAACATGTCATAATCATTAAGAGTAAAATACAGCACATATGCTCATTCAACTCGAATTTCATATGATCAACTTCAAGCTTTTCTTCATGAATACACATGACATGCTAATGCTAATGGGATATTTTGGCGTAGCTGAAATAGCCACTAGAAATTCCCAAAACTAGGTGTCTACTAATATGTATTAATAGATGCATTAATATTGGTATAAGATGGATCTTAATTTTGATATATGGTTGACAACTCATTATTGTAATTAATAGCAAAATGAAAACTATATATACTACACTTAAAAAAGTTAAAATGTATGTTTCCTCTAATTTTATGAGTAAGTTAGAAGATTAGATGGAACATTCTTTATGATTTTTTATATAGATTGAGATTTTTATATAGTTGGAGGCCGATATTCTTTATTTTTTTAGATTTTATATAGTTGTAAGAATTTCTTACTTAGACGATCGGATACCATGTAGCTGCAGTCACCGACACCTAAACCTTCGCTCTGAATTGTAACACCCTGCCAGAGACATGGTGCTACCTGTAGGAGATAGGAATAACCCATCTCGTTGAGCCTCAAAATTTATGAAAAACGGGCATGACCCACCCAAAAATGGACATTCGGGATCACAGTCCAGAACCACAAAGACTTAATAACTATCAAAACTACAAATAGGACCTCCGGTCTGAAGTCAAACAACACAATTCTCATCATCAATTTATAGGGCTCCGTGTCCAAATCAAAACATTCAACCCAACACTTAATATTACACACATATAATAGTGTGTTTTAATTAATACAAATAAATACAATAATGTCATAATTTACTAAACCATAAGACCTTTCCCAGGACTCCAGATTGGGTGACTGCAGCTTGAGTAATCCATCTTCTCGAGCAAGATGTCATGGTCAAAGTAGATGGCTGATCAAGTTGCCAACCTGTAAAACTAACAAGATGGTGGCTTGAGTAATAGAAACTCAGTAAGTAACCACACACTACAAACGAACAAAATTGAAGCTTCCAATACAATACTTATGAACATATATACATATTTACAGTTATTTATTAGAACACCTTTAACTCAGGAAATATGGGTTCAGACGTATCAGAAGTGAATCAAAAATAACTTAATTGCATACCTCCTCGAATATTGAAACTTCAAATTACACATAATCCATAGTACATAACTTATACAAGCTTCAAAATTTTCTACATTACGAACATGTCATAATCGTTAAGAGTAAAGTGAATCACACATACTCATTTAACCCGAATTTCATATGATCAACTTCAGACTTTTCTTCATGAATACACGTGACATGCTAATGTTAATGGGATATTTTTGCGTAGCCGAAATAGCCACTAGAAATTCTCAAAGCTAGTGTTGGGTTTCTAGATTAGTCTCAAGGATCATTCAAGAAAGAAAATCATGTGCGAATATAACAAAGAAGCATGGCGGAATCATACTTACATTGATCGGCTTTGGCGATGCGTTGAACGCAAAAATCTTCAAGCTTTCGGCAATAGTCATTTTGTGCTCCTTGTCATTTTCGGTCAATCTCCATGGATGGATCTCCATGCTCCAAGCTTTGTGTTGTGATTCCATGCTCATGAATAGGTTTCCCTATCACCTTGGATGACCCTTTAGTGTGCTAGCACAAGAAAAATTGCCACAAATTTTCTTTCAAACTTCTTCTTGCTCTCGGTTTTGAGAGAAACCAAAGAGAGAAGAAAATGGTTTCAAAGCCGAGAGAGGGAGGAGGGAAAATTTAGTTCCAAACCATGTGTGTGTGAAGTGAGTGAGAGAATTTGTGTGTTGTGTATCTAATACACAAAATGAAAGTCAAAATACCAAAATAATAAAATAATGGCAAATGTATTTCAAGCCATCACACTATAGTGTTTTGCACTCAACCATCAAATCCCATCAACTTACATCAATCAAAGTGACTAAAGTTGACTAGTGATTTAACGTTTGATGTGACATGTGGGCCCCACTTGAATTCGAAATGCGAGTGGGCCCGCAAACACTCCCGGGCTCGGGTTCGCTAATTCCGAATTAACGATTTTCCGTTGCGACGTAATTAAATCAAATTTAATTGAATAATTGTGCCTAGCAAAATTACTATTCACGTCGCTAACGAATTAATTCCAAATTAACTCGTTCGCCTGAATTAAAATCTAATTTTAATTATACGTCGAAATCCAATTTCGTATAATATATCGAATATATTATTTTGTCGATTAATTCCAAATTAATCGTTCTCTCTCTTTAATTAATATTTTATCTCAGATAAAATATCTCCGTAATTAATCCCAGATTAATTTTCTCTCTCTTATAATTAATCCCAGATTAATAAAGTGCGAGTCATACGTCATCGGTGAATCTTCGGGAAGCGACCCATGAGATCCCCGAATATATTGGCAGTAAATCCGGTCGTCGGACTATCTGAACACGTACGTACCTAGTACTATGTTTTTACCTATTTACAAGACATGGTTGGCTTCTAGCAAAGCACTATGCCTACCCAATTCTCCAGAAATATTCTTACTGGAATATGTGATCTATATCAGGCGTAGTATACGTAGTATTGCGTATTGCGATCCAGCATCAGATGTCACATGCAAGGCCTGGGGCTGGAATTGTGTCTGCCCCGTACGAAGCACATATCGGATCTCTGGTAACTAGTCTCTATAATCGGATAACCATGACCTAGTCATATTATCTCGATGACTGCAGTACATAAGAGCACTAGTTCCGTATCCTACGTGATCATCATCTCCGCTATGACTGGAGTGATACTTCCATCTTGACATCACACCCAATACACTACGATTCTCAATATACCCAGAAGAGGCGTACACAGAACCTGTTAAAGCCCTGGACGACCAAAACCAAAGTATATTGATTGTCGCAAGTATTAGCGGTGCAAGTCTCAGGTTAAGACCAAATACACCTACCCTGATTCGGACTTCCATAGACACATAGTCATACTACCAATGGAATTCCGAGGGGTCTATCCAGAGCGAAGCTGTTTCCGTACCATCGGTAAACAAAACCTCCTATTACACTTGCATGAGTATCCTATACCCAAATATATGAGAACTATGCCGTTATGCTCCCACAACGCGCACAAGTGTAATACTAGTCTCTTACGCATTATCGATGTCCAATCTCGATAATACTCTGACTAGGGATGTTTAATGATTAAACCTTCGTGGATTGATACTGTCTCATATCATCTCAATCCGGAACTAATCATATGGACCTTCTATCATTTATATATCTTGGTAATCTAATTACAAATGATAAAAGGGCAATTTCCTTTGTCACATAGTTAATTTGTACAACAACACCATGATCTGTACAAATAGTGATGCTATGGGTCATAATTGTCTAACAATCTCCCACTTGGCCTATAGCCAATCACTCAAGTGTCATACACCCGAACTATGTACGGTTCGCTCAAACTTCTACTGAGAAAATGTTTTCGTCAGCGGATTTGTAGTGTTATCATCTGATGCGATTTATTCGATCATCACATCGCCACGATGTATGATCCGAACGAATCAGATGAATAATTGAAGTATATATCTGGATCGTTGATGAGACCATTAATTCTTTAGCCTGTGCTGTTGCCTAGCTCAGCTCCTAACAGAACTATTCCTAATCTAATTAGGATTATTATCGATCCAAAAGGCTTCTATTGCTGCCTCAGCTGCAACAATAATCCACTTTTATTGTTTATTCGGTAACAATATCTTGCTTGGAAGATATCCATCTCACTGTTTCGTTATTCAAACTTTGTAGTACCTTGTTACGACTTATAGTCGTTTATATCGGTTGGAAAACTTGCAACGGTGAACCCAGTCACTTCAAGTTCTCCTTCTCCATAGTATAAGAAAGCATCCTTAGTTCATCTAAGATACTAAAAGATGTTCTCAACATCAATCCAGTGACTATCACTTGGATTGGCCCGATTGTGACTCCATATGCTCAAAGCATATGAGACACCAAGTCACGTACATTTTTCAATGTACGAGTTCTCTGAGAGTACCAACAACTTTAAATCTATCCCAGTAGATCTTTATTCCTAGAATAAAGGTTGTCTCTCCCAAGAATTCTACGGAGAATTTTTCATGAAAGCCAAGCTTTCACCGATTGTATTATGGGAATATCATTTCCAAGAAATGATATGTCATCATTACTTTAGGACATTCACTGTCAGTGCGCTCCCACTAACCTTCTTATATACACAAGAATCATTTTCGTTTTGAATTAAATCATATACCATTATGATTACATCAAAACGATAATTCCAAGAACGCTATGCTTGCTTCAATCCATCCATGGATCGAATTAACTTGCAAACCTTGTTTGCTCATTTTGGTACGACAAAACCGTCAGGATGTTGTAAACATCCTCCAATAGGTTTCCGTTAAGGAAAGCGATTTTGGCATTCAGCTGCCATATTTCATGAATGAAATATGCAACTTCAGCAAGCATTATCCAAATGGATTTAACCATGGCAACGGTTAAAAGGTTTCATCGTAATCGACACAATGTTGATAACGATACCTTTTCGCTACAAGCCTAGCTTAGTACGTTGGTATGTTGCCTTCCATGTATGTCTTCCTTGAAGACTTATATAGTACCAATAGGCACAATGCATTCCCGTACAACAACCAGTGTCTAAACTTGGTTGGTACACATGGAATCCATTTCGGAATTCATGGCACTTTGCCATGATAGGGAGTCGATACCTTGTATCACTTCCTCATACGTAGTCAGTTCGTATTCCTCAATAAGATTGACATCTTTATGAGGTGAGATCAGAAACCCATACCTCCCAGGTTGTTTTCTTACTCTCTCCGAATTACGTGGTTCTTGTGTATTCGAAGATTATTGGTATAGTTTCATCCTTGATGAACTATTTGTTTTCCATTAAGGAATTGGTGCCTGGAATAGTATTACTCCGATTTTTATCGAGTTTTACTTTCCTCCCACTTACCACTGCATATAGGTATTCCTCTTAGGAAAACCGCATGGCGAGCAACAATTACATTGTTCTCTTGTGAGATGTATAAGTACTATACTTTGGTTTCCCTAGGATAACCTAAAAATTAGGCACTTATCCGATTTGGGTTCTAGTTTGGTATCATCCAAACATATGCCTAGCATTCCCAAATCTTCAGGATTGAGAAAACCCAGTTTCTTTCCTGTTCATATCTAATATGAAGTCTGTCAAACAGATTTTTATGGAACCTTATTCAAAATATGTTTTGCACTGTTTAAAGCTTATCCTTTGAAGGAAATGGTAGCTCAGAGCGACTCATGATTAACCTTATCATGTCCAACAAAATTCGGTATCTCCGTTCGGACACACCGCCAATTGACGTGTTCCGGGAGGAGTCATCATTGAAAGAATACTATACTCTTTCAAGTATTTGAGAAACTTATTGCTTAAGTATTTTCATCATGGTCCAATCATGGTGTTTAATACTTTAGCCGATCTGTTTGTCTACTTCGTGTCGAAACTCTTTGAATTAATCAAAAGTTTTTGATCCGTGTTTCAATAGAAACACATAACCATAACACGATGCCACATCCGTAAAGGTTTCGAAGCATTCATATCTTCCTCTAGCCTAGCTAGATATGGACCCACTTACGTCACTATGAACGAGGGCTAACAGATCGGTGGCATTTGCACTTTTACCAAGGAAAAAGTGTTATAGGCACTTTGCCTAATAAACTAGATTCGTAGACATTATTTGAATGGAATCAAATCTGTCCTAGTACCCACTCTTCGAAAGTGTGGATATACGAGTCTTGTTAATTGTGTCCCAGACTACAATGCCACTTATAAGTCTCAACTGATTAATTCAGTTTAAGCTATTTGTATGTCATGTTATACGTTTGAGATTTATTTATATTCAAAATATAAATATTGTTATTCACATCTAATGTGTTTATCTCATTATCATCTTTATAAAATGAAACACTTTAGTGTTCTAGAATATAAAGGTATATCCGCAACGGATTATACTATGATATAGAGATAATGTTCCTAGTCAAACTAGTTACATTGTAACAGTTTCCTAATTCAAGTACATACCCAAAGGGTAGTTCCTAAACTTAGGTATCTACGGTTAAAACAGTGACTCTCATCCCATTTTCAATTCGTAGATAAATCTCAATTGAAGTCAGTATCCTGCTAATCAGCAGATTCTGCAAACCAGTACATATTTATGTACCACATTCAGTATCTAAAATCCAATTTTAATACTAGTATTGAACATATTTATGACAAACATATTTGAAGCCGGAGCCTTGCCCCGTCTTTTCTTCCTTCATGTCTGCCTTGTCCATACGGCAGTCACGCTTCCAGTGACCTCGTTTGCCACAATTTAGGCAGACATCTTGGGATGTGTCATTTGTCTTCCGAGAAGATTATAATGATTTTGCCTTTGCCCATTTTTCACCCCCAGAAGCCTTTGGCCAAGCCTTGGCCTTCTGGAAGGTTGAAGTAAGAAGCATCTTGCGCTTCTTGCCCTATTGCAAACTCTGGCTTTGTCTCCTTGAGTATAGCCATTAACTCTCCAAGAGTTATTCTATTGCAATTAGTACTTCTTATATCTAAGGATAGATCTATGAAGATCCTTCAATTTCAATATCATACTATAAGGATCCAATCCTTAGTTCTGACTAAGAAATTAAGGAGTCTTTGCGGCAAGCATTGTTGGGTTTCTACGGTCTAACTGGGATCGAATCAAGCAATGAAACAATATGCGAATACATCAAGGAGGTGCGGAATACTCACAATGATCTGTTGAGCGATGCGACGAACACAAAAACTTCAAGCTCCCCTCCATGGTGTTCACGACAGTGGACTGGTTTTTGCTCCTCCAAGAATTCGGGCATCACCTCCATCAAGCTCCAAGCTTTGTGTTGTGATTCCATGCTCACGGGTGCGGTTCCCTATCACCTTCGCAAGAGTCCTAAAGCGTGCTAGCACTCCGGAAATTTTGCCGCAAAACTTCATTTCTTCTCCTTCAAGTCTCGGCAGAAACCAGAAAAATGAAGAGAGAAAATGCCCCTTGGGCGAGAGAGAAGAAGAGAAGAATGAGAGAGTGTGTATTGTGTTGGTTGTTTTGTTTTTGTTTATCTAATACACAAAAACCAAAAGTCAAATATCAAATAAAATATTGATAAATGTCTTTCAAGCCATCAAAAGCTTTCCAACCACTTACATCAATCATGAATAGTGACATTGTGTCAATCATGAATAGTGATGTGACTTACATCACAAGAATGACTAATGATTTGACGCTTGATGTGACTTGTGGGCCCAACTAGATTCGAAATACGAGCGGCCCCGCAAACACTCCCGGGCTCGGGTTTGCTAATTCTAAATTAATGAATTTTCTATTGCGACGTAATTAAATAATTATGCCTAGTAAAATCACTATTCACATCGCTAACGAATTAATTCTAAATTAACTCGTTCGCCAGAATTAAAATCTAATTTTAATTCCACGTCGAAATCCAATTTCGTATAATATATCGAATATATTATTTTATCGATTAATTCCAAATTAATCGTTTTCTCTCTTTAAATGATATTTTATCCCAGATAAAATATCTTCGTAATTAATCCCAGATTAATCTTCTCTCTCTACTAATTAATCCCAGATTAATAAAGTGCGAGTCATACGTCATCGGTGAATCTTCGGGAAGCGACCCATGAGATCCCCAGATATGTTGGCAGTAAATTCGGTCGTCGGACTATCCGAACAAGTATGTACCTAGTACTATGTTTTTACCGATTTACAAGACAAGGTTGGCTTCTACCAAAGCACCATGCCTACCCAATTCTCCAGAAATATCCTTACAGGAATATGTGATCTATATCAGGCGTAGTATACATAGTATCGTGTATTTCAATCCAGTATCGGATGTCACGTGCAAGGCCTGGGGCTGGAAATGTGTTTGCTTTTACAAAGCACATATCGGATCTCTGGTAACTAGTCTCTATAATCGGATAAACATGACCTAGTCATAATATCCCGATAGCTGCAGCATATAAGAGAACAAGTTTCGTATCCTACGTGATCATCATCTCCACTATGACTGGAGTGATACTTCCATCTCGACATCACACCCAATACACTACGATTCTCAATATACCCAGAAGAGGCGTACACAGAACCGGTTAAAGTCCTGGACTACCAAAACCAAAGTATATTGATTATCGCAAGTACTAGCGGGGCAAGTCTCAGGTTAAGACCAAATACACCTACCCTGATTCGGACTTCCATAGACACATAGTCATACTACCAATGGAATTCCGAGGGGTCTATCCAGAGCAAAACTGTTTTCCGTACCATCGATAAAACACAACCTCCTACTACACTTGCATGAGTATCATATACCAAATATATGAGAACTATGTTGTTATGCTCCCACAACGCGGACAAGTGTAATACTAGTCTTTTCCGCATTATCGATGTCCAATCTCGATAATACTCTGACTAGGGATATTTAATGATTAAACCTTCGTGGATTGATACTGTCTCATATCATCTCAATCCAGGAACTAATCATAAGGACCTCCTATCATTTATATATCTTGGTAATCTAATTACAAATTATAAGAGAGCAATTTCCTTTGTCACATAGTTAATTTGTACAACAACACCATGATCTGTACAAATAGTGACGCTATGGGTCATAACTGTCCAACAATCTCTCACTTGGCCTATAGCCAGTCACTCAAGTGTCCTACACTCGAACTATGTACGGTTCGCTCAAAGTTCTACTGAGAAAATGCTTTCGTTAGCGGATTTGCATGATTATCATCTGATGCGATTTATACGATCATCACATCGCCACGATGTATGATCCGAACGAATCAGATGAATAATCGAAGTATATATCTGGATCGTTGATGAGACCATTAATTCTTTAGGCTGTGTTGTGGCCTAGCTCAGCTGCTAACAGAACTATATCTAATCTAATTAGATTATTATTAATCCAGAAGGCTTCTATTGCTGCCTCAGCCGCAGCAATAACCCACTTTTGTTGTTTATTCGGTAATAAAATCTTGCTTGGAAGATTTCCAGCTCACTGTTTCGTTATTCAAACTTTGTAGTACGTTGTTACGACTTATAGTCGTTATTATCGGTTAGGAAACTTGCAGCAGTGATCCCAGTCACTTCAAGTTTTCCTTCTCTATAGTATAAGACAGCATCCTTAGTTCCTCTTAGATACTAAATGATGTTCTTAACATCAATCCAGTGACTATCACTTGGATTGGCCCGATTGTGACTCCATATGCTCAAAGCATATGAGACACAAGGTCACGTATATTTATTTCAATATACGAGTTCTCGGAGAGTATTAACAACTTAAATCTATCCCAGTAGATCTTTATTCCTAGAATAAAAGTTGTTTCTCCCAAGAATT
This sequence comes from Zanthoxylum bungeanum, assembly GCA_019454045.1. Lineage (NCBI taxonomy): Eukaryota > Viridiplantae > Streptophyta > Magnoliopsida > Sapindales > Rutaceae > Zanthoxylum > Zanthoxylum bungeanum. The sequence goes on along the minus strand of SKCR01046106.1, from coordinate 48,338 downwards.
CTACGGAGAATTTTCTTGAAAGCCAAGCTTTCACCGATTATATTTATGGGAATATCATTTCCAAGAAATGACATATTATCATTATTTAGGACTTTCGCTGTCAGTGCGCTCCCACTAACCTCCTTATATACACAAGAATCATTTTCATTTTGAATTAAATCATATACCATTATGATTACATCAAAACGATAATTCCAAGAACTCTATGCTTGCTTCAATCCATCCATGGATCGAATTAACTTGCAAACCTTGTTTGCTCATTTTTGGTACGACAAAATCGTCAGGAAGTTATAAACATCCTCCGAAAGGTTTCCATTTAAGGAAAGCGATTTTGACGTTCAGCTGCCATATTTCATGAATGAAATATGCAGCATTAGCAAGCATTATCCAAATGGATTTACCGTGGCAACAAGTAAAATATTTCGTCGTAATCGACACAATGTTGATAACGATACCTTTTCGCTACAAGCCTAGCTTAGTACGTTTGTACGTTGCCTTCCATGTATGTCTTCCTTGAAGACTTAATAGTACCAGTAGGCATAATGCCTTTTGGTACATCAACTAGTATCCAAACTTAGTTGATATACATGGAATCCATTTGGACATCATGGCACTTTGCCATAATAGGGAGTCGATACCTTGTATCACTTCCTTATACGTTGTCAGTTCGTGTTCCTCAAAAAGATTGACATCTTTATGAGGTGAGATCAGAAACCCATACCCCAGGTCGTTTTCTGACTCTCTCCGACTTACGTGGTTCTTGTGTATTCGAAGATTATTGGTATAGTTTCATCCCCGATGAACTATTTGTGTTCCATTAATGAATCGGTGCCTGGAATAGTATTACTCCGATTTTCATCGAGTTTTACTTTCCTCCCACTTACCACTGCATATAGGTATTCCTCTTAGGAAAACCGCTTGGTGAGCTACAATTACATTGTTCTCTTGTGAGATGTATAAGTACTATATATATATATATATTTTTTTTTTGTTTCCCTAAGATAACCTACAACTTAGGCACTTATCTGATTTGGGTTTTAGTTTGGTATCATCCAAACATATGCCTAGCATTCCCAAATCATCAGGAATGAGAAACCTGGTTTCTTTCCTGTTCATATCTAATATGAAATATGTCAAACAGATTTTTATGGAACCTTATTCTAAATAATTTTTGCACTGTTTATGTGTATCCATTGAAGGAAATGGTAGCTCAGAGCGACTCATGAATAACCTTATCATGTCCAACAAAATTCGGTTTCTCCGTTTGGACACACCGTCAAACTGACGTGTTCCGGGAGGAGTCCTCATTGAAAGAATACTATACTCTTTCAAGTATTTAAGAAACTTATTGCTTAAATATTTTCATCATGGTCTAACCATGATGGTTTAATAATTTAGCTGATCTGTTTGTCTACTTCGTGTCGAAACTCTAAAAGTTTCTGATTTGTGTTTCATTAGAAACACATAACCATAACGCGATGCCACATCCGTAAAGGTCACGAAATATTCATATCCACCTCTAGCCTAGCTAGACATGGGCCCACTTGATCACTATGAACTATGGCTAACAGATCGGTGGCATTTGTACTTTTACCAAGTAAATGTGTTTTAGGCATTTTGCCTTATAAACTAGATTCGTAGACTTTATTTGAATAGAATCAAATTTGTCCTAGTACCCACTCTTCGAAAGTGTGGATATACGAGTCTTGTTTAATTGTGTCCCAGACAACAATGCCACATTTAAGTTTTAACTGATTAATTCAGTTTGAGCTATTTATTTGTCATATTATATGTGTGAGATTGATTTATATTCAAAATATAAATTCTTTTATTCACATCTAATGTGTTTATCTCAATATCATCTTTATAAAATGAAACACTTCAGTGTTCTAGAATATAAAGATATACTCGCAAAGGGTTAATCCCTGATATAGAGATAATGTATCTAGTCAAACTAGTTACATTTTAACAGTTTCCTAATTTAAGTACACACCCGAAGGCAGTTCCTAAACTTAGGTTTCTACGGTTAAAACAGCGACTTTCGTCCCGTTTTCAATTCTCAGATTAATCTCATCTGAAGTCAGTATCCTGCTCTCAGCAGATTCTGCACATCAGTACATATTTATGTACCACCTTTTAGTATCTAAAATCCAATTTTAATACTAGTAGTGAACAAATTTTATGACAAACATATTTGAAGTCAGAGCCTTGCTCGTTCTTCAATTCCTTCATGTCTTCCTTGTCCATATGGCAGTCACTTTTCAGTAACCCCGTTTGCCACAGTTTAGGTAGACATTTTGGGATATGTCATTTGTCTTCCCAGAAGATTATAATGATATTGCCTTAGCCTTTTTCGGTACCCCAGAAACCTTTGGTAGCCTTGGCCTTCTGGAATGTCGAAATAAGGTGCGCGCCTTGCGCTTCTTGCCTAATTGCAAACTTTGGCTTTGACTCCTTGAGTATAGCCATTAACTCTCCAAGAGTTTACTATTGCAATTTAATACTTCAAAGATCTAAAAATAGATCTATGAAGATCCTTCAATTTCATTATCATACTTTAAGGATCTAATCCTTAGTTCTGATTAAGAAATTAAGGAGTCTATTTGGAAAGCATAACGGATTAAGCACTAAAGTTATCATCACATGAATATTCCAAATATCATGCTCTACTATTTTCTTAACTCTGGGCTTAGGCCTAATATGTTATTTTATCAAATAAAGTAACTTATTAGTTTCCAGGACCATCCTGAAATTTTATTCCCAATTTGAAAATTAAAGTCGTTTAGTAACATTTTCACCCAGGATTATGTTTTAAACACCAATCTTTCAATTTATCTTGATTGCAATAGTCCAACTATCCAATCAATGATTTCAGGTACTATTTATTATAATGATTACTATAGTCCAACTATATAATCAACTATAATTTAATTTGTTAAATTCAATTATATTGATTACAATAATCCAATTATAAAATCAATTATTAATTGAAATAGTTTGAATACAGTCCAAATGTTTATTTAAAACAACTATTAAATATTAGTCCAACTAATAAATAATTTAACGACGAAAATTTTTTATGAGCGCGTGTAGCAAGTAACTAAACGAATATTGCAAATTTAATACTTACCTCCCACTATTTTTCGGCGAGCCTCTAACCCTCTGTTGAGTACTCTGGAAACCTTGTTTCTTAGTGGGCTAGGATCCCATTAAATAATACACAATCTTGACTTTGACCAACAAATTGTATGATAATTAACTAGGTAAATCACTAAGATCAATTGGATCTCATCCAATTCCTAGATCCAGTAGGTGGACATCCAAGTCCGAAACATATATCTTATATATGCCAATATATCCAATATATTGCCTAACCTTTTTCCTCTGAATCAACTAAGCTTTGGCTTTGGCACAACAAACTTAGTGATCCCAGTTAAGCGGAACCCATTGACCTTGGAAAGCTTCGTAATCAATGTCGATGGACAAGAAATGATCTTGACTTTGTCCAGCAAATCACAACTTGGACAAGACACCGATATGGAACAAAGCCTTCGTGATTCAAACACGTCCTCGACGGACAAAGGCCTTGACTTTGGCCAACAAACCAATGCCAGTCTTGGATCTTAAGTAAGAATCACTCAATGGAAGGAAAAACGCTTAATATGATGTGAGGGTTTTTCGCGTACAATTGGCAACCAATTAATTATCTTTGTTAAGGTCTCATCATCATACACCCTTAAACATGCATTCTAAACACATAATAAGGCGCGTAAGTAAAATAATAATGATATGCGGATGGATACTTAAACATTGTTCCTAGAACAAATCTCTCTCTTTCCTCTCTCCCGCTAGCACAAGTATTACTTCTACCTGTTACATAACACTTCTAAAGAAACCTCATTTACATTGAGGGGAATAGGTGAGAAGAGAAATACAAAGAATAAGGAGGTAATAGGCTGGACACGCAGGTCCAATTAATAAATTCTAAATTTATTACAACAATTTCCAAAATTGCCCCACCCATCTAATATCCATCCGATATACATTATTCATGCATCGCAACCATGTATTCACACAAGCATGTTATCAATCAATCTAATCCAATTAATTAATCTGATAATTAATGACCATCCAATGTTCAAACAACGATTTGATTTTGCTCGAGTCCAACTCGTTTTGCGAATAAGTACTCAAAGTACGAATTCTTGAATTAAATTAAACTACAACATTAAATCCAATTTAATATGTATTTAATACTAATTCACTATTTAATTCCAAATTAAATATTACACTTTATTAACGAACCTTTACGACTTAGATTCTAAATCTAATCGTTACGGGTCTCAAAGCCCGATTAACATCCAATGTTAATTTAATTAAAGTCCAATGGGCTTTTAATTAATTTCTTAAGGCATGGACTTTTGGTCAACATGGGTCAAACCCAAATACCAAAGCCCATTTAAGGAATCACCCTTATTTGCCAAGAAACCAATTTAGGCCCATTAGGCCCAATTAATATATTAAAGGTCCATTAATTATAATTGGACTTTATGGATATGGTTTTGGGCCCAATTGGATCCAACCAATTTAGCCTAAACCAATCTTGGTACAACCAAGCCCATTTAAGCCAAATTACAACTTTAAAAGCCCAATTTCCAAAATAGGCCCAATTAATTTAATTTCAAAATTCCAAATTTCATAATCAAATTAATTTAAGTGTATGCCATAATTAATTACCCAAATTAACATTTCCAAAACATCAATTAGCCTAATTAATTATGCTTATATACATCAAAACATGTCCAACACATTTTAATCAAAAATCAAGTCATTTCCCATGCTTATTGTCTCGGTATTTTAGGGTTTTTTAAATCGATTCGGTTTCAATCCAATTAAATCCACAATCAATATTACCCAATGTTTTCAAACTCATCCAATGATCAAAAACACAAAAAATACCAAGACTTAGGGCAATAATCCTATTCGGCCAAGCCTAGAATTTTGGGGAAAAATGATCCAATCCAATTTTCATGAAATTGATTGTTGTAATAAATTTAGAATTTATTAATTGGACCTGCGTGTCCAGCCTATTACTAGACCCGACCGGCGGTTCGGTTTCGGTTCGGAACCGAACCTAACCAGCCGGTTTCCGGTTCCACACTTAAGTGGAACAGGAACACCGAACCGAACCGGAATCGAACGGTTCGGTTCCAGTTCGGTTCGGTTCAGAGAATTGTTTTTTTTTTTGCGAAAATTAATTAAAATAAATGAGATTAATTTTATAATTAAAAAAAATTTATTACAGTGAAGAGCTTGAGCTTAAATTTTTAAAAATTTAAGTTGCCTACGTATCCTCCAAGGGTGAGAGGAATCAAAGCTCACGTAGTTCCATTACAAGTTTTAGACATATCCCCTTTGTAAATTATAATTTTACAATTATCAATCATCATTATCAGTTGATCCTTCGGCTCCGGTTCCGCTTGCACTTGTTGCAGAAGCATTATCGAACAAATCTTCAAAATCATCGGGGGCATCTTCTTGTTGTCTCAGATCAGCTCGAGTCCAATCATCCACACAAGTTGTTGCTTCTAGAGTGCTTGGATGTAATGAAGATCGCCTAGCTTCCAATATATTACCTCCCAAGCTGAAGGCTTGCACAACCGCAACAGTGGAAATAGGTGCTGCCAAGATCTATTTAGCAATAATAGATAAAACATGATATATATTTTGATGCCGGTTCCACCATTCAAGGATTTTAAAATTTTTACTGCATAAACTTTCATTAGAAAACTCAAAATTTGTAGATAAATAATTATCTAATTCAGGGTTATTAGTTGTCGTATCCCTAGATTTTTTATTTCGTTGCAATAACCAACGATCCCCTGCGCTAAGTCTTGTTTGAATTACCGGCTCGCTACTACTAGATTGACCTAATGTTCCTAAGTTATATCTTACAATATAATCATTAAATAAAATAATTAAATCACTTCTTAATTTCGTCATTATGCTCGTAATATCAACATCATCTAATATTCCTAAATAACCATAGTAAGCTTGTAAACCACCATTCAAACCTTCTAATTTAAATCTAGGATCAAAAACAGCAGCAATAAGATAAAGTAAAGGAATTTCTCTAAAATAATTCAACCATTTTACCTTCATAGCAGTAATGGCTTCGAGCAAAACAATATCATTAGGGTCGTCACTGTCAACATGCTCATCGAGAGTGCCAACAATATTCAAACTCTCAAGAAGAAATAAATGTGCTGTAGGATAATAAACACCGCTAAAAACTAAAGTAGCATCATTAAAAACTCTTAAAATATCTAAAATAATTTCACAAATATCCCATTGACTAGGATAAAGTGTGATATTTTGAACATGTTGAGAAAAAAAAACTACATAATTCATCTTTGTATTGAAATGCTTGACATAAATGAAAATAAGTAGAATTCCAACGTGTTGGAACATCTCTTGAAAATTTAATCGATTTAATACCATTTATTTTACAAAACTTGGTCCATTCTCTCCTAACTTGAGAATATGACCAAATAAAGTTAAGTGCCGTTTTAATTGGATCAAGGAAAGTTGATAATAATTTTAGTCCGTCTTGCACACATATGTTAAGGACATGACATGTACAACGAATATGAAAAAATCGACCCCCTAAATTTGGTTCACATAAGGATTTTAAATCATGAATGGATGCAGTATTTGCAGATGCATTATCAAATCCAATTGTTAAAATTTTTTCTACTAAACCATATTCATCAAAAATTACCTTCATCATTCTATAAATATTATGTGCAGTATGTGGGTCATCAAAAACTCTAAATGCAATAAGTCTTTTTTGCATGGTAAATGATGCATCAATCCAATGACAAGTCACACCCATGTATGAGTGTATTTGCCAATGGTCACACCAAATATCAGAACATATAGAAATACGACCTTTCATCTCTTTAAATATTTCATTTAAAATAATTTTACCATCTTTATATAATTTGAAAATATGACGTTTTGTTGTGTTTCGAGTCATTCTACATGCAGCAGGGTTTAAAGTATTATGCACGTAATTAGTAAAATGAAGTTTTTCACCAAAGCTTAAAGAAAGATGTGCCATACAAGTTAATTTCGCAAATTCTTCTCTATTTTTTGCATCAGAATATTTAAATAAATCTACACTACTCGTACCTCTACTAGATGATGCGTACCTGGCCATTTGAGTCTGCGTCGTATCAATGCCAAATTCAACCGGATGATGTTTTTCCATGTGCTTGATCATATTGCCGTATCGACCAGAAAATTTATAGATAACCCCACAATAGTTGCAAATTGCTCGTTGTGAACCATCTTCTAGGCGTTCCAAAGTAAAATGAGTTTTGAAAATATCCGAGGACCAAGCCTTAACTTCTCTTCTCCGTGATTGTGCACTGACACTAGGGCCGCTCTCTTGGGTTGGCATATTCGACATTATGTTCTCATATGAGCTTGCCATTTTTCGTTTGAGAAATTAGGAAGAAAAATAAGAAAATTGAATAATTACGATGCGAATGATAACAAATTAACAACTAAATGAATTGAGATTGAGAATAAGAATATAAGATTATAAGAAAATTGTATTGAAGTAAGATTGAGAATAAGAGAATTATAGAAAATGAGAGAGTTGAGAATTTGGTGTGATGAAATTATGAAAAATGAATCATAATTTTAGAATTTTAGAATTTTTTTGATACCAAAAATGCCCCTAAATATAACCGTTTTATTACCGTTATTAGGGGTACATTAGTAATTTATATTTTATATAATAAAAATAATTTTAATTTTTTAATTTTTTTTTATTTGGGCAGGGAGCCAAACGGCTCCTTGCGTAGGGTTCCTGTTGGAACCCTACAGTTCCAACAGGAACCCTACGGTTCCAACCAGAACCGTTCGGTTCCGGTTCGGACCGGTTCGAGTTGGGGTGGAACCCCAACCAAACCAGTCCCCTTCCGGTTCGGTTTCAGAACCGGAACCGAACCGGTTGGAACCAACCGGTTCCGGTTCCGAACCGGAACCGTGGCCGGGTCTACCTATTACCTCCTTACTCTATGTATTTCTCTTCTCACCTATTCCCCTCAATGTAAATGAGGTTTCTTTAGAAGTGTAGTGTAACGGGTAGAAGTAAATAGTTATGTTAGCGGGAGAGAGGAAATTAAGAGATTTGATCTAGGATCAATGTGTTTAAGTATCCATTCGCATATCATTATTATTTTATTTACGCGCCTTATTATGTGTTTAGAATGCATGTTTAAGGGTGTATGATGATGAGACCTTAACAAAGATAATAAATTGGTTGCCAATTTGCACGCGAAAAACCCTCAAATAATATTAAGCGTTTTTCCTTCCATTGAGTGATTCTTACTCAATATCCGAGACTAGCATTGGCTTGTTGGCCAAAGTCAAGACCTTTGTCCGTCGAGGATGTGTTTGAATCACGAGAGCTTTGTTCCATATTGGTGTCTTGTCCAAGTTGTGGTTTGTTGGCCAAAGTCAAGACCACTTCTTGTCCATCGACATTGATTACGAAGCTTTCCATGGTCAATGGGTCACGCTTAACTGGGATCACTATGTTTGTTGTGCCAAAGCCAAGGCTTAGTTGATTCAGAGGAAAAAGGTTATGCAATATTTTGGATATATTGGCATATATAGGATATATGTTTCGGACTTGGATGTCCCCTACTGGATCTAAGAATTGGATGGGATCCAATTGATCTTAGAGATCTACCTAGTTAATTATCATACAATTTGTTGGCCAAAGTCAAGATTGTGTGTTATTTAACGGGATCCTAGCCCACTAGGAAACAAGGTTTCCCGAGTACTCCACAGAGGGTTAGAGGCTCGCCGAAAAATAGTGGGAGGCAAGTATTAAATTTGCAATATTCGTTTAATAACTTGTCATACGCGCTCATATCAAATTTATTCGTCAATAAATTAATATATTAGTTGGACTAATAATTAATGTTATTTTAATAAACAGTTGGACTGTAATTCAAACTAATTCATTATAGTTGATTATATAATTGGATTATAGTAATCAATATATTTGAATTAACAAATTTAATGATAGTTGATTTTATAATTGGATTATAGTAATCAATATAATTGAATTTAACCTATTAAATTATAGTTGATTATATAGTTGGACTATAGTAATCATTATAATTAATAGTACCTAAATCGTTGATTAAATAGTTGGACTATTAGAATCAAGATAATTGAAAGATTAGTGTTTAAAACATAATCCTGGGGAAAATGTATTTAAACGACTTTAATTTTCAAATTGGGAATAAAATTTCAGGATGGTCCTGGAAAATATTAAGTTACTTTATTTGATAAAATAACATATTAGGCCTAAGCCCGGAGTTAAGCAAATAGTAGAGCATGATATTTGGAATATTCATGTGATGATAACTTTAGTGCTTAATCCAATAAGCTTGCCGCATAGACTCCTTAATTTCTTAATCAGAACTAAAGATTAGATCTTTAAAGTATGATAATGAAATTGAAGGATCTTCATAAATCTATACTTAGATTTTAGAAGTACATATTGCAATAATAAACTCTTGGAGAGTTAATGACTATACTCAAGAAGACAAAGCCAAAGTTTGCAATAAGGCAAGTAGCGCAAGGCGCACCTTATTTTGATATTCTAGAAGGCCAAGGCTTGGCCAAAGGCTTCTGGAGTGCGAAAAAGGGCAAAGGCAATATCATTATAATCTTCTGGGAAGATAAATGACATATCCCAAAATGTCTACCTAAATTGTGGCAAACGGAATCGCGGAAGCGTAACTGCCGTTTGAACAAAGCAGACATAAAGGAATTAAAGACGGTGCAAGGCTCCGACTTCAAATATATTTGTCATAAATATGTTCACTACTAGTATTAAAATTGGATTTTAAATACTTATTGTGGTATATAAATATGTACTGATGTGTAGAATCTGCTATGAGCAAGATACCGACTTCAGTTGAGATTAATCTGTGAATTGGAAACAGGACGAAAGTCGTTGTTTTAACCATAGATACCTAAGTTTAGGAACTACCCTTCAGGTGTGTACTTAAATTAGGAAACTGTTACAATGTAACTAGTTTGACTAGAAACATTATCTCTATATCAGGGTTAACCCATTGCGGGTATACCTTTATATTCTAGAACACTAAAGTGTTTCATTATATAAAGATGATAATGAGATAAACACATTAGATGTGAATAAAAGTATTTATAATTTGAATATAAATAAATCTCAAACATATGACATGACAAACAAATAGCTCAAACTGATTTAATCAGTTGAGACTTGTAAGTGGCATTGTTGTCTGGGACACAATAAACAAGACTCGTATATCCACACTTTTGAAGAGTGGATACTAGGACAAATTTGATTCCATTCAAATAATGTCTACGAATCTAATTTATTGGGCAAAGTGCCTAAAACACTCTTTACTTGGTAAAAGTGCAAATGCCACCGATCTATTAGCCCTAGTTCATAGTGAAGCAAGTGGGCCCATGTCTAGCTAGGCTAGAAGTGGATATGAATATTTCGTGACCTTTACGGATATGGCATCGCGTTATGGTTATGTGTTTCTTTTGAAACACAAATTGAAAACTTTTAAAGTTTCGACACGAAATAGAAAAACAGATCGGCTAAGGTATTAAATCGTCATGGTTAGATCATGATGAAAATACTTAAGCAATAAGTTTTTAATACTTGAAAGAGTATAGTATTCTTTCAATGAGGACTCCTCCCGGAACACGTCAGTTTGACGGTGTGTCCGAACAGAGTAACCGAATTTTGTTGGACATGATAAGGTTAATCATGAGTCGCTCTGAGCTACCATTTCCTTCAACGGATACGCATTAACAGTGCAGAACTTATTTTGAATAAGGTTCCATAAAAATCTGTTTGACATATTTCATATTAGATATGAACAGGAAAGAAACCATGTTTCTCATTCCTGAATATTTGGGTATGCTAGGCATATATTTTGATGATACCAAACAAGATCCCAAATCGGATAAGTGCCAATTGTAGGTTATCCTAGGGAAACCAAAGTATAGTACTTATATAACTCACAAGAGAACAATGTAATTGTTGCTCACCATGCGGTTTTCCTAAGAGGAATACCGATATGCAGTGGTAAGTGGGAGGATAGTAAAACTCGATGAAAATCGGAGTAATAATATTCCAGGCACCGAATCTTAATGGAACATAAATAGTTCATCAAGGATGAAAATATACCAATAATCTTCGAATACATAAGAACCACGTATGTCGGAGAGAGTCAGAAAACAACCTGGGGTATGGGTTTCTGATCTCACCTCATAAAGATGTCAATCTTATTGAGGAATACGAAATGACTACGTATGAGGAAGTGATACAAGGTATCGACTCCCTATTATGGCAAAGTGCCATGATGTCCGAAATGGATTCCATGTATATCAACTACGTTTGGATACTAGCTGATGTACCGCAAGGCATTGTGCCTATTGGTACTATATAAGTCTTCAAGGAAGACGTACATGGATGGCAACATACCAACGTACTAAGCTAGGCTTGTAGCGAAAAGGTATCGTTATCGACATTGTGTCGATTACGACGAAACTTTTTATTTGTTGCCACATAAATTCATTTATAAAATGTGGCAGCTAAACGCCAAAACCGCTTTCCTTAACGAAAACCTTTTGGAGGATGTTTTCAACATCCTGACGGTTTTGTCGTACCATAACAAGCAAACAAGGTTTGCATGTTATTCGATCCATGTATTGATTGAAGCAAGCATTGGGTTCTTGGAACTATCGTTTGATGTAATCATAATGGTATATGATTTAATTTAAAAACGAAATAATTCTTGTGTATATGAGGAGGTTAGTGGGAGCACACTGACAATAAATGTCCTATAAATAATGATAATATATATCATTTCTTGGAAATGATATTCCCAAAAATAATCGGTGAAAGCTAGGCTTTCGAGAAAAATTCTCCGTAGAATACTTGGGAGAAACAACCTTTATTCTAGGAATAAAGATCTACTGGGATAGATTTAAAGTTGTTAATAATCTCTGAGAACTCGTACATTGAAATATAATGTACGCGACCTGGTGTCTCATACGCTTTGAGCATATGGAGTCACAAACAGGCCAATCCAAGTGATAGCCATTGGATTGATGTTAAGAACATCCTTTAGTATCTTAGAGGAACTAAGGATGCTTTCTTATACTATGGAGAAGAAGAACTTGAAGTGATTGGGTTCACTACTGCAAGTTTCCTAACCGATAATAACGACTGTTAGTCGTAATAATGGTACTATAAAGTTTGAATAACGGAACAGTGAGCTGAAAATCTTCCAAGCAAGATACTGTTACTGAATAAACAACAAATGCGGTTATTGCTGTAGCTGATGCAGCAATAGAAGCCTTCTGGATTGATAATAAATCTAATTAGATTAGAATAGTTCTGTTAGCAGCTGAGCTAGGCTATAGCGCAGGCTAAAGAATTAACGGTCTCATCAACGATCCAGATATATACTTCGATATTCATCTGATTCGTTCGGATCATACATTGTGTCGATGTGATGATCGAATAAATCGCATCAGATGATAGTCATGCAAATCCACTGACGAAAGTTTTTTCTCAGCAGAATTTGAGCGAACCGTACATAGTTCGGGTGTAGGACACTCGAGTGACTGGCTATAGGCCAAGTGGGAGATTGTTGGACAGTTATGACCCATAGCGTCACTATTTGTACAGATCATGGTGTTGTTGTACAAATTAACTATGTGACAAAGGAAATTGCTCTCTTATCATTTATGATTAGATCACAAAGATATATAAATGATAGGATGTCCTTATGATTAGTACCTGGATTGAGATGATATGAGACAGTATCAATCCACGAAGGTTTAATCATTAAATATCCTTGGTCAGAGTATTATCGAGATTGGACATCGATAATGCGGAAAAGACTAGTATTACACTTGTGCGCATTGTGAGGGCATAACGACATAGTTCTCATATATTTGGGTATAGGATACTCATGCAAGTGTAGTACCGATGGTACGGAAAATAGCTTCGCTCTGGATAGACCCCTCGGAACTCCATTGGTAGTATGACTATGTGTCTATGGAAGTCCGAATCAGAGTAGGTGTATTTGGTCTTAACCTGAGACTTGCACCGCTAATACTTGCGACAATCAATATACTTTGGTTTTGGTCGTCCAGGGCTTTAAAAGGTTCTGTGTACGCCTCTTCTGGGTATATTGAGAATCGTAGTGTATTGGGTGTGATGTCAAGATGGAAGTATCACTCCAGTCATAGTGGAGATGATGATCACGTAGGATACGAAACTGGTGCTCTTTTATGCTGCAGCTATCGGGATATTATGACTAGGTCATGTTTATCCGATTATAGAGACTAGTTACTAGAGATTCGATATGTGCTTAGTACGGGGCAGACACAATTCCAGCCCCAGGCCTAGCACGTGACATCCGATACTGGATCATAATACGCAATACTACGTATACTACGCCTGATATAGATCACATATTCCTTTAAGAATATTTCTGGAGAATTGGGTAGGCACGGTGCTTTGCCAGAAGCCAACCATGTCTTGTAAATCGGTAAAAACGTAGTACTAGGTACGTACGTGTTCGGATAGTACGACGATCGGATTTACTGCCAATATATCTGGGGATCTCATGGGTCGCTTCCCGAAGATTCATCGATGACGTATGACTCGCACTTTATTAATCTGGGATTAATCAGTAGAGAGAGAAAATTAATCTGGGATTAATTACGGAGATATTTTATCTGGGATAAAATATCATTTAAAGAGAGATAACGATTAATTTGGAATTAATCAATAAAATAATATATTCGATATATTATACGAAATTGGATTTCGACGCGGAATTGAAATTAGATTTTAATTCGGGCGAACGAGTTAATTTAGAATTAATTCGTTAGCGACGTGAATAGTGATTTTGCTAGGCATAATCATTTAATTACGTCGCAACGGAAAATTCGTTAATTCGGAATTAGCGAACCCGAGCCCGGGAGTGTTTGCGGAACCATTCACATTTAGAATCGAAGTGGGACCCGCAAGTCACATCTAGCGTCACATCAATCGTCAATCAAGTGATAGATGTCTTTCACTTTGGGTGATTGACACCATGTCACTATTCATGATTGATGGTGGTTGTTGGCAAGCTTTATTGCTTGACTTTTGGAAAGAGAAAATTGGTAATTAATTTTGGAAATTGAATTTGTGTATTAGATACACAAACCTAACACCAAAAACACAACTCTCTTCTCTTTTCTCTTCCTCTCTTTCCCGCCCAAAGTGGGCAGTTTTCTTCTTCTTGTTTCAGCTCACTGTCGTGAGTCATGGAGAAGCAAAGGATGATTTTTGTGGCAAAAATCAAGAGTGCTAGCACACATTTGGGTCTTGCGAATGTGATAGGGAACCGCACATGTGAGCTTGGAATCACATCACGAAAGCTTGGAGCTTTGAGCTTGGACCATTGCCGAATTTGGAGGACCAAATTTCAGCCACTGTCGTGATTTCAATGAGGGCAGAAAAGAATTTTGTGTTCTTCGTCGCATCATTCAACCGCTCGATGTAAGTATTCTGCAACTTCCTCGTGTATTCGCACTTATGATTTATGCTTAATAATCGATCCTCGGGACCGTAGAAAACCCAACATCTTCCCAAAGCTCCGCCTATAAAATTTTCAAGTGCACTTTGGTACCCAACCTTTCTTGGGTCCATAGGGGTTATTTTGATTCCTTGAGGAATTCATGTATTTTTATTCACATTTGTGTTCATGCACTCAAATATTTTGTGTCCATTTTTATTGCATGCATGAAATGTGACATTTTCATTGATAGCAATATTAGCATGAGAATTGGATGCCTTAAAAAAATAGTTCTTTAAAAATTTTCTCTTGATATAAGACTTATATCCTAATCCTTCTCTATTATAAACAAATTTTTTGGATCCAAATAGCATATCAAAATTTTTCTTCCATAATGTGAATTTTGCTACAATATTTTGCAAATCTATTACCTTTTTATTTAACGCAACATTTTCATTCAAAATAGATTTGCAATTACATATTTTTGAGCTAGATGGCGTGTTAGATATTCTATTTTCAAGTTCTAGATTTTTGTCTTTTAAGCATGCATTTTCATCATTTAAACATGTTATTTCTTTTTCATGTTTGGCCTTTAAGCAAATAATATCATTATCTAAAACATGAATTTTATCCATATAAGATGCATGTTCATTCTTAAGTGATGAATGCTCATTTTTAATCAATTTATATTTCTTTTTAAGCATTTCACACAACTCATTTAATCCATTAAAAGCATCAAGTAAATCATTATATTCTTGAGAGTTGTGTACTTTTTCTTCTTCGCTTTCAAAGAAGAAATTTTCATCCTCGATAGCCACGAATGCTAGATTAGTTCTTTCTTTGATCTCTTCTTTCTCGGATGAGCTAGAGTCGCTATCGATCCAAGTTGAAGTAGCTTTTAATGCCTTCTTCTTGGATTTTCCTTTGAATCTTCTCAATAGGCAATCGATAGCTATATGACCCAATTTATCACACTCATATAAAACTATTTTATTGTGCTTCAGTGGCCATTTTTCTTATTTCTTCTCATCCATTCTTGATTTTCATTTAAGCTTTACGGTTTTGATGAGCTTCTTGAAATTATTGGTGATTTGTGCTAAGTCATCATCACTATCTTTTTCACTCGAGCTAGCATCATCCCCTTTTCTTGCTTTTAAGGCTAGATTCCTCATTGTTCCTTTCTCATCTTCCTCTTTTTGATCCATTTTGATTTCCAATTCATACTCAAGAAATTTTCTGACCAAATCATCTAAGTTCAAAGTGTTCGTGTCATTTGCTTCTTTGATGGAGAAGGTGTAGCCTCTATATTCTTTCGGGAGTGACCTAAGGATTTTCTTTACTTGATCGGTTGGCCCAATGATTTTCCCCAAAGCACCTATATGGTTTATAATGATCGTAAACCTCGAAATCATGTGATCAATCTCTTCCTTGGATTCCATTTTGAAACTATCCGATTCGCACATGAATCGGTTGATCTTTGATTCATTCACTTGGCTTGTGCCCTCGTTGATCATTTCTAGAGACTTCCATAGCTCATGTGCATTTCCAAATTCTAGAAGCTTGTTAATCTGACTACGATCAATAGCAAATAGGAGATGGTTGAGTGTCTTAGCATTTGTAGAACTTTGTGCAATTTCCTCATCAGTCCACTCAATATAGGGTTTAGGAATCTCCATACCATTACTATCCCTCTTCATCGGTGTTTTTACACCTCTTGTGATCACCTTGAAGGATTTTGCATCAACGGCTAAAATGTAGTTAAGAAACATCATCTTCCAATAGTTATAATCGGTTTCGTTGAAGAATAAAGGTCTTGCAATAGTTATGATCGTTTTCTCGGACGGTTATGTCTTTGTTGAGAAAACCTCTCTCTGATACCAATTGAAATTACCTACACTCAATACAACAACCAAACTCTATATTCCCAAGAGGGGGTGAATTGGGTTATTGCCTAATAATGCGGAAATAAAAATCTTCGCCGATTTTAACTATTTTTATCGATTAACCCTTAGGGTATATTTTCCCATACAATAAATATTACATATATGCAAATTTCTAATATATAAGTAAATACAAAAATAAACTTGCGGTAATTAAAGAGTTCAGGGATAGAGAAAATAACACTGTGAGTTATAGTGGTTCGGCAAATAATGCCTACATCCACTCCCCCAAGCCGTGCTTGAAGCTTTTCACTATCAATCAAGTTTTTATTGTGGCTCACCCGCAACTAAGAGTTTTACGCAAGGTACACTCCAAACCCTTACACTTTGAGTTTTCTACGTAGGCTCACACACAAACCTTTACAATTACCCAAACGATGGGATTTCACAAACCATAAGTGTTTTCATTATTAAGTTTGTAAACACACTTGGGCACTCACAAAGATAAAGAAGATTGTGTTAGTTGCCTACCCAAGTGATCTAAGCTCACTACTAAAGACTAAAAAGGTGTAGTGTGTGAGCTTGATATATGAGAGTGTATGATTATGAAGATTAAAGAAAACTCTATGTTTCTGTCTAAGTGTAATGTATATGAAGGTTGTGTAACATTGCAAAAACAAATTGGGGCTCAATTTATAATAAAATGCAAAGTAGCCCCAACTTCCCTCTCTGAGACCGGTATGCCGGTCTCCAGATACTGGTATATCGGTCTGACATAGTAACGGCTATATTACCATTTGAATATATTCGTTAAGCCGGTATGTTCACCGGGATGGTGACCGATTTGGTCCTTGCCGATTCCAGTAAGCATGTTTTACTAAAGGCTAACTGGTATGGACACCGGTATATTGACCGGTATGGTCCGTGCCGGTTTGGATAACTGGTATGGTAGCTGGTTTGATGCATGCCGGTTCCAGTGTGTATGCAATCCGCAGTATGACTGGTATGGTCACCGGTATGACACATGTATGAAATGTGCCGGTTCTAAAGTGCTTGTAAAACAGAGCATCTCACCAGTATGGAGACCGGTAAGGGACCGATATGCTGGTCTTTGTATCAAAAATGCATATGTGAAGTTTTAAGGCATTTTGTACATGAACCTAATGCATCTTAGTGAATATGCATATTTCCTATGAGCTTAGGTACTTGAATAAATAATTCACAATAAATTTAGAGTCATAAGCTAAGACTTTACCTAAATTCTTCAATATGTGACAATCTTCACATTCTTCGCTCTTCACCACCGTTGTGATTCGATATCTTTTTGTAATGTCTCGATGTTTTGCGTCGAAGACTTTACTTAAATTCTTTAATATTTCATTCTTCGCTCTTCACTCATGTTGCATCATCAAAATCCATTACGCGATTGTGTCGTTAGCAGAAACATAATAAAACATTAACTGTTAAGCTTAGTAATATTTTCCTCGGTAGATCTAATTTGTCAATAAATTGATCCGGATTAAATATTTATATTTGATGTGGATTTCAGGCCTTAACCCTATTTTAGGAAAATATCCATTGATACGGCTTAATAGTAACTTGTGTGGGGGAACACATATTTCCTGATGTTGCGTCTGGGATATTCCAAAGTCGTGTAGGTATGATTAATGGTAGTTTGCTTGCGGTAGAATTTATTTGATAATAGAAAAATCAGTATCTTAAATGTATCATTGACAAGTGTAGTCTTGAATACGCCTCATTCTTATCGTGCCAAAATTGTGAGAATGGAACATGATTCATGACAAAAATCAGGAGTCACAGTGAGTGTGATTGACAGTGGGTTGTCTACCAGTGAATATAACGAGTCGTAACTGTGAGCTGAAATATATTCATAGGGTCTACTTCCTACTATGGAATTTAATTTAATTATTGATTTCTCATTTTTTATTGTGGATTACGATATTACATAAAGTAGTGGGAGGCATTGCTAGGTTAAAACTTCATGTCCTAAACAATGACTAATATTATGAAAATTGACCACTAAATGTCTCCCTTATTCTATCGTGTAGATAAAATTATTACTTTTAATCAACTGTATGCATATTTTATATATGTTTTATGACTTTACTTCTGGTTGCAGGTTTATAAAATAGGTCCTAAATTAGAGCATACTAGGATATAATATAGATTAATCTGAACCATCTGGAACTGTTGTTTCGATTCTTTTGGAGAATCAATAAGGTTAGTCACTTAGTTTCTAAGTCATAATAGATAGTCTAAATAAATACCCGATTTTAGGATATAATCCTGTAGAGAATAGTTTCTAGGGCAGTAAGGATTGACATAAATTGGTTCATGTCTCGAGATCCTTGACTGGCATTAAGAAAGCCTCATTAGGTATTTGTTTATTTATTAATGATATTTCTTGGCATTGATAACTTTTAGAGGTCATGTGTCTAACACTGTTTGTTTGTCAATCATTGAAGGAAAATTAGAAAGTAAAAGAAATGAGATAAAAAAGTTGTGTAGAGAATATCGATTCTTCTATCACAACAGCTATGAGTATTGGATACTAGATCGCCCATCTAGTTGTTAAAATATTATTTAATAATTATTTTGATATATGATATCAGGACTTATAACACAAATGTTATCATTCTCTACTTGCCAGAAAATGTTATTATGTACACATTCTATATGTCTACTATAACACCCTCATTGTACGACAGGTCATTGATCGGTGGTAAACACACACGTAACGCAAGCGCACGTATCCCTCAAGTAGTATGAAATGTATCGATCCCACAAGGACTTAATATCTATGCTATTAATTTATTGAAGTTAAATTTCTACAAGTATCTAAAAATTGATTATTGTTTGGTTGGTGATTTTAACTAAAGACTAGTAATTAAAACAATGTAAAAGTAAATTCTAAAAAGTAATCAATATTATAAAACTATCTAGGGTTGTGAATCGCTCCAATATTCTTCTAAAGAAGAAGTGATTATCTTATATTTGTGTAATATATCGGTTTATTAACCTGGAATACGAAGATATTTAAGAGCCTATGTCGATGGTCAGATGCAAATACCCAAAGTAACCCAATTAACTATATGTCTATGTTAATTAAGAAACTTCGAATTCATTAAAATTATATTCCAATTATGGCTACCCACGCCCGACAGGTATATGTCTATCTTGGAAGGAAATTTCTAAGGTAGTGTGAGATCGTGAGCTATTGAGTCTAAGGATGAAACCTAAAATCCCTTCGTCAAGTTTATTCTATTGGGAAATCAATCTTATGAGTGGCCAATTAACAAGAAGTATTAAGTTTAAGACTCAATAAATAAACCAAAATATTACACAAGACAAATCAACTTATAAAACCATTGATACTGGAATTCATCATAACCCTAGATATTGTATTTAGTTACGACACATATCTAAGACTACTAAAGACAAAAATAAACTAAACATCATAAAATAAGTTGAGAACTAAAAAGTAAAAATTACAACAATGAAATAAAATGATAGGGTTAGGGGATCCACTTTTATTATTTCAAATCTAGAAATCTCTCTTATTATAATATATAAATTAGTATTATATTACCAACCGACCATATAGGCGGTATATTGATTAAGTCATATTTTAATTAATTTCAACCGACCATAAAGGCAGTATCCAATTAAGTCAGGTTAAAATTAATTTAATTAAGTCCAACTGACCATAAAGGCGGTATCCAATTAAGTGAGGTTTTAAGATAATTTATGTATTATAAAATAAGGGAAATTAATCTAAATATTATAATAAAAGTTTCACCTTTCACCCCAGCAGAAAGAAGTTACCTACTCATGCTTCAATAAAAACACACACAATTTTATTGCTAAAATAAAAAGAAAATACAACAAAACTGGAAATAAACAAGCAAGATACTCTCTTCTTAGTATTCTATGAAATTTCCCATAAGAAAGTATGAAAAAAATCCTCTGATTTAGGCTGCTATTTATAGGCTTCAAATCGGGTGCGCTTCGCGACGCGTGCTACAGTGAATGGCGGCTGAATTATTGTGCTGACATCATGATGACACAAGTGATGACGCTTGTCGGTACATGAATTATCGGCCCGGCATCGCGACGCGTTGAGGCTTGCTCGTCACGACGCATGAACATTAAATTTTCTATTTTGCCCTTTTTCACCCATTTTTCACCGTTTTTGCCCCGATTTGATTCGAGCGTGTCCTGATATTTTATTTATCTATAAAATAACATAAAACACATCAAAATATTCACAATACCCGAGAAACTATACAAAATATTAAGTAAAAGGGGCGGTAAATATTGATGTATTTTAAGCTCATCACACCCCAACCCTAACATTTTGCTAGTCCTCGAGCAAAAAAAAAAACAAAATAAAATGCAATAAACAACTTTAAAATGAAATTAAACTAAGCCATTTTCGTATGGATCACGGTTGCATTTACCGTATGCAACAAGCCTTTAAACCCCTAGGTGTCCCTAGTGGACGAGTTGTAGTCTTGTGAGGGCTTACAACGACGATACCCACAAACGTCAATCAAATGTACAATAAATCACACAAAATAAAATAAAAAGATAAATAAGTTAGTGACTAAACAAGTAAAATTCTTATCCAAGTTAATAGTTGTTTTCTTTCTTTCTAAATTACCAAATAAGTAAATTCTCCGATTTTTTTTACCGTTCTCCATATATATAACCAACAAGTCTTAATCAAATCATTGTGCCCCACAATATTCATAAATGTAGTTGAAAAGAGAGTAATAATTTTGTCTTAAAGTTATATCAGAATTCACACATTTTTGGCAATGGATCTTTTTTCTGATTTTTTTTTAAAACATCTTCAATCCTTGAGCGAGCTTTCGGCCAGTGACTTCCAAACCAGTTGATTTTAGGGCACTAGGTGTTAAGACAACCCTACGAACTTAATTACTCGGAACTCAGATGTTAAAAGTTCTACTGTTTGACGCAAACAATCACTGCTTACTGAGGTAAGACATTCAGTTACTAAGTAGAAACTTTATTATTATTAACTCATGCTTTTCCGTTTGATGCGAACAATCACTGCTTATTGAGGCAAGATGTCTGGTTACTAAGTAAAAGCATGGTTAATTATTTATATATAATTTTTTTATCCCATCGCTTTTAGGTGCTATTTCCAATAAACTAGAGCACTAAATATTACAAACTTTCATATATAACCTATGTTCGTATGTTACCATGTATGTTGATAATACCTGTCAAATGAGCATATGAAGATCCAATTTAGTCAATATTATAGAGAATTCACGAATTTAAATAATTCAAAATGAAATAAACAAAAATTAACTAGTTACGAATTAGGCTGAGAAACTCTCAAGTGTGGAAACTCCTTACACAGCTATCTCAAGCACAATTCCACCTGGTTAGTCAAGTTTAAAATAAATTTTTTTTTATATATTTTCTTTTAAGTAAAAATAAGATACTAGTCAACTATTCCCCTCCCCCAAACCAAATTGAGACATTGTCCCCAATGTCTTAAAAAGAAGAATAAAAGTTTAGAATATAGTATCTGGTTAGCGTGGAATTATACATATAAAAAAAACTAATGGTTAAGATCCAGATTTATCCTATGCCTCTTACCACGATCGTTATCAAACCAGTTCAACTTGGAAATGATAGGGTCAATATTTGGTTCAAATGTCAAGAGTTCATCAATTAAATTATTAGTTATTTTGGCAGTGAATAGGATAATCTTTTACGGGTTTTGAAAGGAACCCATTTCTCCTGGCATCTTCAAGAAACACAAAAAGAAAGTCAAAAAATCCATCAATATTAAACAGCCCAATTGGTTTCTGATATAATTTCAAGTTCGCCCAAGATAGCACTGTGAAAATTTCCTCAATCGTGCCCAAGCCACCTGGCAAAGCAATAAAAGCATCATCACGATTAATCATTTCAATAAGTTATTCGGACATACCTCATACAATGCACTTCTCTCTGTTTGATTGTCCGATAAGATTTACGTCCGCCAAAGGTTTTGGGATGATTCCCAAAACTTGACTACCTCCTTCTTGTACGGCTTTTGAAATGTATCCCATCAGTCCAAGATTGCCACCGCCATATACTAAGTATATATTTCTCTCTACCTTGACTCTACCTAATTCTTTCACTGCCTCAACAAATTCTGGCTTAGTTCCAGAACTAGTCCTGCAAAACACACAGATATTCATGACTCGTCTTCTTGAAGTTGTTTCCATTATTTTTTATTTACTCTCTCTCTCTCTCTAATCTTGATGTGTTGAAGAGAGCAATGACGAGCTGAATTTATAGATCCTGAAAAAGGGTGAGTAATAATAGCACTAGTACCTGCCAAATGACAATTATTAGCTGAATAGTAAATTAAATCATGAAAGTCAAAAAGTCTGGATCTTGTCAGCGAAAAAAAAATAACAAAAAAAAATCAGAACAATTAGTTAAAGAAATTGAAACAATAATATGTACATGAAGTAACGGCTTGAATGACCTCTACGAGTCAGGGACAAGCTCCCCATCCAATTTTCTTATAAATTGGCAAACAGGGTCTTTTAAAGTCAGATTTATGAGACTCAATTATTGTCTTTCTTTTCGATATTGTGTATGTAAATTGTGAATTGCGTGATAGACATATCCACTGGAATGCGTCTCAATAGTCAATGATATGTCATCTAAAGACTCTTTACTCATACTATCTCTAATGAATTTTATTTTATCTTCGTGATTATCAGACACTATTCCTAAAGAACGACAACGAGTATTACATGTATAGCGTGCACATTTATAACAAACACTTAATCATTTAGCTCTTATTTTCTTAGCATAGGTGCTTTTTCCTAAACCAGACAGAAATGAAATGAAAGAGTCAGATGACTCACCTGCCAAGAGAACTCATGCTTCAATTATCCAATGAATATCACTAGGAATACCTTGGATCATCAGAAGTCTCATTCTTTCAATGCGTGCTTTGTAGACTTTCATCAGAGAGTTTTGAGAGAGAGAAGGAAAATACTTGTGAAGTTTTACGAGAGTTTCCTTCATCTTATACGTGATTTTTCCTACTAATGTTAGACTCTATTTTTGTCGCTCAAATGATTCTCCCCAATAGTGTTTGACAGATTGGCTGTTGACTTTGAATGTATCATTGGAGTTGGGATCATGTAGCTCAACGGCTCCATAGGGTAAAACTTGGGTGATCACAAATGGACCTAACCACCGTGATTTCAGCTTGCCAGAGAAAAGTTTCAACCTTGAGTTGTATAACAATACCCGCTGCCCTGGTTCTAGTTGTCTGTACACTATTTTTTATCATGCCATTTCTTGGTCTTTTATTTGTAAGTTTTGGCATTCTCATAAGCATGAAGATGAAATTCCTATAATTCATTCAATTGTAAGAGTCGTTTCTCCCCTGTTGCTTGTAGATCAAAATTCAGCTTTGTCAGTGCCCAATACGCTTTATGTTTGAGCTCCACAGGCAAATCGAATGTCTTTCCAAACACTAATCGGTATGGGGACATTCCAATGGGTGTCTTGAGAGCTGTCCAGTATGTCCATCATGCATTATCCAGTTTTCTGGACCAGTCCTTCCTCGTTGAACAAACAGTTCTCTATGATTCTTTTGATTTCTCTGTTGGAAACTTCAACCTGCCCACTTGACTGCGGATGGTAAGCAGTGGCAGCTTTGTGAGTAACTTTATATTTGGATAAGAGTGCATCAAAGTATTTATTGTAGAAGTGTGTGCCATTATCACTGATGATTGCTCGAGGTGTTCCGAAGTGAGTGAAAATATTCTTTTTGAGGAATTTTAACACCACTTTGGAGTCATTTGATGGCAGTGTTATTGTTTCAACTCATTTGGAAACGTAGTCTACTGCAACCTGAATGTGCAGGTTTTCAAATAAGAGAACAAAGGGTCCCATAAAATTAATCCAGCATACATCAAATATCTCCACTTCGAAAAATTCTTTGAAGAGGCTTTTCATTTCTCCTCGAAATATTTCCAGTTCTCTGGCACCTGTCACATTGAAAAATGAATAAGTGAGCATCCTTAAACAGAGTGGGCCAGAACAAACCTGATTACAGGACTTTGGCAGCGGTTTTGTCTCCGCTGAAGTGTCCGTCGTATGATGATGAATGACAATGCTGCAGGAAACTATTGACCCCTCATGTGGTACACAATGCCTTAATAATTGATCAACACAACATTTGAATAGCTATGGCTCATCCCAGATATAGTGCTTGAATTCTTTGAAAAAAAAATATGTTGTTGATGTGTCCATTCTAACGGCCATTTCCCTGGTACTATGTAGTTTACATAGTCAGCATACCATGGGACTTCCTACTGCTTGATAGCAAACAACTGTTTATTTGGAAAAATTTCTTTGATTGTCAGCTCAGTGCCAGTTGTATCTCTATTTTTTAGCCTTGATAAGTGATATGCCACTTGATTTTCTGTCCCTTTTCTTCTCAAATCTCCACGTCAAATTCTTACAGTAGAAGCACCCAACGGATCAATCTGAGTTTGGCATCTTTCTTCGCGATCAGGTATTTGATTGTTGAATGATCTGTGTATACCACTACTTTGGGACCCAACAAATAGGAGCGGAATTTATCAAAAGCAAACACAACTGCGAGCAACTCTTTTTCAGTTGTTGTGTAGTTTAGTTATGCTTCATTCATAGTTTTTCGGGCGTAGTAAATGGTGTGAAAAAAATTCACCTTACGTTGTCCCAAAACTGCACCTACATCAAAATCACTAGGATCTCACATCACTTCAAATGGAACCGTCCAGTCTGGTGCTACTATGATGGGGGAAGAGACCAACTTCAATTTTAAGATCTCAAAATTACGGTGGCATTCTTTGGTGAAATGGAAGGGCACGTCTTTCTCCATCATATTGCATAATAGTTTAGCAATCTTGGAGAAGTCTTTGATAAATCTCCTGTAAAATCCTGCATGCCCGAGAAAACTTCGAACCCCTTTGACGGATGATGGTGGAAGTAGTTTTCTATCGTCTCAATTTTTTCTTTGTCTACCTCGATTCCCTTATGTGAGATCCGATGTCCCAGGACAATGCCTTCCTGCACCATGAGGTGGCAGTTCTCCCAGTTGAGTACCAGGTTGGTATCTTCACACCTTTATAATATTTTTCCCAGATTCTGCAAGCAGTGGTCGAACGAGTCTCCAAACAGTGAGAAGTCATACATGAATACTTCCATGCTTTGTTCCATCATATCTGAAAATATAGCCATCATGCAATGTTGAAATATAGCAGGAGCATTACAGAGTCCAAATAGCATCCTGCAGAAAGCAAAAGTACCATACAGGCATGAGAATGTGGTTTTCTCCTGATCTTTTAGGGCGATGGAAATCTGATTGTACCCCGAGTATTTATCCAAAAAGTAGTAAAAATCATGCCTCGTCAGTCTGTCTAGCATCTGGTCAATGAATGGTAATGGGAAATGATCATTCTGTGTGGCTTTGTTCAGCTTCCTGTAGTCATACACACTCTCCACCCAGTCATTGTCCTTGTTGGAATCGACTCGTTCTTTTCATTGATGACTACAGTCATTCCTCCTTTCTTAGGTACACATTGCATATGACTCACCCAAGAGCTGTCAGAGATAAGGTAGATGATGCATGCATCCAACCATTTGATGATTTTTTTCTTTACTTCTTCTTTCATGATTGGATTCAACCTCTGTTGATGTTCCACTGTGGCTTTGTACGCATCATTCATCAGGATTTTGTGCAAGTAAAATGATGGACTGATGTCTCGAATGTCTGCTATAGTCCAACCAATAGCTCTCTTATGATCAGGTAGCACTCTCAACAACTTATCTTTCTGCACCCATGTTAGCGACGAAGAAATAATCACAGGTAAATTATAAGAGTTTTCCAAATATGCATACCTGAGATGGCTCATGAGTGGCTTTAGTTCCAACTGCGGTGGTTCTTCAATCAAGGGCTTGATTCGCTTCTTTTTTGGTAGTTCCAAGCTTTCCACATGTGGTGTCGATCTGAAGCGAGAGGCTCCATCAAGATAGTTGATGCATTCTAGAATATCATCATCTAATTTTCTGACAGTTATGTTGCTGATGCATGTTTCAAGTTTGTCACTGGAAAGTTTCATTGCATCTATGTTCTAGATGATATTATCTATTACATCAAGTCTGAAACATTTCTCCTCCCTTTCATCATTTGGAAATTTCATGGCTTTAAAAACATTGAATGTTATTTCTTGGTCCTGCACCATCATGGTTAGTTCACATTTTTGTACATCAATGATGGTTCGACCTGTAGCCAAGAATGGTCTCCTAAGGATGATAGGTACGTCTTTGTCTTCCTCCATATCAAGTACAATAAAATCTGCTGGGAAAATGAATTTGTCGACTTTGACCAGTATGTCCTCCACTACACCTCTCGGAAATGTGAGTGATATGTCATCAAGTTGCAGAGTGACTAAGGTGGGCTTTGCTTCTCCAAGCTGCAGTTTCCTGCAAATAGGCAAAGGCATCAAGTTAATACTAGCACCTAAATCACACAAAGCCTTACCGAAGTAATGTTCTCCTATGGTGCAAGAGATGGTGAAACTGTCAAGATCCTTCAACTTTGGGGGGAGCTTCCTTTGAATGATGGCGCTGCATTGTCATGTCAGTGCTACAGTCTCGTAATCTCTCAATCTTTACTTTCGTGACAGAATATCTTTCATGAATTTGACATAGCTGGGCATTTGCTCCAACGCTTCTGCAAATGGAATGTTGATGTGCATCTTTTTGAAAATTTCCAGTAATCGAGCAAATTATTTGTCCAATTTGTGTTTCTAAATACGCTATGGAAAAGGTGGAGGTGGAATAAATCGTTCTCGATTATTTTCTTTTACCTTCTTTTCCTCCATCTGTGGATCTGCTTCATTACTTTCTTTTGGAACATTCTCTGTAGATGTCTTGATTCCAACATCTTTGTTGATTTCAGTGTTGCTTTTCAAAGTAATGGATTGGCATTGCTCCATCCCTCTGTTCCTTGGATTTGGTTATGTGTTTCTAGAAATGGTACCTTACGGTCTGTAACTTTGAGTATTGGCCAGTTGTCCCATTTGATTCTCTAGTGCCTTCAAAGATGCTTCTTGATTTTGAACCACAGTTGCTAAAGCGTCGTATTTTACTTCTTTCTTTTTCATCCGGGCAAGTAATTCTACTATTCCTATTTCTTTTTCATGCTCCTAGATTTTATTCTGCTATTGGAATCAGGATGGTGGATTGTTCTTTTGCCCTGAAGTGTTGCTCTATGCGAAATTGGGATGATTCCTCCAACGTGGATTGTAGGTATTAGAATATGGATTGTTTCTCTGTCTGTTAAAGTTGCTGACATAGTTCACAGTCTCATCATGTTGGTTGTAAGATTCTGCCTCTGGTACTCCTCCATATGGTGAACTTTTGGATCCAACATTAACCTGTATGCTAAGAGTTTCCAGGCATTTGTAAATCTGATCTAGCTCGGCATTCACAGCTGTGTTGGTTCCTATTTCATGGATTCCTGCTATTCGATGGATCATGCTCCTCTCTGTTGGCCATAAGGAACTGTTGTTGGCCATTTCCTTTATTAAGTCTCAGGCTTGATCTTCTCCTTTTGCTATTAAAACTCCTCCTGCAGTAGCATCTACTGTAGTTTTCATCAATCCAGAAAGTCCATTGTAGAAGGTTTGGACTTGAAGCCACTTTATAATTTCATGGTGAGGATATCTTCGGAGCAATTCTTTGTATCTTTCCCATGCTTCACAGAGGGATTATGAGTCATGTTGCACAAAGGATGTGATGTCATTTCTCAATTTTGCTGTTCTAGCTGGGGAAAGTATTTTGCAAGGAATTTGGTGGAAAAAGTGTTCCAAGTTGTGATGGAACCTGCTGGTAATGAATGGAACCAAGCCTTAGCTTTGTCTTTCAAGGAATATGGGAACACATGCAGATGCATTAATTTTTCTCCCTCTCAGTTGTAATTGAATGTGCCACAAACTTCCAGGAAGTTGCTGATGTGGGCATTGGGATCTTCAGTTGCACTTCCCCCAAATTGATATGAAGTACAATACATGATATGAAGCCGTCAACCAGCGAAATTGTTCTGTCTCGAATGGGAATTGGTGGTGCTACTTCCAACGGTTCATGTTCTTGATTGTTCATGCTAATCAGTGCTTCTCGATCTTCTCATATTTCCCTTCTCAACTGTCTGATAGTTTTTTTCAATTTTTAGGTCAAGCGAACGGATTTCAAAGCTTCTTCTTCTTCTCATGTAGTGTTTGAGAACCTGAAACACAAGAAAATAAAAATAATAAGTAAAAATAAATTAGACACAAGTAAAGTATCTAACCTCAAAATTAATAGTAAAAGATAAATAAGTCCCCGGTAATGGCACCAAAAACTTGATAGGTGGTAAACACACACATAATGCAAGCGCACATATCGCTCAAGTAGTATGAAATATATCGATCTCTGATGAGTGGTAACTATATCAGTATTTTCCACTCATTTAACTCAATATTTTGTATAGTTTCTTGAGTTTTGTGAACTTTTTGATGTGTTTTTGTGTTGTTTTTTAGATAAATAAAGTTTGGAAAGCATTGGAAGTAATTTGGGGCCAAATCAGAGAAAAAATAAAAAAATTGGCAATTTGGTAATTTGGTGCGTCGCGACATCCAACGTGCGCCGCTTCATGCTAACCTAGGCCGGGGACACGTGTCACTATTTGAGAAGTTTGCTAAAATGTGTCATGCTAATATGCGTCTGCCACGTGTCAACATCAGAGCAGATCTGCTAATGTGCGTCGTGACACGTGTCACAATTATATGGTGCCGACTATACGCGTGTCATGTGTCAGCTTCGTATTCGGCCACATAAACCGCGTGACATGTGTCAGCCACGTGCCGTCTACGTGTCGCCCACATGGCCACCACGTGTCAACCATGTCAACATCCAACCGAGTCACCGAGCCACGTGTCGTCACGTCATCAACAGCTAATCATCATCCGCCACATGTCAGCATCTCAGTGGACCGAATCTTTACGCGTGCCATTTGTCGTAATTTCATTCAACCAATGAAATCTGCGTGCCACGTCAGCAACGACCAGGTCAACGTGCTTCTCTCCCCGTGTTGCCAGCTCAACGTCACGACGCAAGAACAATTTGTGCGTCGCGACGCTTGACCGAAAATTTTGCCTATAAATTCAGCCATTTGCACCTCATTTGATTTCGTGCTTTCCTTAGGATTTTTTCCTAGTTTTTAAGGATTGCATCTATTTTTGTAAATTATTGTAATAATTAAATTATGTATTTTTATTTTTAATTTAATTTTAATATTTTATTTTTCATTTCTTTTATGTTTTTCAGTTAAATTTCCGCTAGGGTAAAAGGTGAAACATTTAATATAATTATCTAGGTTAATCTAACTTAATTATAATATTTAAATTATAATTTAACCGGATTAATTAATGGCAAACTTTATTACCGCCTATATGGTCGGTTTAAATATAAATTACTTTACCGCCTATATGGCTGGTCTTTATGTGACATATAATTACCGTCTATATGGCTGGTGTAGTTGGACTAAATGGATTATCGCCTATATGGCTGGTTTTAAATGTTTAACATTATTAATTCCTGAGAAAGCATAACATAAAATAATTTATATATTATAATAAGTGAGATTCCCAGATATGAAATATTAAATGTGGATCCCCTAACCCCCAGCATTTTTATTTTTATTATAGGGAATTGATGAAACATAATATCCACACACTTAATAATTGATTTTCTTTTTTATGGGTAATTCTTTAGTTTGTTTATTGAGTTTTAAGCTTAATGCTTCTTGTTAATTGGCCATTAATAAGATTGATGTGATAAACTTAAAATGAACTTGGAAAATGGATTTTATGTTTCAGCCTTGGATTCAATAGCTCACGATCTTCCTTGAGGATAGATAACCTTTTAATAGATTTCCTTATAGGATAGGAATATACCTGTCGGGCGAGGGTAGCCATAATTGGAACTTGAACTTAATGAATTCAGGTAACTTGATTAACATGGGAATATGATTAATTGGGTTATTTTGGGTATTTGCATCTGACCATCGGAAGAGGCTTTTCCATATCTTCGTATTCCAGGTTAGCAAACTAATTTATTACACATATATAAGATAATCAATTCATCATTATGATAATATTTTGTGGAATCACAACCCTAGATCTTTGTGTCTTTTATTTATTTTTCTTAGTATTTTCTTTTCTTTTATTTTTTTTTTATTTATTTATTTAGCAAATCCACAATAAACCAACCAATCAAGCGATCATTCTCTTCTCCTTTAATTAGATACTTGTAAATAAATAGATTCAATAATTAGTAACAACTTTAGGAATTAAGTCCTCGTAGGATCGATATTTTTATACTACTTGAACGATACGTGCGCTTGCGTTATACGCGTGTGATTTCTAGGGGTGAGCAAAACCGGTTTCGGTTCCGGTTCCGCATGGAACCGGAACCTACCCGGAAAAATTTGGTTCCACACTAAGTGGAACCGGAATCTACCCAATTAAACAAGGTACCCTATTATTCGGTTCCAATCTGGTTCCGGTCCGGTTCCGGTCCGATTCCGAATTACCCTATTTAAAAATATTTTAATGAAAACTACATTCCAATAAGAGTCCGTAGGAAAAAACGGGGATAAGTTTTTGAAACAGAATCATCCCAGTCAAATACAAAAAGAAATGCTAGACCTACTGCTGCTAGTGAAGCCACCGGAATGCTGCATGGACAAATTGGAATACCAGGGACGGTCCCAGTAGCAGTAACAAGTATGATACCATATGCTACTGGAGACACTACTACTAGGAGATTGGCATTTGGATCGACGACCATGTAGCCCGTACAGATTTTAGTCTGAATAACGCAGTTATGGATAGCGTGTCCTTCTCTAAGGTACATATCTAATTCTTCTGACCTGATCATTCATGTTTTTGCTTTAAAACAAAGTTTTTCATATTAATGATTGCGAGTTTGGGTTTGTAGTGGTTTTCCAGGAGAACATAAGTTTTCCAATTCCATGAGTCAAAGGAAACAGCAGGCTGCAGATTGAGCTACAACTTAATATGTCATGAACAATTACAAAAAGTTGTATGTAATGTAGGAAGTTGATGTGAAACCGGTTCCATGGTCCGGTTCCGATCATTTTGGAACCGGAACCTACCCGGATAAAATCGGTTTCTTCATTTTTGGAACCGGAACCTACCCGATTACAACCGGTTCCGGTTCCAAACCCGAAAAATCGGTCTGGTTCCAACCGGTTCCGGGTAGACCCGGAACCGTTGCTCACCCCTAGTGATTACGCCGGTCAAGTTTTTCGCGCCGTTGCCGGGGACTTATATTTCTTGAGTTATTAATTTTGAAGCTATCCAATTTACTTGTATCTAATTTTCTCTAATTTTATTTGTAATTTTTATTTCTTTCTTTTATTTTTCAGCTGGTTGACATGGATCTTCATTGGGAGATTTCAAGATTACGAGCTTTATTAGAAGAAGATACACCCCAAATCAAGGAGCAACAGTCCGGTTTTCTGAGGCCTGTTGTCCAGCCCAACAGCTATCACTGGATGTCAGAACCAAGCAATAACACATACGCTCAACCATATCATAATGCAATAAGGAGATGTGAGATATGTGATGGTAACCACCCGAGCATTAATCACTATTACAATTCAGGGTGGCAGAATTATCAGAATCCTTCAAGGTACGAAGAACCATCATATTTCACTGAACCTTATTATCCATCTTATCCACCATCCACCTACGATTTTCATCAAGAACAGGAACAATCAGAGGAAGATCAGGTGATTGACATGCTCAAAGATTGGTTTAAGAAACAAGATGAAAAGTTGGATACAATGGCTGAAATATTTCAGAGTTAAATAGAAGACCAAGTAGCAACCTTACAAAGAATAACAGATCAAACGAGACAATTAACAGAAAACCAGAGCTACATATCTCAAGGAGAATTTTCAGATGAAACAGATGAAAAGGCTGAGCAGTATCAAAAACTAGAGGTATCAGTTCAGGATCCCAAACCAACAAAGTCTCTGTTTGATTTTTATTATTCAGATTTTGATGAAAATGAAGAAGCAGAGCTGTTTGTGCCAATAAAAATTGATGATGAAATTTTATATCCTCAAAATGAAGATCTTGGAGCATGTTGTGCACTGATGTTTGAAGAAGATCTACTTGAGCCAGTCATATCAGAGGATGAAGACATAAAATCTGACATTTCTTTACATCCTCATGTTGATACTTATGGAGCATGCATTTAACAGTTGACAGATGAAGAATTGAATGCGGAAATCCTAAAATACATCTGTGAAGAAAATGTGGAGCAAGAAACAGAGCAAATGGATGAGCAATTTAAAGAACTTGAGCATTCAAGAGAAACATCACTGTTTTGGGGAGTATAAATTAAATATATTGCCCAAAAGCTTGACAGAATGGAACTCTCATTTCAAGTCAAGCACCATACAAGACCTCCTGATTTTCTTTCTTTCTTTTCAGGAACCATTGGAGCAACAAATATCAAAAAGGTGGCACGAGCACTAAATGAGACAAAATTATTTTTGCCACTTTATCGTTGGAAGAGACCTTTCAAAAGAAATGCTCATGGGATTGTCTTTAATCGGACATCCAAAACGACAATGAAACCTTCTTGACGGATGGATTTCAGTCACGTCTGGCTGAAGATGAAAAATTTAGCGCTATCAGGGAGGCAACCCATGCAATAATTTTATTTTTAATTTTTATTGTTTTGTGTATACATGTTGTAGAATTTTTAATTTTGTGTTATTTTTGCAGAGAAAATAAAGACGGAATATTTTTAAGACAAAGCAAGCCAGTACAAGCGGGAATTTCATGAAATAAATTTGACAAAACCGCGAGTATAAAAAGTCAATCTAGTAAAGACGGCTGAGTAAGGAGTCAACTCTTGAGACGTGTTCCAGTGGATTTATTCGTCGAAAGACTCGGTTAAGTTAAAAAAAAAAAATCTGCGTCACGACACAGAAGCCTCAAACATAAACCCTAACCTCAGAAGTTGAGCATCGCGACGCAAGAACAACTTTCGCGTCGCGACACGTATTCGACAGCAGCCCTTAAACCAGCAACTGCCGGTAATTTCATTTACTTTTCTCTGAAATATTTCGGCATTTTCTCTCAATTTTCTCTAAAAAATCAAGCTTCTAATCATCAAATCTCTCAACCGAAATCATTGTTACTCACCAAATCACACGAACAAACTTCAAACTTCCATCCATCTCCTTCGATTTTCCCACGACCGAAACCCACAAGTTTCAGATCCAGTTCTTCAAGGCAACGATCCATCACTTTCATCATTCGGATCTGAGTATAGCAGCTCATATTTGGTAAAATATATCCTTAATCTCCATTTTTATTTAGTTTCTTGTTAATTTTCGAAAAAAAAATTAGCCGAAAATATTGAAAGATTAATTGAATTTGTGGTTTTTTAATTTGGTAAATTTTGCTGAAATTGAATTGGAGGGTTGTGAACTTGGAAGTTTGGCAGTGAGAAATTGGCTGATTTAGTAAATTTTTTGATTTGAGGACTGAATGATTGATTGAATTTCGTAGAATTGGGGGTGAAGTTTGATGTTATTGTGATTTTTGAAGTGTTAGATATATGGTGAATTTGGGGAGATTTTGAGTTTTTAGAAGTGACCCTGTCAAAATTTTCTTGAAATTGCAAAGGGCACCAAAGAGATCTAGGGCTTCAGCATCTGCCGGACCGAGTTTTGATGCTTCTAAATTTGTCTCCGCAGACACAGAGAAAAGATTTGATAAGGGAATGAGGAACAAGGTAGCTATTATGGAGAGGGGTTTTGAAATAAACCCCGGACTATTCCCTGAGATTGATAGGGTTATTACAATCAGGCATTGGCAAAAGCTTTGCCAACAGCCCCGCCCCGCTTGTATCTCGATTGTACGTGAGTTTTACGCTAATGCTCCTGAGCATCATGCGAATGTGGTGATGGTTAGAGGACAACAAGTAACATTTGACGCTACAACCATTAATAGGTTTTATGGGTTATCGGACATTGAAGCTGATGAGTATTTAGCGGTAAGGAATGAAATAGATATCACTCACCTGACAGAGACCCTGTGTATCCCCAATGCTACGTGGGAAATAAGTAGCAGCGGAGAATATTTGAAGATGAGTTCTAAGTCTCTGAAACCTGAAGCTAAAATGTGGTTCCACTTCCTTAACCGAACACCGCTGCCTGGGACCCACATCTCATATGTTACAAAGGAAAAGATGATTTTGTTGTATTGCTTATTGGAGGGTTATTCAATTAATGTGGGAGAGCTGATGGCGACTAAAATTGTTTAGACTGCGAGTTCAACACAGGCTGGCCTTTTATACTCTCACTTGATTACTTCACTTTGCACTCTGGCCAGGGTCCCTGTTGACCCAAGAGAAGAGCTGACGCAGCCCATGACTGCATTAACAGCCCGCATCATCTAGCAACTTCGTACAGAGAGACAAGCTCCTACCGGATCATCCTCTTCTGCACCTGCACCATAACCACAGCAACCGCCTCAACCACCACACAGATCATCCCGACCTCGTACCTTAACCCAACAAGTCACTAGAATGGAATCTCAGCAGGAATACATGGTTCAGTTGCTCCAACAAATGGCACGACATCTGGGGATGCAAGATGACCAGTTTCCACCATATCCAAATATCGACAGCGAGGAGGAGGAGGCTGATGATTGAAAAACTCAGGTGCTATTGTTCCCTTCTTTTTATTCATGTTTTGTAACGCATTAGGGACAATGCTAGATTTAGGTTTGGGGGTGAGGGTTATTTGTTTTTAATTTTGCAATCCCGTCAAAAAATTTGGCAATTTGCTGCATGTTGTGTGTTTTATTTTTGCTTTTTCATTCCAGCATTTTTACCTTCTTGCATTTTGTGTGTGTTTGTTTGTGTTTTAAAATCAAAAAAATTAAAAAAAAATTAAAAAAGAAAAAAAAAAGTCCAATGATTTGATTGTTTGTTTAGTTAAAAGAGTTTTAGGAAAAGATAAAGTTAATCTCACTTTTATCCCTATTTTGAATTTCATATCTAGGTCAGACTCGTGCGCACTTAAAAATAGTTTTGTAAGCAGTTAGATAATAAGGAATTAACAAAGTGACTAGTTAAAATAATCGGTGGTTGATGAATGACCGTTTTTCTGAGTTTCTGTTTCTGTCTACAATTATTTATTATTTTAGGTATGTAAAAAAAAAAAAAAAACTAAACCAAGAAAGTACTTAGTAACCGGGTATCTTGCCTCAGTAAGCAGTGATAGTTCACGTCAAACAGGAAAGCTTGTGTTAGTTTATTAAACATCTGAGATCTGAGTGATTAAGTCTGTAGGGGTGTTTTAACACTTAGTGCCCTAAACCCATCTAGTTTGGGAGCCACTGACCCAAAGCTCGCTACATGGATCAAAGATGTTGTATATAAATAAATAATAAAAAATTCAGAAAAATCACATACCTCACCTGTGCTGATTGTAGTAGACAGAACAATTTGAGATACTCAGGTTGGTTTGACTCATTAACTACTGAGAGTTGAGACGAAATCACTAAGTTGACAACTTAGAATCGAAGCTGTTTGCAGAATTATTCACATACACACTTTGAGTTTGATTTAGATATTTTATTCAAAAGAAAGGATTTTAGTTGAAATATGTGTTTTGAAGGTTCCTCTAACTTTGATACTAGACATTCTCTGAGGACGTTATTTATATATCTATTATTTCATTTTCTTTTCTCTTGTCTTTTTGCTTTTATGTACATTAGTTTTATTTTCTTTTTGCTTTTGTGTGCATTAGTTTGACGTTTGTGGGTATCGTCACTGTAAGCCCTCACGAGACTACAACTCATCCACTAGGGACACCTAGAGGTTTAAAGGCTTGTTGCATACGCTAAATGAAACCGTGATCCCTACGAAAGTGGCTAATTTAATTTAATGTTTATGTTATTTTATTGTTTTGCTCGAGGACTAGCAAAATGTTAGGTTTGGGGGTGTGATGAGTGGTAACTATATCACTATTTCACATTCATTTAACTTAATATTTTGTATAGTTTCTTGATTTTTGTTAACATTTTGATGTGTTTTGTGTTGTTTTATAGATAAATAAAGTTTGGAAAGCATTGGAAGCAATTTGGGGCCAAATCAGAGAAAAATGAAAAAAATGGGCAATTTGGTAATTTGGCGCGTCGCGACGTATAACGTGCGCTGCTTCATGCTAACTTGCACCGGGGATACGTGTCACTATCTGAGAAGTTTGCTAAAATGCATCGTGCTAACATGCGCCTACCACGTGTCAACATCAGAGCAGATCTGCTAACGTGCGCCGTGCCACGTGTCACAATCCTATGGTGCCGACAATACGCGTGCCACATGTCAGCTTCTTATTCGGAGGCATAAACCACGTGACATGTGTCAGCCACGTGTCGTCCATGTCACCCATGTAGCCGCCACGTGTTAGCCATGTCAGCATCCAGCCGTGTCACCGAGCCACGTGTCGCCACGTCATCAACAGCCAATCATCGTCCGCCACGTGTCGTAATTTCATTCGACCAACGAAATCCACGTGCCACATCAGCAACGACTAGGTCAACGCACTTCTCTCCCAGTATTGTCAGCTCGGCATCGCGACGCAAGAACAACTTGTGCGTCGCGACGCGTGACCGAAAATTTTACCTATAAATTCAACCATTTGCACCTCATTTGATTTCGTGCTTTCTTTAGGATTTTTTCCTAATTTTTAAGGATTGCATCTATTTTTGTAAATTATTGTAATAATTAAATTATATATTTTTAATTTTTAATTTAATTTTAATATTTTATTTTTCATTTCTTTTATGTTTTCAGTTAAATTTCCGCTAAGGTAAAAGGTGATACATTTAATATAATTATCTAGGTTAATCTCACTTAATTATAATATTTGAATTATAATTTAACCGGATTAATTAATGGCAAACGTTATTACCGCCTATATGGTCGATTTAAATATAAATTACTTTACCGCCTATATGGCTGGTCTTTATTTGACAGATAATTACCGCCTATATGGCTGGTGTAGTTGGACTAAATGGATTACCGCCTATATGGCTGGTTTTAAATGTTTAACATTATTAATTCCTGAGAAAGCATAACAGAAAATAATTTATATATTATAATAAGTGAGATTCCCAGATATGAAATATTAAATGTGGATCCCCTAACCCCCAGTATTTTTATTTTTATTATAGGGAAGTGATGAAACATAATATCCACACACTTAATAATTTATTTTCTTTTTTATGGGTAATTCTTTAGTTTGTTTATTGAGTTTTAAGTTTAATGCTTCTTGTTAATTGTCCATTAATAAGATTGATGTGGTAAACTTAAAATGCACTTGGAAAATGGATTTTAGGTTTCATCCTTAGATTCAATAGCTTACGATCTTCCTTGAGGATAGATAACCCTTTAATAAATTTCTACAAGTATCTAAAAATTGATTGTTATTTGGTTGGTGATTTTAA
The DNA here is from genome assembly GCA_019454045.1 of Zanthoxylum bungeanum. NCBI lineage: Eukaryota > Viridiplantae > Streptophyta > Magnoliopsida > Sapindales > Rutaceae > Zanthoxylum > Zanthoxylum bungeanum. Next base: position 10,118 of record SKCR01046106.1, on the reverse strand, counting down.
CTAAAGACAAGTAAATAAAACAATGCAAAAGTAAATTCTAAAAAGTAATCAATAGTATGAAACTATCTTGGGTTGTGAATCCTTCCAATATTCTTCTAAAGATAAAGTGATTATCTTATATTTGTGTAATATATCGATTTATTAACCTGGAACACGAAGATATGCAAAGCCTCTGTCTATTGTCAGATGCAAATACCCAAAGTAACCCAATTAACTATATGTCTATGTTAATTAAGTGGCCAATTCATTTTAAGTTTACCAAATCAATTTTATTAGTGGCCAATTAACAAGAAGCATTAAGTTTAAGACTCAATAAATAAACCAAAATATTACACAAGACACAAAACAAATCAACTTATAAAACAATTGATATTGGAATTCATCACAACCCTAGATATTGTATTTAGTTACGACACATATCTAGGACTACTAAAGACAAAAATAAACTAAACATCATAAAATAAGTTGAAAACTAAAAAGTAAAAATTACAACAACGAAATAAAATACTAGGGTTAGGGGATCCACTTTTATTATTTCAAATCTATAAATCTCTCTTATTATAATATATAAATTTGCATTATATTACCAACCGACCATATAGGCGGTATCTTGATTAAGTCATATTTTAATTAATTCCAACCGACCATAAAGGTGGTATCTAATTAAGTCATGTTAAAATTAATTTAATTAAGTCCAACTGACCATAAAGGCGGTATCCAATTAAGTCAGGTTTTAAGATAATTTATGTATTATAAAATAAGGAAAATTAATCTAAATTATTATAATAAAAGTTTCACCTTTCACCCCAGTAGAAAGAAGTTACATACTAATGCTTAAATAAAAACACACACAATTTTATTGCTAAAATGAAAAGAAAATACAAGAAAGCTGAAAATAAACAAGCAAGATACTCTCTTCTTAGTATTCTAAGAAATTTCCCATAAGAAAGTAGGAAAAAAAATCCTCTAATTTAGGCTGTTATTTATAGGCTTCAAATTAGGTGCGCGTCGCGACGCGTGCTACAGTGAATGGCAGCTGAATTATTGTACTGACGTCATGATGATGCTTTTCAGCACATGAATTATTGGCCCAGCATCGCAACGCGTTGAGGCTTGCGCTTCGCGACGCATGACAGTAAACTTCCTATTTTGCCCTTTTTCATCTGTTTTTTGCCGTTTTAGCCTTGATTTGATTCCAGTGAGTTCCGATATTTTATTTATCTATAAAATAACACAAGCCACATCAAAATATTCACAATACCGGAGAAACTATATAAAATATTGAGTAAAAGGGGTGGTGAATATTGATATATTTTCCGCTCATCACTCATTATGGATATGGTTGGGTCCTCCTGTTGACCAACCTTTTATCAAGTCAAGTTTAGTTATGTTATAAAGTTAGGATTTTCAGAATTGGTGTTTGTACCGCGTTCTTATCAACTTTCAAACGAAGCTCGGCACTCATTAATGATGCGTTTGAACAACACTTTCCAGAGGACTCGCACGTAGACATTCTGGAAAGTCTGCGTTTCATGTTCATCTTGTATTGGAGAGACTGTTTGAATAAAGTCATCTAGAATGTCTACGTGCGTATGGCGTTCGATAGGTGTTCAAATGAGACTCAGCATATATGGGCCCGTTCGTGTGGCATTCAAGTTGTGTTCGAACAATCCTGCATTTTTTACCCCAAAATTAAATCAGAACACTCTAGAATTCGGGGCCCTCAAGCTCCCTTGAAGCATGATAAGCTTCTTACTCTTAGTATTTGCATTTAGCATGATTTTCAAGCTCATATAGTAAACCCAAGTATTACCCACGAAATCATTCTTGGTAGAGTCAATTATGAGGCTATTCATGCTTAGATGTAATACTATTTTCATGGATTGTGTAAGATTTGAGATGGGTTAGAACCTATGATTTGTGTTTGTGAAAACCCATGAAACCCAAGCAAGATCCATATTTATGTTGCATGATAGTGTTGATTTGAGGATGGGTTTGGCAGGATTGATGATGATTATCATTTTGGGTTTGGTTTGATGTGATTCAAGGTCATGACACATGGGTGTGTTTAGTTGTTTGAGATAGCATGTTAGAGGATGATTATGCATTGTGCATGCTTAATTAATGATATTTATTATGGTTTGTGCTTGGGTAAGCTTGAGGGAAGAGGAGTTACCATGTCATGTGGTGATGATGTTGTAGTGGTGAAAATTTTCATGGGAAATGGCGATTAATGATGATGATGGAGATGTTGTGATTGACCAAGAAAGGTTGAGGATCATGATATAGTCGTTGGGTCTGTTAAAAACCATGTTAGAATGAATTGTTGACGATTCATTGTAGGAATGTCATGACACGTGTACTAATCATTAATAGCTTAGTTAGAATAGCATCTCGAATAGCTTATGGTGTTAAGAGAGCGCTTGAAACTTCTCTCATTAGCATAAGTTCATGCATTGTTCACGCAAGCATGTAACATCGTCAATACTCAAGTATAATAATCGTATAGCTACTATATGTTTCAGTTACAACTCAGCATGCCTAATGATTTAGGTAACCATCTTATGCAATTATTGCTACAGCTCAGCTTCCCATGCTTATGTAGTGCTAGGTCCCGTTAAGTAGGCTTCATGCCCCCAGATTACAATACTGGTGAGATTTTCATTACAACTATCATTCAGTCGAGTTTTTTATATTAGCCTCATAAATCATAAAAATATGTTTTCTTTTATAGCTCAGTTATTTTACAAGAAAAAATGGTTATATTTTTTAACTTTCAAACGTTCACTGACTAGGTCGTTCAAACAACTTATCCCCCATAGTTTCAGTTTTGGTTGCAGAAACCGCTGATTGCCATGGTTGGCATAGATTCCATATTTCAGATGCTCTGTTCGGAGAAGATAGATGCCAACTGAAGTCTTAGGGATGCATGGTCAGGGTCCACTCATATGTATAGTCATCACGGTAAGCCGTGAGGCTGAATAATATCTTGTGTATGATGTATGGCATATAGATGTATTTATACAGTCACATTAGACAGTTCATGTGTATATAACAAGCCTTGAGATTCCAATTATGGCGAGTGTTTGACATACACCTCAGATACTGATGAGTGGTAAATGTATCACTATTTCTCACTTATTTGACATAATATTTTGAATAGATTCTTGAGTTTTGTGAATATTTTGATTTGTTTTGTGTTATTTTGTAGATAAATAAAGTTTCAGGACATTCTGGAGGTGATTTGGGGCTAAAATAGTGAAAAATGACAAAAGGGCAATTTGGTAATTTTATGCATCGCCTTTGGCGTCGCGACGCCTAACATGTGCCATGAGCTCCTAACGTGCGCCGAAGGACACGTGTCAGAATCTGAAAAGTTTGACTTGTTAACGTGCACTGTGCCACGTGTCAACATCACAACCCATCTGCTAACGTGCGTCATGCCACGTGTCAGCATCCTATGGTGCCGACAATCGCCATCACCATGTGTTGACACGTGTCATCCCTCGTGTCTGACATGTCATCATCCATGCCAGCAGAAGACCGAGTCAACTTTGCCACATCACCGCCACGTCATCATCAGCCAATCACAGTGTGCCACGTGTCGTAATCCTACGGTGTCGATAATCACTTTCGCCACATCAGCGCCACGTCAGCACAATTATTGAGTCAATTATCCACATTGCCACGTCAGCGGATAATAATCTCAGTGGATGAATCAGCGACTGACACGTGGCACGTCGCGACGCGCACACCTTACCGAGGCCTATAAATTCAGCTCAATTTTCTGATTTCAGATGTACCTTCCTCTCTGAATCCTCTGATGTAAATAGGGAGTTTTATATCTAGTTTCTTTTAATTTCAGTTTTGTAATTAATTTTAATTACGTTCTGTAATAGTAATTTACTTTCTTTACTTTTTTAGTTTTTACTATTCAGCTATGATGAGGTAACTTCCCCCTGCTAGGGTGAAAGGTAAAACTTTTATTACTGCTATTTAGATTAATCTCCCTTAATTAGAATATATTCACTATTTAAAATCATCACCATTTCAAATCAATCAATCAACCTGTTAGATACTAGTAATCATTTGACCTTATAAAATTAATAGATTAGGTATTAAGTCCTCGTGGGATCGATATTTTTTATACTACTTGAACGATACGTGCGCTTGCGTTATACACGTGTGAAAGCACCGGTCAAGTTTTTGGCGCCGTTGCCGGGAACTTATTTATCTTTTACTATTAGTTTAGGGGTTAGATACATTTACTTGTATCTAATTTCTTTTTAATTATTATTTCTGTTTTCTTGTGTTTCAGGTTCTCAAACACTACATGAGACGAACCAGAAGCTTTGAACTCTGACCGCTTGACCCAAAGATTGAAAGAACCATCAGAAAGTTGAGAAGGGAAATGCGAAAAGGCCAAGAAGCAATTATCAACATGGAACCTGAACCATTGGAGGTTGCACCACCAATGCCCATTCGAGACAGAATCATTCCGGTGGTCGACGGCTTCATTTCCTGTATTGTACTTCCTCATTTACCAGCAAATGCGTGTGACATCAAAACATGCATTCAAATGATTCAGCAGTCAGTGCAGTTTAGGGGGAAAGCAACTGAAGATCCTAATACCCACATTAGCAACTTCCTGGACATTTGCGGCACTTTCAATTACAACCGAGAAGCTGAAGAAGCAATGAGACTGCGAGTTTTTCCATACTCCTTGAAGGACATAGCTAAAGCTTGGCTACAAGTTCACCATATGGAGGATCAGATATGCCAATACATCAGTCAACACCAAGCTGGATCAGATATGCAAATTCATGGAGACTCTTACCACTGGATCCACAAGTTCACCATATGGAGGAGCACCAGAACCAAACCAACTTCAAGAAATGGTGAATTTTGTCAACAATTTCAACAGACATGGGAACAATCCATATTCCAACACCTACAACCTAGGGTGGAGGAATCATTCGAATTTCTCATGGAGCAACAATTCAGGGAAAAGGAACTATCCACCACCTAGATTCCAGCAACAGAACAAAGGCCAGGAGCAGGCAAATGAACTAGGAATAGAAGAACTGTTGGCTCAGTTAAAAAAGTATGATGCTATGTTTCAAAGCCAATCTGCTTCCATCAAAGCACTAGAGAATCAAATTGGACAACTGGCCAATGCTCAAAGTTACAGACCGCCAGGAAATCTTCCCAGCAATACAGAACCAAATCCAAGGAACCGAGGGAAGGAGCAATGTCAAGCTATTACTTTGAAAAGTGAAACTGAGATCAACAAAGATGTTGGAATCAAGGCATCCATTGAAGAAATTCCAAAAGAAGCAGAGCAACAGATGGAGGAAAAAGAAGCAAAGGAAAAATATCAAATCACTCCACCTCCACATTTTCCACAGCGAATTCAGAAAAACAAACTGGACAAGCAGTTTGATCGTTTCTTGGAGGTTTTTAAAAAGCTGCACATCAACATCCCATTTGCAGAAGCCTTAGAAGAAATGCCCAGCTATGTAAAATTCATGAAAGACATTCTTTCACGAAAACAGAGATTGGTAGATTACGAGACAGTAGCATTGACGGAAGAATGCAGTGCCATTATTCAAAGGAAACTTCCCTCGAAGTTGAAAGATCCTGGCAGTTTCACTGTCCCATGCACCATTGGAGAACACTACATCGGTAAGGCTTTATGTGACTTAGGTGCAAGTGTTAATTTGATACATTTTTCTATTTACAGGAAACTGTAAATTGGAGAAGCAATGCCTACCTCAGTCTCTCTGCAACTTGTTGATCGAACGCTCTCATTTCCAAGAGGTGTTGTTGAAGATGTGCTGGTCAAAGTCGACAAACTCATTCTCCCAACATGTTTCATTATCCTTGACATGGAAGAAGACAAAGATGTACCTATCATCCTTGGAAGACCATTCTTGGCGACAGGGCGAACTGTTATTGATGTACAAAAAGGAGAACTGACCATGAAAGTTCAAGACCAAGAAGTTACCTTTAATGTTTTCAAAGCCATGAAATTCCCGAGCGATGAAAAGGAAGAAGAATGTTTCAGAATTGATGTTGTTGATAGTATCGTTCAGGATAATGAAACAACTCCCACGGACAAACTTGAAGCTTGCATCACCAACATGACTGACAGCGAGCTAGATGCTGAAATCCTGGAATGTATCAACTACCTTGACAAACCATTCCGATTCAAATCGACACCACAAATGGAAAGTCTGGAACTTCCGAAGAAATATCGAATCAAGCCTTCAATTGAAGAACCACCACAGTTGGAGCTGAAGTTACTTCCGAGCCATCTCAGGTATGCATTTCTTGGAAACTCTTCTGAATTACCTGTCATTATTTCTTCTACGCTAACATTGGAGCAGGAAGAAAAGTTATTAAGAGTGTTACGAGAACACAAGAGAGCCATTGGCTGGACTATAGCAGACATTCGAGGTATTAGTCCATCATTTTGCATGTATAAGATTCTGATGAACGATGAGTACAAACCCATAGTAGAGCATTAACGGAGACTCGATCCAATAATGAAGGAGGTCATAAAGAAAGAAATCATCAAATGGTTGGATGCTGGCATCATTTACCCCATCTCAGATAGCACTTGGGTGAGTCCTATGCAGTGTGTGCCAAAGAAAGGAGGAATCATTGTAGTCACAAATGAAAAGAATGAGCTAACCAAAAAGAACAGTGACTGGATGGAGAGTATGCATGGACTACCGAAAACTGAACAAAGTCACGAGAAATGACCCTTTTCCCCTGCCATTCATTGACCAGATGCTAGACAGACTGGCAGGACATGAGTTCTATTGCTTTCTGGATGGATACTCGGGGTACAATCAGATTTCCATCGCCCTAAAAGATCATGAGAAAACCACTTTTACATGTCTGTATGGTACTTTTTCTTTCCGCAGGATGCCATTTGGATTATGTAATGCCCCTGCCACTTTTCAGCGTTGCATGATGGCCATCTTCTCAAACATGCTGGAGCAGAGTATGGAGGTATCCATGGATGATTTTTCTGTGTTTGGAGATTCTTTTGACCACTGCTTGTAAAATCTGGAACAGGTACTACAAAGATGCGAAGATACCAACCTGGTACTCAATTGGGAGAAATGCCACTTCATGGTGCAGGAAGGCATTGTTCTTGGACACCGGATCTCACAAAAAGGAATCGAGGTAGACAAAGCAAAGATTGAGACAATTGAAAAACTACCTCCACCAACATCTGTCAAAAGGATTCGGAGTTTTCTTGGTCATGCTGGTTTTTACAGGAGATTTATCAAAGACTTTTCCAAGATTGCTAAACCTCTATGCAATCTTCTGGAGAAGGATGTGCCTTTCAACTTCACCAAAGAATGCCATGAAGCTTTTGAGATCTTAAAATAGAAGCTGGTCTCTGCTCCCATCATTGTAGCACCAGACTAGACCCTTCCATTTGAGGTGATGTGCGATGCTAATGATTTTACAGTAGGTGCAGTTTTGGGACAACGCAAAGCAAAGATTTTCCACACCATTTACTACTCCAGCAGAATTTTGAATGAAGCTCAACTCAACTACACAACCACTGAAAAGGAGTTGCTTGCAGTTGTGTTCGCTTTTGACAAATTTCGCTCCTATCTGTTGGGTCCCAAAGTGGTGGTCTACACAGATCATTCAGCAATCAAATATCTGATCGCGAAGAAAGATGACAAACCCAGATTGATCCATTGGATACTTCTTCTGCAAGAATTTGACGTGGAAATTCGAGACAGGAAAGGAATAGAAAACCAGGTGGCATATCATCTATCGAGGCTCGAGAATGGAGAAATAGCTGGCAAAGAATTGTCAATCAAAGAAAATTTTCCAAATGAACAGTTGTTTTCCATAAAACAGTAGGATGTCCCTTGGTATGTTGACTATGTCAACTTCATTGTATCAGGAAAATGGCCGTTGGAATGGACAACTCAGCAACGAAAGAAGTTCTTCAAGGAAGTCAAGCATTATGTCTGGGATGAACCATACCTGTTCAAATGTTGTGCTGATCAACTATTGAGATGGTGTGTTCCACAGGAGGAGGTCAACAGTGTTCTGCAATATTGTCATTTATCACCATACGGCGGACACTTCAGCGGAAACAAAACTGCAGCCAAAGTCCTACAATCAGGTTTGTTCTGGCCCACTCTTTTTAAATATGCTTATCTTTTTACTCTTCAATGTGACAGGTGCCAGATAACGGGGAATATTTCCAAGAGAAATGAAGGACCTTTGTAAAACATTCTGGAAGTATAGATATTTGATGTGTGGGGTATTGATTTTATGGGACCCTTTATTCCATCATTTGGAAACCTGTACATATTGCTTGCAGTAGACTATGTCTCCAAATAGGTTGAAGCAATTGCACTACCATCAAATGATTCAAAAGTGGTGATCAAATTCCTTAAAAGAATATTTTCACTCGGTTCGGAACACCTCGGGCAATTATCAGTGATGGTGGTACACATTTCTGCAACAGATACTTTGATGCACTCCTATCCAAATACGGAGTTACTCACAAGGTTTCCACTGCTTACTATCCACAGTCAAATAGACAGGTTGAAGTTTCAAACAGGGAAATCAAAATAATCCTAGAAAGAACCGTTGGATCAACAAGGAATGTTAGGTCTACAAAATCGGATGACGCATTATGGGCCTATCGAACGGCTTACAAGACACCCATTGGTATGTCCCCATATCGAATGGTGTTTGGAAAAGCATGCCATCTACCAGTTGAGCTTGAACACAAGGCGTACTGGGCACTAAAGAAGTTAAATCTTGATCCACAAGCTGCATGAGAGAAAAAACTTCACCAACTCAACGAATTGGAGGAATTTCACTTATAGGCTTATGAGAATGCCATATTGTACAAGGAAAAGACCAAGAAATGGCATGACCGAAAAATAGTGCGCAGATAATTGGAACCAATGCAGCAGGTGTTGTTGTACAATTCAAGGTTAAAACTTTTCCCTAGAAAGTTGAAATCAAGGTGGTCAGATCCATTTGTGATCACTCAGGTTTTACCATATGGAGCTGTTGAGTTACTTGATCCCAACACCAACGAAACGTTCAAGGTTAACAGTCAGCGTGTCAAGCACTATTGGGGAGAATCATTTGAGCGATAAAAAGAAAGTGTCACACTTTCAGATCCAGCATAATGTTTGGGCAGTGACGTCTAGCTGACGACGTTAAACTTAGCGCTAGCAGGGAGGCAACCCATGCAATCTTTGTATATATTTTGATTTGATGTGATTTAATTTTGTGTGTTTAGTTTTTGCAAATTAAGTCATTTCAGGATGGAAGAAGTTCTCACAAATCTTCACAAGCAATTTCCTTCTCTCCTTCAAAAAAGCTCTGATGAAAGTCTATAAAGCTCGCTTGGAACATATGAGACTACTGATGATCAAAGGTATTCCAACTGACATTCGTTGGATTATTGAAGCACGGGTCCGATTGGCAGGTGAGTCTTCTGAATCTCTTATTTCACATTGGCCTGGTTTTGGAAGAAGCACATATGCAAAGAAACGTAGAGTTAAGCAAATGGGTGTTTGTTACAAATGTGCACGCTGGAATTGCAATACTCGTTGTCGTTCTTTAGGAATGGTGTCTGATAATCGCGAAGACAAAATTAAATTCATTAGGGATGGCTTGAGTAAGGAGTCTTTAGATGATATATCTTCGACTCTTGAGACGCATCCCTGTGGATATGTTCATATAGTCATTCGCAAATTACATACACAATTCCAAAAAGAAAGACAACAGTTAAGTCTCGGGAATCTGACTCAAAAAGACCCTGTTTGCCAATTTATAAGAAAATTGGATGAGAAGCTTGTCTCTGACGCATAGACATCAATCAAGCCGCTACTTTTCTTGTACATATTATATCTCTTTGTCTTTTCCTAATAATTGTGATTTGTTTTGTCATTTTCTTTTATTTTCTCCAACAGGATCCAGACTTTTTTTACTATCACGATTTATTTTACTGTTGAACTAATAATTGTCATTTGGCAGGTACTAGTGCTATTATTTTTACTCACCCTTTTCAGGTGTTATAAATTCAACTCATCATTGCACATTTGAAGGCA